>JAQHUG010000072.1:1701194-1727266 GCA_028555095.1 Dicrostonyx torquatus | reverse complement strand
AGAAAACAAAGGAATAGGAAAAAGTGTCTACAAAAGTACTGGTAACTAACTTCTTTTCTTCTTTTGGGTGTTTTGATCCTCTACATCGAACACATGATAACACAGCTAGAAAATGTTCATATGCTGGTGACTTGAACCTGAAATTCTTAAGCTCCAGAAACTAAAGAGAAATAATTTCTATTCTTAAGTGTTGAGGTGGCTATCTTGTTAGAATGTCACAAAATAAATTCAGTGGTGGTCGTCAGCATTGACTGTTCTACTCACATTTATTAGGATTATGCCAATGAAATTTCCGAAGGTGTTCTTTTAAAGATCTTATCTGCCCTTTAAATTGGTGAACCTAAGTCTGCCATTGGTTAT
Organism: Dicrostonyx torquatus; assembly: GCA_028555095.1. Classification (NCBI taxonomy): domain Eukaryota; kingdom Metazoa; phylum Chordata; class Mammalia; order Rodentia; family Cricetidae; genus Dicrostonyx; species Dicrostonyx torquatus. Next base: position 1,726,906 of record JAQHUG010000072.1, on the reverse strand, counting down.
TAACATCCTGCCTTGTGTCTTCGGTGGTTGGCATGACTGAATTTCTCTCATTGAGACACTTTTTCTAGACTTAGATACTTCTGTTGCTTGGCAACAGGATCTTATAATCTTCCTTATCATTTGTTTGTCTCACTCTAATTTCATTTGGCTTTCATTTTCTTATTATTTTTAGCCATATAACCACATATGGTGATTGGCATATTTTTTTTGGTAATTTCATCTTGTTGAATGGCTTAGAAAATTAGTTATATATATAACCTGGAGAATAGACACATTTTGTAAATAATCTCTTAGAGGGTGATGTACATTGTATCAGGATTTTAGTTCTAAAATACTATAACACACACACACATGCTGCTTCTTGTTTATCTATTGATGCACTGTTTATATTAATTCAAACAATTTAAATTGATTCCTTGGCTTGATTATTGTAAACATGATGTAAGGGGTCTGGGAATGAAAATATCTATCTCGTCAAAATAATGATTTTCAATTCTCTAGATAATAGCCAGAGCACATTGTAATTATGTGCTAGTACAATGTGTAAGAAAATGAACTAATGTAAAACTGAGTAAAGCCCCTCAAACAACATCGGTCAGCCCTTTCATAGAACAATATAAATACGGGGGGCGCAGCCTGAAAATATAAAAGGGTTGAGCACCACTAATCATTCAGAAAAGGCTAATTAAAAATAGAATAACATACTACTTCACATCTGCCAAAAGTCTGGAAAATGTGAAAAAAAGGAACTTTACACACTTTTTGGGGGGTGGCTTATTAGTAGAAACACCAGGGAGAAGGATGAATATCCCCCTCCTCTCTCTCTGCTTTCATACTCCTCAAATCATCCTACCATTGCATCTGCCTTTGATGCTAGAAGTATTCTCCATTCAGCTGGTTCCCCTGGACCAGGTTTGCTCTGCCCACCTGTTCCTGAAGTGCTTATAAAAAAAACACTCTGAGGCTTAATATTAATTACATACTCTTTGACCTATTAGCTCAGGCTTACTACCTATCTCTTATACCTTAAATTAACTGATTTCTATTATTTTAAATTATACCACGAGGCTCATTCTTTGTTATCTTAAATGGGTAGCTACATGGTGTCTTCCTGACTCTGCCATACTTCTCCCTGTATTTAGTTTAGTTTCCCCTCCTACCTATTTTTTTTCCATGTTATAGGCCAAAGTAACTTCTTTATTAACAAATGGTAATAAAACATATTCACAGCATACAGAGTGAATCCCACATCATACTTTTCCTCTTACTCTCCCTTTCTAGTCTCTACTTTCTTTAGTCCTCATCTCTTTTCCATTTTTCTGATTATATTTATACATGCAGACAGACACACACACACAGGCACATAAATATAAAATACACAGTCAAGTATGCTCATACTTGTCCTTCCTCTGTCACCTTTAGTTCAGTGCTTTTATGTCAGCACAGAGGTTACTGAAAGTGTGACAGGATGGTAACAAGGCCCACCTCTAAAAAAAAATAATGGCCTATTGGAATTAATATTTTATCTGCACTCTTGATATTAAAGAAAAATTGGTTAAAGTTAATAAAATCTTGAAAAACAGTATTTCAGCCAAATTTTATTGAATGATGGGAATTTGAAAATTATGTTTCAAACTACACATATTTATATGCATATATACATTCTGAGGTTATATGTTTATTCTGCTAATCATATTAAGCAAAACATCTATAATATAATTTGATACACACAACAGGTATCAAATATTAATATTGATTAAATTTGTGAAATTATGTTGTTAGTTTGTAAAACAGATGAATTGCTTTCAAAAGTACACTCTAATAATACTTTCTTTAAGAAATAGATAAAAAAACTAGTTGTAGATTTTTAAAATATTAAAAGATACTATGATTATAACTAACTAGATTATAATTAATTAAAAAGACAACATTCTAAATATGAAATATGTTACAATGTGTCACAGACTGGCTTGTTTCTCATAGTGCTCTTTACTCAAACTCTTTGGCATACAAATTATAAGAATGTATCAAATAGGAAGATGGATAGTAAATTGACAGACAGACATATGGACGACTAATAGCGTTTATATTGATTCTTTCTACAATGAAGGACTTGATAGATATTTATCCATAAATGAGAAAACAAAATTTATTATATTTTCAGAATACTAATTTCAGAACCAGATATGATTTAATCTTTGAGTACACCAAGTGTGAATTCAGCTGAAAACAAGAACATAATTCAAACTTGACTCATTCACAGTGTAAATGTCAAATTCATTAACATTTTTCTTTGTTTCTATTTAACCTGCTAGGTTAAGAAGAAATGTGTGACTTTTGACTCCAAATTTAGAACTGATACCACAAAGAAGCACTGTTTCTTTGCAAATGTGTGTTCACTTGATTTCTTTAAACTATTTTATCCCGAGCTAATAGAGTACACAAAATGATATCAAGATACTTAAATTATGTTCTTATTCTTTCTGGGAGGTGTAAGATGGAGAGAAAAAATAGAAAAGGAAACAGAAGCAGAGACTCATTTTTTCTTTCTCTTCTTTGTATGTTAATCACAATATGTCACCATTTCAACAAACCATTTAAAGAGAACATCATTCATATTGTAATAACATCTGCCAAATTGTTGGTTAAATAATGATTTAAGAGTGTAATATGATGTAAGTACTGTGGTCAGTTAATGAGAACACTTGAATCAACTAATTCAGGGAAAAACAATAACGAAACAAACCACACACACACACACACACACACACACACACAGACCTACCGAAAACCTACTCCTTGTATTTGTAAATGTTTATTGAACCTGTGAAAACAGCACTAAAACCATAAGATAGCTTCTCAATGAACAATGATACTTTTAAAGTCCTGATAGAACCGAAAATAAAACTAGAAACTTCTACTTAGACAGTCATTGCATTCTAATATGTGAAACGTGATTTAGAAGAAGTATATTCTATCACAAAGAATTTTTTTTCATATATGTGTTTTATTTTGTGTTGATAAGACTATACGTGTTTAAATACATTGTGTGTGTAAATTATGTACATTTATATGTGTTTCTCTATTAATATGCATATTAAATGTGTTATGCAGTATTAAGATCAAACTGAAATACAGCATACTCAAGAAATAAGCTTTCAAAATCTGAAGTCAAGCATGTTCACACTGGTCCCTCCTGTCCCTCTGGTTCACTGCTTTCATGGCAGCACAAAGGTCACTGAAAGTGTGAAAGGATGGTAACAAGTCCCATCTCTATTAAAAAATAAATGGCCTGTTGCAATGAATATTTTATCCTCACTCTTGATAATAAGGAACAATTGCTTAAAGTTAATGAAAACTTGAAAGAACAGTATTTCAGCTAAATTTTATTGAATGATGGAAAAAATACATCATCCTACATATTAATTCTAGCTTGAAAGTGTGGTGCACAAATGAAGGTCAGTGTTTGACCCTGAACATTTGCCCTATACTGCAACATTAAAGCAATAAGAGAAACGGAGATGAGGATAAGTAAATATGCATGAATAATTAAATACTTTATTCATTTTCAAATATTTCAAATATAATAATCAATTTTGAATTTTGAATTTTACAAATATCAATGAAGTTAATATTACTATTACAACTTTATGAAATTTATTTTAGGACCTGAAAGATGATATAGAGTTAATATCCCTTTTTTATTCTCAAAGACAACATCTCCAGTATTAGAGAGAGTACTGGTATTAAGAAACTAGTCAGTCTCTTTAAATCTTTGATGCTAAATTGTGACTAAATTCAGACTGAGAAAACTCTCTAGCTGTGGATCATGTCTAAAACATACAACTGAATAATAAATTTGAAGAAAGATAAATTAATCTAATGAAATAGAAAAAAACAAAATCACATAGTGCATGCAATTGAGCATGAATATATGATATGTAGACACACATACACACATTTGGTATCTTAAAAAGGTTTGCAGTATTCAAATAAGGAAGGTCAGTAAATGTGAACTTACAGTAATAATAGAATATTCCTTGTCAAAAATTCAGATATTCAAATAATAGATACTCAAATATTATAAGAATAATTTTACAATTTAGAAATTAAAAATGGAAACATAATTATGAGCCCAGCATCTGTGACTACCTGTAGGCAGATAAAAAAAAACATGGAATAAGAGAGGGGCTATGTAGAGCTCAGGGAATCCCACTGAGGATGAGGTGGAAAGACTGTAAGAGTCAGAGTGGTGGTGGACACCAGGAGAATATGATCCTCTGAATCAACAAAGCAAGGCACATATGAGTTCGCAGAGACTGAAGCAGCAAGTGCAGCACCTACATGAGTCTGCACCAGGTCTTATGCATTGTTTAAACAATTATAGTAGCTATTAACTTAGTGTATTTATGGAACTCTTGGTTGTGAGAACATGTGGCTCTTGGACTCTTGTGCCAGCTCATGGGACTCCTCCTCCTGCTTGGTCCAATATATATCTGATAGTGTTTCTATCATTTTATTATATTTTATTTTATCATGTTTGGTTGTTGTCTCTCAGAAGCCTACTCATTTTTAATGAATGACATTAATGTCTCCCTAGAGGGGAGAGGAGGTAAAGAGGAACTGTGAGCAGTATATTCAATGAGAAAAGAACTCTATTTTCAATAAAAGAAAATATTTAAATTAAAAATAAGAAGCAACTCACCAATAAAAAGAACTTGATTTTAAATATAAGCAACAGCATTTATGAGTTTCAAACACATTATCCCGAATAAAGAAGCTAGTTGAAAGGGCTAACTACTAGGTGCTTCTGTTAATGATATTCAAGAAATAGCAAATCACCCAGGAAAAGATATGGTTGTGTTAGTCAGGAACTGAGTACAGAGAAGGAATAGAATAAGAGAAGCAAGGAGGAAACATTCTTTTTGTTATCTTAGGAGTCCTGCTCTAAAAGATTGTCTTTCAGAGTTCAGGTCAGGGGTCACAGAGCAGTGAGAGGAACTTAGAGTAGCTCTAATCTGAAGGAAAAGGCTCATACGTGTGCTGTTCTGGTCGTGTCTCCTTATTGTTCTGCCTCTATTCTAATTCTCCTGTCCTAATTGCAATTCCTCCTAGCTTTTTTTTTTCTAGACTAAACTTGCTTCTCGTACAGGAAACTTGAAGTAATAATAATAATAATTAATAATAACAATAATAATAATAAAAACAACTATACGAGTTACACCTCTCATTGGTCAAGAGCACATTCCTAGGGGAAGTGATAAGTAGCTGAGCCATTTACCAGGGCATACAAGATTTCAAGGTTTCAGGAGTAAGACTGTGCTGTGAGAGCCCTGTGATGCAGTAAGGGCCCAGTGACAAACTTTGAGACATAAGTCTTTTGTCAGCTAGGCATGGCAAGTGAAGAATTAGCATGCTTTATTTTGGGTGCTTTGTGTAGTCACCTTGGTTAGACACCTGTGACTCTGACTTTGTGCATAGTTGTAAAGTTTTAAGCTTATGCTCTCTGTAAAACCTTAAGTCTAGTTTTAACTTGCTCTAACGTAAAGATGAGATAATTGTGTGTAGTTACTGATATTTTCATGTGTTAGTCTGAGCAAAATGAACAAGGTAGGCTTTTAAGTGTCCACAGTCCACATGGAACAATAGATCTAGTTATGAAGCATATCCTAGTATTTTTCTATATGTCAAAATTATACAGCTAAATGATAAGGCATCTTTCTAATCATCCACGAATAACTATGCCCATAAGATTGGAATGCAAACATGAGATTGCATGTACACAATACATAAAAATGAATGGAAATGTTGACATATAATAGCTGATACTGCACAAATGAAATTTCAGATGAAAGGAAACAGTATTCAGAGTCAGTGATCCGCAAGTTTTACTGATGGGACATCCCATCAGAGAATAATTCTTCTAGTGGTTTGATGTCTAAATTATCAATTGCTGTAACCTGTAATTGCATCATAGTTTGCAATAGCTCCTGACAATCACTCCTGGTCCTTTCTAAAATAACAAAATATTTTATTATGATTGTGCTAATGTTCTCCTTGAATATTATTCTTTACATATTTTTTTCTCAATTTATAAGCAGCAAATGGGAGTCTTCAAAAACGTAGCTTTTTTCCAACTGTATACACAAGATTAAATCAGGAATACAGTCACACCCTTATAAGGGAGGTGGGGGGGCACTATGGGAAGAAACAGGCTAGCAGAATACAAGTGTGAAAGGATTAGGTAATTAGCAGTGATATGTGTTCACAATATTTTATATGTATAAAGTAGTCTAAAAGAACAAATTTAAATGACAACTGGTAGAAATTTGTACACAATTTCAAAATAAGAGAAAAACAATTTCAAAAAGGAAAAATGACAAAATCATTATGCTCATTCATAGGATTATTTTGGAAAAGTAATCAAAAAATTTAGAAATATTTAGATATTTGAAAAATAATGCATTATCAAAATTTATATAATATATAAACTTGCCTAAGTATCATTCAGAAATAATCAAAATAGCTTTACAAAGAAAATATAGTTAATCATAGTAAAAATATACTCTAATGACTGATACCTGTGTAAGCAAAATTAACACATAATAAAGATTAAAATTAAAACTTACAACATTCACCATCATGAAAAAGAAATGTCTGATGATTTGGATTTTATTGAACTTAAAGCTGTTCTTTCAAAACTACTGTTGATGTGTTAAATAGTCAAATCATAACTTGGGACAATATATTTAAAATATGTACATTAATTATTTTAATCACTAGGTAAGTAAGAAACATACAAATAAACCATCATGATGATAAAAAGTGAAGTTGGAATTGTTCCCATTTGGAAACTCAAAAGAATTTAAGTTTTAAACACCAAATATTTAAGAAAATATTATTTGAAAAATCATCAATCTAGTGTTTCTAAGGATATGTTGCTTTGGAAGAGGGTCTTCTTTTGTTTCCACAGAGGATGAGACCCTGTAGAATCCTCCCAGAATAATGTGGTTTGTTGGACCAAGATCATCTAAAATATTACCATGAACATCCTTCAAAAAATTACTTCGCCCAATAAACAGCAGAAAAATGTTTGGATGGAACACACCCATATTCCCAAATATTATTTATAAATGTTTTTTTTACATTTAAAGAGGAATATGCTATGGATATTTGCTTTGGTATGGATAATGGTTTATTGATACAAATTAATTTGTGGTCAATTTTGTTATATGTATATTTCTTCTCTTGATTAAGGCATTGTGTTTGTACAACTCATTTAAAAATACAATGTGTAATTAAGAAATATAGGCTAATAGATAGTTTTTTTATAATAATCAAGCTTGTAGTCATGTTAGTTAAATTTTCTAGATGTATAGAGATGTATTTCAGTTAGCTAGGTATTCTTCAAATCTTTCAGAGACCTTTAGATTATGGTATTTAAAATGTTTAAGAATTTAGGACTTTTCATGACATGAGACACATCTGCTCCTGGCAGCACCAATCTATTTTAATAGGAAGATGGGCATTGAAGAGACTCCTTATGGATTGGCTAGCCATTTGGGCAAGAAATTGGTCTTGCCTGGACTGCTTGATGAACTGGACATGTATGACCCACAGAGAAATGACTGCTGAAATTCTCTAAAGGTGAGACCATCCTTCAGGGTTCCTGCTTCATGAAAAAGTTTGCCAGACATTCTGCAAGACACAAAAGAAAGTGACTGACAAACTGCCGTTATAGACGGAACTGTCTTTGAAATATCCGGCTCTGTGGAAAAGTCTGCTGAATACTATGGACCTGTAGGCTGAAAATGGATGCCTCATCAGTACAGAAGAACATTGGATAATTGTCCAGATAGCGAGATGTCACTGTCAATTCTAGAGTTTTGCAAGTTGCTTACAAAGAACTTCTTGTTTACTTAGTTAATCTTATACCCTCCTGGAGTCTTGATGGAGATTTAGAGTTTATAGTTATAATTATAGTTTTCCTTAGTTATGATAAAAGATAAAGTAGAAATAAATACCGTAACTGTAATTGTTGTTTGATATCTGTTTTGTTATATGTGATTTTACAATGTTAAAGTTAAATATTTTATTTAAAAAGAAAAGAGGAGGTATTGTGGGATTTCCCTCTGTATACTGTGATTACTATTAATGAATAAAGAACTGCTTTGAGCATATAGCAGAGCAGGGCAAGACAAGGCAGAGATAGGCAGGGAGGACTGGACTAAATGCTGGGAGAAAGAAAGGAGGAGTCATTGAGAAGCCATGTAGCCCTCTGGAGACAGATGCTAGGAACTTTAGCTGGTTAGCAACAACCATATGGTGATACAAAGATTACAAAAAGTGAGTTAATTTAAAATATAAGTGTTAGTCAATAAGAAGCTAGAGTTAATAGGCCAGGCAGTGATTTAAATAATATAATTTCTGTGTGATTATTGTGGGGCTAAGTGACCAGGAACTAACTAGCAGCCTCCTTACTATAGATAATTCTCTCTCATGATCCTCAGTCTTATCTCTGGGAATGTGCCCAACACAGGAAAAAGAATGTACTGTCAAAATAACTTACCAAGAATATTTCTGAAAAGTTACCTATTGAAAATTTCTATAAAAAGTTGAATCAGTAACTAGATATATATCCATATAATAAAATCATACACAGAAATAAAATTTTACACATACACAGAGAGACACACACACACGGCTCCCACTCAAATATTGAATACTTGGTATTTTCATTTATATGAAATTCAAGAACAATAAGATCAATCCATTGTCTCATAATTCACTGAATATTACTTAGATGGGGTTGATAGAATCTAGAAAGAGACATGCTACAATTTCCTAATGTGATCTACTTGCAGGTATGTACAATTTTCGAAACTCATAGCACTAAATACTGGAATTCTCCAAATTCTATCTTCATATACACATATTGGTAAAGTACTAGGGACTTAGTATCTAAATTCAAGGTATTATAGCATCAATATATTTTGTAAAAGAAGAAACTTGCAAACCTAAGCATCCTCACAAAATGGAATAAAACAAAATAAAAGAATAAAACTAAAAGGGCAGGAGAGAAAGAGTAAAGAATAAAATGAATCTCCAGCTAAATGACAGAGTTTACAAGGTTACTGGCCTTACAGAAGCTACAAGAATAATGTTTTAGATATCTAAAATGCTAACAAAGCAATTTTAACACTATGTTATTAAAGTTTTCAGCCACATTTCTTGATAAAAATGAACAAAAATTGATATAAGGAGTTAAGAAATAAGAACACAATCCAATCTGCACAAAATGTCACTTGGTAATATTTATTAATATGTCCCATGTGAATAAGTATTGCTAAAGGGACAAATCCTAGGAAGTTAAATAAATCCTCACAAGGAAACCATACCAGAAAATTGTATTATTTGGTAAATGCCAGATAAACATTTAAAACTAAAGCAATAGGCAAGTTTCATCTTGATAATTCTGAATTTATATCTGAGGACATGCTTCTATGTTTAACATTATCACATAACTCTTCTGAAAAGTGAGGTCACATCTTGAAAAGTCAATTCTCAGCAGCTAATTTAGTGATCAAGCTTTAAAACATTATACAATGTGGTCACTAAATCAAATCAAAGATTCAAGATAGGAGCCATATAGGTAAATTTAATTTTATTACTAGCCTTACTCATTTCCCAAAGGATACTCATTCTATTTATATTTATAATAGGAACGGACATATGAATACTAGCTGTTCTGTAATCAGCAATGCCAAATCTCTAGGTTTCTTCTGATTTTTTGAGTTTTTTTTTTCTTTTACTACTGATTTACATTGTGTTGTGTTGAGGGGCCTCATGTGGATTCTGAAAGACTTCCTTGTAGAGTTGGTTATACATTTATGTGAATTCAGTAACTTGAGCTCAGGTCATCAGAAAGGTGCAGCACTCATTTTTACTTTCTTGTCCATCTTACTGTTCTTAAATTATGTTTCTACTCCAATGTTTCCAAAGAATGATATAACCATTCTGAGTCACAACACTGCTTTATGACTGCTAGCAAATCATTCAGCAGCAGATACTTGGCTCAGATGAGCTTTACACTACTCTTTAATTTTATAATAATATTATATACCTTTATATTGTACAAGGTAAAGACTCAACATTTGGTATGAACATTTGGGAGGTGATACCTCTTAAAGAGGTAGTTAATAATAAATGAAATCATGAGAACAAAGGCAGAATCTAAGAGGAATCAGTCTTTGAAGTAAGAGGATAAAACACCAGAGGTGAAGGCCAGTCTGGACCAGTAGCCTGAAATATTTATGGTGGCATGCATCCCAGCAGATGACATCACCCTGTCTGTTACTTTGTTTAGCAATTCTAAAAGACTAACTAACATATCTATTTGTAAATATACTTCTACAGATATTTTAGTTGAAATAACAGTGCTTTATATATCTTCACATCGCTGTCAGACTTTGACTGTCAGCATATGAAGTGTTCCTCATCATCACAATTGGAAGAGATATCTTCTGTCATATCACAAGATGTTTTATGATCTACAGGCAATTTCTCAGTTTGATTAATTAATCAATTAAAACAAATATTGATATATGCATAAACAATAGAAAAATAAAGGAACCTACTTAGAATATCTAACTCCAAATGGCAAAGGGAGGCTGACAAGATGGCATATAAATTACATATGCTAGTATAAATTGATGTGGTAAGACTGACAGAAGGATAACAAAAATTATTAAAATTACTAAAACTAATAAAATACTACTCCTGTTGTTTATTGTTTCTCTCATTCTAAAGTTTTTCTTTTGATGAGACTCCAAAGCAATAATGGTTGTTTTACAGAACTGGATTGGGGATGCAAATTAGGGCCAGCGATAACCCTTGAACTATATAAACCATTTGGATGACAGGCTTGTCATTTGGAGAGGAGAGCACCAGGCAACTGGAACTGGGAATGGTCACCCAAACCTTTCATGGAACATCATTACGACACTTGGAAAATGGTAATGGTTCCCTCTTATTGTTTGTTGCTCAGGACATCTTCCAGTATCAAAATAAACACCAAATATTAATTTTAGAAAGAGACCATAAATTTAAAAAGGAGCATTGGAGTATATGGGTTTGGAAAGAGAGAAATGATATTTTATGATCTCAAAATTAAAAGAAAACATGTATCTTTTGGCCATTTGAAAGTCTTCTGCTGAGAATTCTCTGTTCAGTTCAGTACCCCATTTTTTAAATGGGTTACTTAGAAGTTTAATGTCTAGTTTCTTGAGTTCTGTATATATTTTGAAGATCAGACCTTTGTCTGATGCAGGGTTGGTGAAAACCTTCTCCCATTCAGTAGGATGTCTTTTTGTCTTAATGACTATGTCCTTTGCTTTACAGAAGCTTCTCAGTTTCATGAGGTCCTATTTATTCATTGTTTTTCTTATTGTCTGTGCTACTGGTGTTATATATAGGAAGTGGTCACCTATGCCCATGTATTGCAGGCTACTTCCCACTTTCTCATTTATTAGGTTCAATGTGGTCAGATTTATATTGAGGTCTTTAATCCATTTGGACTCGAGTTTTGTTCATAGTGATAGCTATGGAGCTATTTTCATTTTTCTACAGGTAGACATCAAATTATGCCACCGCCATTTGTTAAAGATACTTTCATTCTTCCATTGTATAATTTTAGCTTCTTTGTCAAAACTCAGGTGTTCATAGTTTTGTGGATTAATATCCGGGTCTTCAATTCTATTCCATTGTTCGACATCTCTGTTTTTAGCCAATACCAAGCTATTTTCATTACTGTGTATCTATAATAGAGTTTGAAGTCAGGGATGGTCATATCTCTGGAATTTCCTTTATTGTATAGGATTGTTTTGGCTATCCTGGGTTTTTGGTTTCTATATAAAGTTGATTATTGTTCTTTCAAGGTCTGTGAAGAATTTTGTTAAGATTTTGGTGGGGATTGCATTGAATCTATAGATTGCCTTTAGTAGAATTGCCATTTTTATAATGTTGATTCTACCAATCCAAGAGCATGGGGGATCCTTCCATTTCTGGTATCCTCTTCAATTTCTTTCTTCAAAGACTTAAAGTTCTTGTCAAATAGGTATTTTATTTCCTTGATTAATATTACCCCAATTATGCTATTTGTGGCTATCATGAAATGTGATGTTTCAATGATTTCTCTTTCTACTTCTTTATCCTTTGTTTATAGGAGGGCTACTGATTTTTTTTTAGTTGATCTTGTATCGTGCCACATCACTGTAGGTATTTATCAGCTGTCGGAGTTTTCTGGTAGAGTTTTTGGGGCCACATGTTCAATTTCCACAGCTATCAGGAAAATGTAAATCAAAACAATTTTGAGATACTATCTTACACCTGTCAGGATGACTAAAATCAAAACCACCAATGATAATCTATGCTGGAGAGGATGTGGTGTAAGGGGAACACTCCTTCATTGCTGGTGGGAATGCAAACTTGTGCAACCACTTTGGAAATCAGTGTGGCAGTTTCTCAGGAAATTGGGAGTCAACCTCCCTCAGAATCCAGCAATACCACTCTTAGGAATATACCCAAGAGTTGGCCAATTGTACTACAAAAGCATTTGTTCAACTATGTTCATAGCAGCATTATTTGTAATAGCCAGAACATGGACAAAACCTAGATGCCCCTCAATGGAAGAATGGATAAAGTGTGGCACATCTACACATTAGAGTATTACTCAGAGGTAAAAAAAAATGACTATTTGAATTTTGCATGCAAATGGATGGAAATAGAAAACACTATCCTGACTGAGATAGCCCAGACACAAAAATATGAATATGAACCTTCATCTGGCAACATATGGAGATAGAAGCAGAGATCCACATCATGGCATGGACTGAGCACCCATGGTCCAGTTGAAGAGCAGAAGGAGGGAGAATATGAACAATGAAATCAGGACCACAAGGAATTGGTCCACCCATTGAGACAGTGTGCCTGAACTAGTGGGAACTCACCAAATCTAGCTGGACTGGGACTGAATGATCATGGGATCAAACTGCACCCTCTGAATGTGACTGACAATTGAAGCAAACTGAGAAGCCAATGATAATGGCACTGGCATTTGTCTCTATTGCATGCACTGTTTATATTTTGATGCACACCTTCCTAAGCGTGAATGGAGTGGGAGGGCCTTGGACTTCCCACAGAGCAGGGTACCCTGCCCCTCTTAGGACTGGAGGGGGAGGGAGGAGGATGGGTAGAGGAGAAGGAAGGAAGTGTGAGGAGGGGAGGAAGTGGCAATTTTGAATGGTATTATTTATAAAGTAATAAATATTATTAGAAAAAAACCTAAAACATGTTAAAGATTATTTAGTGAATTAAAGTCAATAAATGTTTAAAAATACAAAATTTGTAACCACATTCAGATGACTGATTTAAGTAATAATGAAAAGTATCAATGCACTCCTATTTTCTTTCATCTAAATCGAACTGTTACTAAAAAAACACAGACAATTTAACACAAATTCTCTATCTAAGTTATTCAGCCAATCTGAGTGTGAGTTTTCTCTACTGTACCTTTCTGCAGAAGATCCTTTGATTTCTCTTTTTAATAATTCTAAACTCATTTTTGCTCATTATTGAGCTAAGTACTTTATGTATCCCACATGACAAATCCCATGACTATTCCATTCTCTATACTCCTAATGTGAACGATGACTCTGAAGTGGGACAAGAGTGCTTAAGAAACGAAGAATTGTAACGAACCTCACAGATAACTGAGACTCAAGTAGAACTCGTGGAGCCTCTTCATTAGACATAGCAGTGCTTCTGAGCTCCAGTTTAGTGTTTGTGTGGCTTCGAGTTATTTAAGAGATGGAAGACTCCAATTCTTCTGTGCATGGCACTTACGCCCACTAAAACTCACTTTGCAGTCTCATTACCCATCCTTGTTCTCAGTTCTCATTTTAATCAAAGAGCCTTTGCAGCTCCTCCAAGGAATAACAAAGTCTGAAAATGTCTCTTTCCCTCCCACCCATGATTCTCTGGCACTCTACATTTAGTACAATAGCAAAACATATGAATAAACAAACAATCAAAGTAGATAATGATCCTGTCTAGAATAAATGGGATAGTGGCAGGGGAAAAAATGTTCCAAAGTATTTCACTTCTCGAAGCCTCTGGATGCTATAGTAAAGTATAATCATGTGGTAACATTTTCAGCAGTGAAAATGTGTGAATGCTAGGCTCCTGCCAATGTATCATAGACACAGTCATAAAAGCATAAGACAAAGAGAAGAGTTAGGAATAATAAATGTGACTTCTATTGATATTTTCCAAGAGAATGATTTAGCAAGTTATGTACTACCTTGAATGAATTCCTCACCAAACATAGTTTAACATACAGAAGCTTGTGTGCATAACAACAACAAAAAAAAGCATTATATGAAAGAGCTTCACATTATTACTGACTTGGAGTGTGAATGAGTCAGTGCAATTAATGGACATAGGTTATGAAGGAAGATATAATACTAATTGTTTTTCTAGTTCCACTTCTGGCATGGATCCTTTTGGTCGGTTGGTGAATTTCTTAGATTTAGTTGTCCTTTCTTCATGTGTAGTTTAAGCACAGGGAACTAAGCACTATACTGCTTGTCATGCTGGTACTGTAATCTGTGGTACAGTTATGATAGCTAAGATACCATATTTTAAGTTGTATCTTAAATTTTACAATTCTAGAAATATATTACTTATGTGCACTGGGTGGATTGTATTGGAAACTGTGCAAACCCTGGAACTCAGCCTTTCTTAGGTCTGCCATGGTCCTATACCTAGCAAACAAATCTCCTTTAAGCATGCCATTCACATTCATACCTGTCCACCCCAAATCCACAGATCTCCTGCTACCATGGGTCTCATATTTAGGCTAAAAGTCAACTGTCCTAATCAACCCGTGAACAGATTGCAGTCATTGAAGGACAAGACTTACAGTGTTGAGTACACTGAACCTTGCAGACTTTTCAACCATTGCCCTCCATTAGATAACACTTTGCATCAGAATCCGAAGTACACATTCCCTCCTCATGTTCCCCTGTTCTCTTTATCTCCTGTTCTAATATGTGCTTTTCCATGTGAATCAATGAATCAGCTATGACTCCTGCTGCTGGAAGATTTTATGAGCTTCAAATCTCTTTCTTGTTTCTTCATGTATTACTTTATCCTGGTAATTCAAACTCCTGATACACTTAAGTTGAAAATAAAGATCTGGCACAATTAATTTTCAGTGAATAATTATATTTTATGACATTCCTTCCTTATTTTGTGAGGATTTATTTTTAAAGAAGTATTAGTTCCAGCTTATTTACAGAAATTTCTTAAATTGATCTCTATAAATGCTATGCAGTAATCTCTATGAATACATCATAAAGGAAGATAGAGATTTTAAATAATGATCTTAGCTTTCAAATATTTTGATAAGGAGCCTCTGACCTTAATTTTAAGTCATTTGTAAAATCTTGATACAAAACAGAATGAGTTAAAAGCAATTTCAAGGCCTCGAAATTATTTGTGTGAATTATGGACTTGTAGCTATTTTCTTTCTCTTATTTTATCTACACACTCAACTGTATAGTGAATCAAAAAATAGAGTGGCATAAAAAGAAGTTTTTTCTCTGAACTCTTCAGCACATAAGCCTGTAAATGGAGATGCTGATCCAGTCTTCTCAGCCATTGTGTGTACCATTTATGTTCCTTGAAAAGCCTTTGACATAACAACAGAAGCAGCAATCATGGAAACTGTTATAGATCAAGAAGTCGGAGTAGAGCATTGTAAGGCCCTGACATAAATTTATGGAATAAAACAGCAAATGTTGAAATGCATTGTGATTGCGGTCGTCAGCTCAAAACAAGTTATGACAAGGTTATGCTCTGTTAGAAACATTGAATTCCTACAATTGGGAGTTAAGGCAGAAAAGATTGTGAGCAGAAGACAAAGTATCTGTAGAAATAAAATCTGTACCAAACATCCCTGTAGTAAGAAAAGTTTAGACTTAAGACTTGAGGATGTGGGAAACTTAAATTTAAGGTTACTGTGTTGATTTAAATAATAATGGCCCCGTAGGTTCATATGTTTGAATTCATAATTAGCATAAAGACTAGAACTGTTTGAAAGGATTAAGGGGTGTGACATTGTTGGAGGATATGTATCAATGGGGTTGGTTTGAGGGCTTTCAAAAGCCCAAGCCAAGCCCAGAACAGTCTACCTCCAATCCCAATCACTCACTCAAATGCTTTCTGTGCATCAGGATGTAGCTTTTATCTACTGCTCCAGGGTCATAAATGTCCCCATGTGTCAAGTCATGATGGTAATAGACTGGACATATGAAACTGTAAAAGATTTCCAAATTCATATATATCTGCTTTGTTCCTGGTGTCTCTTCACAGTAATAGAACCAAGACATTCAATTTGGTTCAAATGAGGTTAAAAGAGATTTGATAACACCATACATGCATTTGCTTTGGAAATTTTGCATACCTTGGTATCTTGCTGTTTTAAAAAAGAGTTATAACAATACAAGGTAACTCAAAACCTCAATTTGTTGACATATTCTCTTAGTGCATTCAACTTTTTAAATTTAAAGATGTTATCTACATCAACACATTCTCTAAATATTTTTACTACAAATCACAAATATCTCTGAAATATATACTACATGATTAAGTGCAACATAGTGTTTCAACTGTAGAAATAGTTCCATGAAAATTTTTTCAATATTTGTTATAATATCAAGTTTAATAAATTTTTAAACAATAACAAAAAAAGATTGTGAACAGGACTCTTCTCATTTGTCTTGATTTGGAAGTGGTTACTCTGGTTCATTAGGTATTTGATTAGTCATTACTTGGTATATAAACTGCAGAGGAACATCATTTTCAGAATAGTCACAAAACAGTGATTAACTTACTTTAGCCATATAAATACAAGCATAGGGGACATGAACACAAGAGCAATGACTCAAATCTCTGTCCTTAGAACTCAAAACTTGGAGTTGATAATCTTATGAAAAGTTGAATTTGATTCTTTCCTGGAATCATTACTAATGCCTAGCTCATTCTCATGCCTTCTAGATAAATTGCATTTTTCCTGAATTATGTAGTATATTGACATAAATCTATTTTTTTAATTTTTGTTGACAAACATTCTCCCTAATATCTATTTAGCTAATGTTGATTTGGCATCCAAAGGTGATCACCAACTTTAGAGTCCTTGCCTTTTCCTCTCAGGTCCTGGAATTACAGGTACCTACAATTGTATCTGAATTAATATAAGTCTAATACATATTTAGCTATTTTTCCATCTGACAGAAAAGGCTTAAGTGGGAGAATATTTATCCTGCCTAATAATTTCAGAGGGTTTACATGCATTGTCACCTTATAAGAAGGATGTTGTGAGACAATGGTCTATATTCTGTCAATTATATTTTATATAAATGCTGATTTACCAGTAGCTAGGCAGGAAGTATGGATGGAACAACCAGTCAGGAAGTAGAGGCAGGTCAACGAGAACAGGAGAATTCTGGGAAGAAGGAAGTCCTAGTCTGCAGTTGTGACCAAGTCACAGAAGAAGCAAGATGTGACTGCCTCACTGAATAAGGTACCAAGCCAGGTGGTTGACAAGACAAGAATAATGAGCTAATGTAAGTTAAAAGAGTTAATAAGAAGCCTGAGCTAATGGGACAATCAGTTTATAACTAATGTAGTACTCTCTGTGATTTCTCTGGGACTTAACAACTGTGGGAACCAGGCAAGACAGAAACCCTAACAGCAGAAGGACACAGTAGAAGGGACTCTGTTCTGTGAGATAAAGTCATAAGATGGAGACAGTCAAATTATATCTGATGAGGAACCAGAAGAAGATATAGTCTTAAAGACACACTCATTTAGTGTGTTACTACTAAAAATGGCAATCAAATAAAGACTTCACAGGCTTTAAAAATTATCATAAACCATCATCAAAATACTCAAAACATAAGCTTCTATGGGACATTTCTGATTCAAACAATAACAGTAAACCATATCATGAACACTATTGATACCTTTTATGCTGTTTAAGAAGCCTGAGGGTAGGATGAGGATCTTTATGAGAAAGAAATTGTTCTGGGGTAGAAGCAGCAATATGTGTGAAGCCATTCCAGAACAAACGGATTAAAAGGAGGAAGGTGCAGGGCAAGGGACATATATCATGTTATTTGGAAATTTTGATAAGTGTGTTTTAATACGAAGACAGGAATCATGTTGAGACATGAAGAAATAGCATTTCAAGATTTAATTTCTACCAAGAATGTAGTCTCTTAGTAACTCTAGTTTTAAAATTATAATACTAGGGTTTTTTTTGGTATAATTGGTTACACATATTCTATCTTGCTTCGATGTACCTCATCCTAGATATGTGATAAACTATACATATTTACAGAAATTCAACTAAATTATTGATTGTTCTGGTTTCGGTATTCTAAAAATGTGTCAGCTAATGTAATTAAATTTGAATAATGAGTGCTAGATTCTGCTTAAATGGGAGCTTTTACATATTTGTTAGTCCTTAATCAATTTATTCTTTATTAAATTAAGGTTACTTATCTTGAAACACCCCAAAAGCAAACTAGCAACAAGCAAAAATAAATGAATGACATATTTCTTTTTTATATTTTTATTGAAAATAGATTCTTCTCTTTTATAATATATTACAACCACACTCTCACCTCCCTCCCTTACTCCCAGTTCCCTAACATCCCCTATCTCCCAGATACATGTCCCTTCTGTTTCTCTTCAGAAAAAAAACATTTCTTGAAGAAACAATAAGTTCTGAGTGACATATCCTCTGTTCAACTGAGATGCAAGCAATTTAGTATCACAAAATTGTTTTTTGAAGTTTTAGTGAATGAAATTCAAGAACTGGAATCTTAGATGTACATTGGAAGCACGTTCACATGCCCCATTTTGCTGGTTGTAGTTCTGGGTTTTTTTCCCACTGAGAACATAATTTTCTTAAGTATTGGCACTCTTCTGTGGAAGGTGACCTTCATTTGTACTCATTGTTCAAGGTAGTGAATTAGTTTACTACTGCCACTGCAGCAAAGAACTACAGACTGCATGGAACAAACTCCTAAATTATTTCTGATAATTCTGCGGGTTAAGTGTGAAGACCAAGTTGTTGGTGTGCTCAAAGGCCTCTCTCCAGGACTTGTAGATGAGTGGTGTCTCCCACCTACTTCTTCATAAGTCTTTTCTTTAAGCCTGTCTTTTCTTTTATATAAAAATGAGCCCCATTGTACATAATATTATTGAAGAACTTATTTTCAAATACCATCATAGAGTCTATAGTTTAGATGTCAATAAATAAGTTGATGGAGACCAAATTTAGCTGATGCCATGCTTTGGTCTGAGAATTTTCATATAAGTGAGCATGAAGAATAGGTAAAAGATAGTATGAAGTAATTTTTCATAAAGTACATGAAATAATCCAGCACTTAAAATCTGCCAGGAAACACAAATCAAAAGATACAAATATCTATAACTAGCATAACAATGAATAATACAGCCTAAGAAGTTGACAGATCGCTTCCAGACTTGTGCATTGTGAAAGTTTATAAATATGCTAACTGTGGAATATAGCCCAACTCTCATTTCTCAATTTTCTTAAAAATTCTTTAATAGCTACATTTTATTAAGTAAAGAACTGTGTGTGTGAGGGACTGGGGAGATGGTGGTATGGTTTACTTAGGAAACTGCAGAATTCCTAAGTAACACTGAAATCTTGGTGGTAAGTACATTTCTGACACATGATAATGGCAAAATAATATATGAATATCAAATCTTCAGAAAGAAAGTATAGAATGCAAAAGACAAAATATAGCATAAGAGGTGACAAGTATATATTGTATATATATTTATATTTATATTTATATATTATAATATATAACTCCTGTTCAGTGCTAGACAATACTAAATCTAAACATGCTAACCAGAGATTTTAATGTAATTCTAATTCACTTTGAGATAACATACTCATGCATTCAAAAGACTTTAAGATCAATTACTCTGATATCCATTTCAAACATTGAGTTCAATATATGTTTCTCTTTTTAAATGAGTACAAGAATAGTCCAACAGATGAATAACATAGTTTGATAAATCTGCCTAATTCTAAACAAAATTTTACATTTTAAACCCGATCATAATTGTTCAGTTGTAGTATAAATGCTCATTCTTTTATTAGAAAAGGACTCTATTTCAGCACAACCATACATACAATGAAAAACATAAGTCCTACAGATTGTATGGTAGTAGTTAAATTATTTAAAATTAACCTCCTTACTAAGAGTCAGCCGTGGAAAGAGTACTGCTAAACACCCTGTTGTGAATTCAGTGCATATTCTAGAGTGAAATGCTGCTAGGTACTAAAGTGAGCATTGGGAGCTTCCATGTTATCCAGTAAAAGCACCACTGCCTGTCCACATTCAATTCTACTACATCAAAGCATTCCCATGCCACCCACAGGGATGATATGCCATATCCTAATTATCATACAATAAGCAGCAGCTGCCTGTGCACACATTTTCCATTATTCCAGGGCCAGGATACCTGTCAGCCATTTTCCAAGGCAGATATTTTATGAGTACATTTAAAATTGACAGCTAAGAAAAGTGGATAGTCATGTTACAGTGGGCATCACCGACTGCAACTCTCCAACCTCATGTACCTTCGGCATGGGTTGCTTTCTGCTCTCACAACTCTCGTTCTAAAGTCATCCACTTTGAAATGCCTCTTGAAAATGACCCGAAAATCATACATATCAAAGATTTGGTGATATTAGATACTTACCTTCTTAAGCAAGGTATTGGGAAGGCTTCAAATTGACAGTCCCAGAGCACCATCTGCACCTGAACTGTTCCTGAATTAGTCTGCTCTACACCAGGGCCACCCTATTAGTAACCACAGATTTGTCCATGAGTAGGCATGCACTTTTGTATTTTCCTTGCATTTCATTTCATAAGCAGGTCCCTCTGGCTGAAGTTCTACTTCACAGACTACCAAGGGAGTTAAGAAATTGCTTTCCCTTTAGTGGGACCCTGCGGATGGCTCATAAACAGACATTTGGTAAGTTGGCAAAATATTGTACTATGAATGTCCACTAATGATGCCCCATTGTTTTTAAATCTCCTTCACAGTGTGGAGCTTCACTAATTAAGAGCTGACATCAGCATAACGTGAGCTCCTGAGGTGCCACGCAGCGAATATTCGTCAACTCTGTGCTTTCTTGGTCACTCTGGAATTGCTAGAGCGCTTACAGTGTATTTTCAATGACATGGGGGAATAAAATTTTATTTCATTTAAGTATTCTCCCACTTCATCCTGAGAAGATTTCAGTTCCTTCTCAAGGGATATTTTTAATCATCTTGCAAAAGTGATATACGGATATAAGGGGATACCAAGCCAGAGAGCCATCATGTTCTCTATACAGTGATTCTTTTCTCAGTAACATGTAGGTGACATGGATAAGTCATATTAAATCATTACACGGTCCTACAATAAACATATCCATAAACAAAATCTTCAAAAAGTAATAGAGGCAGATTGAGTTGTGAAATCGAAAGAAAATTGCTAAAGGATTTCCTTGTTAATTTTAATAGTTGGAAAGGCAGAAATTGAATTTAGGTGTGTATAACTATTAAGGGGGATCAGCTCATGATTGTTTTCTTGTTTTTCAGAGATGATTGAGAGTTTCTTTATACTGTAGCCAAATCTTCCTGGGAATCACACTGTATTTTGAGAACTGTTTAGAGCTACAGGCCTTGCCCTGTAGTCAGACTGATGATTATCTTAAACATCACCATAGAACTGTAACTGAAGTAACAGTAACTGAAGGAAACAGAGACAGAGACCCACATTGGAGCACTAGACTGAGCTCCCAAAGTCCAGTTTAAGAGTGAGAGGAATGAAAATATGAGCAAAGAGGTCAAGACCATGATGTGTTCAGCTGCTGAAAAAAGCCTACGTGAGATAATGGGAGCTCACCAATACCAGCCGGACTGGAAAAAAACAAGCATAGGACCAAACTAATCCCTCTGAGGGTGAGTAAGAGCTCTATGGCTGGGGCAGACTGCAGGGCCACCAGCAGGATTTATTCTTACTGCTTGTACTGGCCTTTGGGGAACCTGTTCTCTTTGGATGTATACCTTGCTAGCCTAGATATAGTAGGGAGGGCCTTGGACCTTTCTTAAAGCAATGTGCCTTACCCTCTCTGAGGAGGAAACGGAGGGTGAGGGGAGGTAAGTGGAGGGAACTGGAACAGGAAGAGAATGGGAACGTGGATTGGGTATGTATAGTGAAAAATTTTAGTTTGTTTTCTTTTTTAAAAAGTAAAAAATAAATAAGTATAACAGAATTAAATAGATATTAGGACCATTAACCAAGAAACAAACTACTAATTCTTTTTATAGGAGGCTTTTACAAAGAAAGGTGAAAAACCCTTCCTCAAACTGTTCTATTCTATGTGTTGTCTCTTCAAAATATATGGTGCATTAATAATTTTATATTTTGTAGTGGAAAATGTTAACATTCCCAAATAATTTAAAGGATTTTAGCTTTTCAACTGTACAGCAATTCCTGTCAATAATTAATATGTGTTTCAATGCAAATATGAACATTATTGTACTTCACAGAGCACCTAAATATATAATCTGAAAAAAATTATATTACCTTAATGCTTTTTGCAACATTGCTAGACCAGGCTGGCACTAAACCATCTAAGCACCATGTGCAAAGATAAAGATATTTTCCTAAATTGCTATTCCAGAATCACATTTGGAAGGAAAACTAAATGTGGTCTTTGAACACTTTAAATCATTCAAAAAAGTCAAAGTATCATTGAGATATGAAAAGACTTAATTATTTTGGTAAATCTTAATTAAGTCACCAAAAATGGAAAACCAACATCACATCCAGTTCTCCCTTACTAACTTGATTTAAACTTCTTTTTCTAAAGCTGCCTCAACACCCATGTAAACTTGATGTTTCAAAATTGAAACCAGTCAAACAAGCCCATCTGTTCGTTTACATATACAGAGTACATAAAGCATAATTATTTATTGATCTCTGATAGCAATGCTATTAAAATGATAACTAGATCAATGCATTTAGAGGAATGAGTAGATTTAACTGCATAAATATTCATATATTCGAGAGAGGAGACCTGGGTCTAAAGTTTATATACCACACTAACGATCCAAACATGCAATTCAAATAAGCCATCTGCAAAATCCTGATGATCCATCTGTGCAGATATTCAAACACTGACAACACAGGTGAGCAGTCACCATAAATCCCTCAAATTAAAATGCATAAGCACATATGCACACATACACCTCAACCACTGACATTAGTTCTGCACAGATACCAAGCTTGAAATTCAACATTGAACGTCTAATTGTGAATGCTGCATTTCCTTAGTCTCTTCTCTATAAATAAAGAGGAATTTTAAAGCATCATCCTTCAATAAAAACAAAGACCATGAGGAATGATGAAGTTACACCACCTGTTTACAACATAGGAAATGTGAGACATACAGAGCAGCAGACCGGGCTGTATATTTTTTATGTAATTGAATATTCATTTTAGTATTTTCTTATGCTTCTAAATAAACACATATATGCTTTTAAGTACTTTACTTTGTACTTAGCAAAATGTGTAGTCCGTATATTTTACATAGACACAACCAGGATAAAAATGTCAGCTGGTGCTCTCATCTCTCATTTTGTATCTGAGATTTGAATGCAGAGACATGGATGTTATGAAAGCATATATTTCTCTTATAGAAGGATGAAAATTACATAAATGTTTACTTTTTATTTGTTATTACAATATTGAGTTTCTCCCTAAGCATAGAAATTGAAAAGAAATAATGGAAGGCTATTTTTTAAGAATAAATGACAAACACTTCAAATTGTTCATGCATTTACTTGGAATCTACTTTTCTCCACAGCTAATGCCATGGAGTTTGCAGTTCTTCACTATATTACTAACCATGCCTCTTGATCCACTAAACCACAATTTTCTTCTTTTAATGGTTGTATGAAAGTTCTTGAGTTAAAAATATTACATGGTAAAAGCATACTATTTCATTAAAAATACTTTTTACTAAGGAAAATAATGATTCCATGTATGAGAAGCTTAATAAAACCCCAAAATATAAATAGTAAATTATCTGTATAAGATTACACTTTCATTAAGCATGATTTGCTACTAGTTTATATCTATTCTAATGTGAAAAATACAATAATAATAATACAAAGTTTCATTTAATTATTCATACCCTTTAAAACTTATTACAGAAATTCTAAAACCCTTAATAGACCACGTTTTGGTTTGAACCATTACTTAAGTTGCATTCCCTTATGCATATAAATATTTACAAAAAAGCAGAATATTTCTTTTGTTTCTGCTGTTTGTTGAACTTGTGTGTCTCTCTCTCTGTGTGTGTTGTATACATGGTTTTGTTTGCCCATTTATGCACACGTGGATGCCAGAAGTTGATGTCAATTTCCTTTATAGTAACTGAATATATGAAAGCCCAGTCTTGGGCTTCCCTACTATATAGGAAGACTGACATATATAAAAATCTCATATGATCTATAGGTGGATGTATTACAGTTATGTGATTACTTGCAGAAATATTTAAAATAAAAGGCAATGTACTTCTCAAATTATTCTTATTTTTCCACCACCTATGGACTCTTTAACCATATATTTCATTATTATTATTATTACTATTAATATAATTAGTTTTTTTTAACATTTGTCCAAAATAAAACAAAACAAAACACCCAACATAATATGAGAAAAAAACTAGATCAAAGTTTTCATGCTCTAGCTTAGAAGAGAGAATTTGAGGCCAAAAGAGATGATGCAGTCACTTTAAGTATTTTAGTAAGACCCTGGGGTCCCTAGTACTTTGTGTGTTTCAGATCAGAATCACTCTGTCTGTTTTTTCACACTCTTTCCTCCACCAAATTCTGCCACAAGAACTCTGCCTCATATATTCCAAATGCCTAGAATAGTGGCCAATCTATAGTACCAGGCTTGAAAAGGCTTCAAACTTAAGGTACTGACAGTGATTTTTATGTAATCTCAGTTTATTCAAAACAAAGAAAAACCACCACCAACAACAACAATTATTCTGAAACACAAGATAGGGAAGGTAAGAATGACCAATAAGACAATATAATAGGGGCTCTGTTCCTTAGGCAAAACATACACAGCCACCATTATCTCCTACAATGCTCACATTAGCAAATGGCAAATATGCCCGTCTTAGTCTAAAAATTATCACTGCTCTGTTTAAGCCAACAGTCTATAAACTCAAATAGATACCTTTTCTAACATTTCTGGGTCCTTGTCTCTGATTGGGAGGGCTTGTTTTGCCATGATTGCAGGCTGTATAACACATCTACAGCAAGCTCAACACCTGACAACATTCTACTTTTACTAAAGAAGGAAGTCCATAGACTGAGGAGTGAAATCAGAACTTCCATGAAGATTTACTGGGAAGAAGCAATAAGTAGAAAATTGTGTTTGTAGAAAGGTGTGCTTTGTTTGTACTCTTTGAAAAAGATAGAACTTTAATTTGGAACTAACACTCTAGAAAAATATAAAGAAAATAAAGT
>JAQHUG010000072.1:1672952-1683255 GCA_028555095.1 Dicrostonyx torquatus | reverse complement strand
TGTGTATCAAAGTGACAGATCTACAGCCCCGATGACAGTATTTCAGCTCACAACTACCCATGGCCAATTAATCCCTTATGAATCTGACCAGAGATATCCAGTTGTGACAGCTCTGAAATCATGTCAGCTCTCCTTGACAAAGGACACCACAGTATTTAAACTCACATTAGTATCTGTAGAGAGGCCTTTGCATTATGACTCTAAGGTTATTTATTCTTTTAAAGAACAAAGTTCATAACAGCCCAATGAGGTGTTGGTCCCAGGATCAACGGGGCACAAACTTAGCTCTGAAGCAAATGCCATTTTTACTTAAAACCTCGTGTCTATAAATGTCTTTCAGTGAAAATCTGTAATGATTCAACAGTGTTTTAGTAGGTAGCAGCAGGGCTTATGTATCACACAAATGCACAATGTGCCTAGAGTTGTCTGTTTCTATGGCAACTGCAATCATCTCAAATTGAAGAGATTCTACAAATGAATGATTCTTCTGCCTGTAAATAATGATATTAACTGTCGCTGTTTTCTCACCCTTAGAAAATAACCAATGCACAATAAGTTGATCCTTGTGTGCTTTGTTTTTCACTCAATAAAGAAAGGAAGAAATCACTACACAAATCAATTGTGTAAATAATTCATGAATGTTGTTGGTTAACAGCTACCCAGTATAGAGAGGTCATGGATCTTATAGGAGAACCTTAAAATACTACTTTACTATAGTAGCTTAATTTCTAAATATATTCTAAATATTCATCATTATACCCACAGGTAAGTGTAGGTCTGACCCTCACTGAATAAACTTCTCTTTGCAACAATGGACACTATTATAGAAAACTAAGGTTGATTAAAATGCATAGTTGTGGAGCTCAGTAAGTCCTAACTGAAATGTGAACAACACAACTTCTGTCCCTAAGGCTCAAGAATTGCTGCAGATGAGAGGAAAGACTGATAGAGGCAGGGAACAGGACGTTTACTGTGAGATGGTGTCTCCTAGAAATGCCAGAAACTACACTCATTAGGTCTAACCAATATGGCTACCTGAACATATTCTGAACAAGGATGAGAACAATAGACGGGCTACCTAACAGGAAGGGGTAAATCTCAAGAATGTTCATCCCTAGAAAAAAACCTAGAGCCAAGAAAAGCGTGCTGAGAGCAGATGAAATCATTTTTCTCAGGGAAGAGCAGTCTATAGGGTTACTAAATTCTAAATGTTACCCCTGACAACACCTATAGTCAAGTAACATTATATGGGCTGAGAAGGATTATATTTATATTTAGAACACATCACACACACACACACACACACACACTCAGAAACACCTATAGAAAAAGACATCAGAAATTTGAAAAAGAGTAAATAATTGAGAATAAGTTTGTTTTCATACCAGTGAAGGTTTGGAAGGAGGACAAGAAATGGAGAAATGAAATTATAATAATGTAACCTAAAAATATTTAAATAAAACAAATCATAACACATCTGCCATTTTGTGAAAACTAGTGAGAATTTAAATGATTTCAGTTAATGAAATTATGAAAGTATCTGTCTCCTTTTAAAAGTAGGGGGTAGAAATGATAATTGTGGCTATACATATTATAAAATGCACTTCAATAACATAATAAATTATTTGAAAAAATTCTGTGAAGGAATATTTCCTAATTAGGTGTTATTGACATTTATGAGCCACTTATATTAAAATATCTAATCTTTATTCATCTAAAATTCAAAATTTACAAGGGCTTTATTTTCTTATTCACTAAATATGCCAAACAGAATAACCCAAATTAGTTAGGGAATGTGTCAAAGGATTGATTTATACAAGAGGATGTGTGTTCTATATGGTATCAAATGTAGAAAAAGATGGTGGGTGGCAGAGATTCAGGAAGATTCTGCTACTAATGCAGATCTATTATTTCACAAGATGATTCTCTAATCAATGTCTTTATCCATTGTATAATGAAAATAATTAAAGGTAGTTATTCTTTCACAGTGCTTTATGATCCTTTATTTATTTAATATAAGTAAAAGCAAGTTTTAAGAGTTTACAGACACACACACTCACATACAAAACAAAAAGAAAACATGCTAAAAATATTTGAAAACCATATAAATAAAGACATTATTTTTTCTATTAGATTAATCCAGTTGAAATATCAGTATTTAATATAATACTAAACGTCTCATTAAAGACTCTTAAGTATTTAACCAATATCAGAAAATACTTTTTATAAAAAAAACATTACTCAAAACACCTATAGGAGAGTGTAATGTCTTATTTTGGTCCATCTGCAGATTGTCTCATGAGGAAATACAGATGTTTCTATCAGAAACACTTCTAACTCCCAAGCCTAAACTGGCCATCCATAGTTATTTTAAGGTGTCCGTCATTCCAGCTAAAAAGTCAGTCTGCACCAAGTTCACTGACTCATGAAGACATTCCTGCCAGCACAGTTCTCTGCAGACTGAAATCCCTAACAGGAAGCTTTCCCCAGAGGTAGAAGCCAAACAGAAGTGAATGCTGCACAAGCATGGAACTCTATAAACACCCTTGGGTTTCAGCTGAAAAAGTTCAATACGTAACAGCGATTTCATATGCATATATTCATACTGAATGCTTGTTTTCTTGATGCTTGAAAATAGCTGAGAATAGAAAATTGGTGGAGGTGCAATTTATTAACTGATATATCAACTTACCAATAATTCTACAAATCTTAGTGTTCTTAATACAGAAGAATAACTAATTCCATCACATTTATTGTCTCTCTATGGTATTTTTTTACATATGATATGTACATTAACTGGTTTTTGTTTAGTTCAGTACAGTTGAAAGTTATGAAAGAAACTAGTAATATAAAGAAGACAAAGTAATAAAAGGTTTGTGAAACTCTCACCTTTCTCTTTGTTGTGAGCAGAGACTGATATTTGACATATTTGCTTTCATAGTATATAGTCAAAAATGTTTATATAGTGAAAGAAACAGTCTTCGGGGATAAGATAGTGTCTACTCCTGAACACGAATTGCTTAATGTCTACTATAAAAAGGGAAATAAAGTCAGCAGCAGAAAGATGTCTCACAGTCCTTCGTGAAATAGTAAATTTTCTTTGATGTTAGGAAATAGCTCAGTTGGGAAATGACTTGCCTTACACATGTAAGACCTAAATTTTATCTCAGAACCCACATAAAAAGTTAAGCATGACCTTGAGCACTTGTAATTCTAGTCTTGGGAAATAGGGGTAGGTAAACGCTGAAAGTCAGGGGCCACTGGTCCCAGAGGAGTTGGTGAAGTCCTGGTAAGCAATTCTGTTTGCATATCTATGTATGAACACATGTACCCACATAATATAAGACAAATTCACAGTGCATTCAGCAATGCATGCAGCTTATTTTGCATTAACAACTTTTCTCAAGATGTCATATTTTAGATTGGAGGTTTTTCAATATCCTTTTACGTCTTCCCCAGGTAACATATAAGATTTGTCTCCAATCTCAAGGACATTCTCACTGACATCAGAAGAGTCCTCAAATGCCTTGTTCACAGATAACTGTTACACAACACACTAGACTGCAAGTATCTAGAGGAAATGGAATTTGTTGCTTCTTTCCCTGTTCTGGAGTGTTAATTCAGGATGAAGCAAACTGTTAGGACAATTTATCGTATGAACCGTTATAATGATATAGTACAAAGTACCCTAGATACAGTATAAACTGTCTAGAGATGAGCTCAACCTGTCTCCCTCACAAAAGACCTACTTAATATATTACTTCTATATATGGCAGAGGTCTGGAAGAAAAGTCTTCAGGACAGTCTCTAAGGTACAACTGAATAATTAATTTCTAAGTTTAATTCTTAGCTCCAGGTTAAGTGTAACTCAACAGATTTATAACTCGTAAGCATGTTTGTGAGAATCCTGGAGATACAGTGTTACAGGGCTATCATGAAGAAGATGCCATTATAGCATGATACTTAAGGTAATGTGAGCATGACTCAAATTACAAAGTCTTTACCTGCTTAGTCCATGAAGCAGAAACTTAATCTGTGCTATTACTTCATACGGGATTGTGTGAATGTGGGAGCCTTAAATACTATGAATCAAAAAAAAAATGAAACAAAAATATCATTCAAAACTGTAATGGATTAGAAGTGTTTCTGACCATCACCCATGCTAGATATATATACATATATAATTTCAGTGTACACTATGATTTCACTGAAGCCTTTCTGTCGAACATACAACATGCAAGGTGTGAACTGCAAGTTTCAGTGAGCCATACAATGCTATTAAGCATGACCCATAGCACCACCACTCACATTTAAAACTAATGTCTTCTACAAGTTGATTTTATTTTTACTAAACATGAAATTTTCCACTGCATAAACATAATAATTTAATAGTGGAATTCAAGACTGCCAATATTTTCCCACTGCCATTCCTCATCAGGTATCAAATTAGTGCTTCTTAAAATAACAAAAAAAGTTTATTGTATCTCTGGAGGGTATTGTGGTAGACCATTTGATTTCACAAATTTTTGTTTGGTTATATTTCATAAAAATACATTAGTAACTTTGACCTGAAATTAAGAGAGAATTGCCAACAATTTCTGAATGTTTCCTTAACCTGCTTTTGACTTTTTGTATTATGTATTTATTTTAAAATGTGTTCCCAAAATTGAGGATTGTGAAATAAAAACTATGATCGACTTTGACAAGGTATGAAACATTTCATTTCCTCCTACAGCCTTAAAGTTCAACCAAGTTTTAATTCTTTCTGAAAAAAAAAATAACACATCTAGGTTTTTAAAGCACACATTTACCTTCTACTTCAGTAGATTAAAAAAATATATCCTCCCCAAGAAATTATTTAAAATAAAATTAATATTTAATTACTGGTAAAGATTATATGTTTATAATAATATAAAATGTTTATATATTATATATTATAATATTATATTATATATAAATGTTAAAATAATATGTTTATAAACATATAAAAATTATATGTTTATAAACATAAAAGTCAAAGTCTTCAATAATAGAAAAACAAAAAGAAGACCCAATTGTAGGTTTACATAACTTCGGAAAATGTCATTATACTAAATTTGCTTCATAACTTATAAATGAATGAGTCTGAAGAGGTGATGTAAAACGTGGGTTATATTTTTTGAGTCAAAATAAAATATGTGACATGGTAACAAGATTGAAGAAAAAGATATTGTTGGATTTGAATGCCCATCATCTCTGTGATTTGCCTTTGTATGTATCTTGCTAGTGCTGTCCATTACAGAGCCTTGAAAAAACTCATGCTCCTGTAGTCATATTTATATATAGAGATGAATTTCTAAGTATCAATTCCTATCAAATGTACATCGGACATGGCTGGTGCCAAGTATGGCAGGGAATACTATTAGATAGCAAGAGAGTGTTGGAAGATGATCAAAAATATCAATGCAGAGCAGATAAATCAGTCACTTTGAAAAGCTCCCCCAAACCAGACATAAGATGATGAAAAAGAATCATACTTGCAGAGAAGAAGTGGCACATAAGACTGAATATATAATACTAGAACTTCTAAAAATACCATCTTACACAAAGGCATAGAGACGAGAAGAGAAAGGTTTGACAGACAACCTCAAAACGTAACCCACAAAATCATGTCTTAATTGCAGAAGCAACAGCAGATCCTTAAAAGGTATTCATGTAAGTCACCACGTGTCTAAATAAGTCATCAGTCATAATTGAGTAGTGGAATAAACTTGCATAATGTCTCTTGATATGATGAAAAAGTAAAAGCTCACCACCACCTAGAGAGCTTTCTTGTCAAAACCAATCTTCCAGTGTTACTTTATAAAGGAACTAGTTTAATTTTCTCAACCAAATCTTTGTCCTGTAAAAGTATTGTAAGAAAGCCACAGCTATTCATGAAAGGAACCTCCTGGCACAGTAGTGAGTGAAAAATTGTACCTTGAGTGGTTTTTTAGTAACTAAAAATACACATAAATAATTAAATATTGAATAAAATCTAAATATGTTTTAGGAAATAATAATCACATTACTTTTATCCAATATAAAAATTTTGCAAAACACATGCTAAAATGTTTATAGATAAGAATACAGGATTCTTGCCATTTACATAAAATATGCTGTGTGTGCACAAAGTCTATACAAAGAAAATATATGTGAATTTATTTTTTAATTATGAAGAATATCCATTGTATTTTTTAATTTCCTATAATCATTATCTGTGTTTTCATTATATGATAAAATAACATTAATTCTCTCTATAAGAGCAGTAGGCATTGTCTAGCAACCAGGGATTTAATCTAGTTTGAAAGCCCAGGTCTCCAACTCTCCAATGCCCCAGCAGCCCTGCCCTTCTGGCTTACATCGCCCTTACCTAATTTTAGAATCTGCTGTTGATTTCCATTTACTTAAGCAGTTATCCCACCAATCAAAAAACAGCCCAGTCACATATTTGAATATACTTCATAACGTTTAAGTGATGTGATTCAGAATAAATAGAATGAAATTCTGTGTCAAGTGATTACATCTTAAATTTTCTAAAGCATAAGTTTCAGTTATATAAAATATTAATGTATAAATGTAGCACTTTCTTTTAAAATATGCCATAGACATGGGTACTAAAGGGACTCATAACTAACGTTTTTAAGTATATTTTAATCCTGTTGCTACAAGACTAAAACTTCCCATCCAATTTGTTCTTATGCACATCGTCTTCTGCCATAGACTTCTTGAAAACTGAGAGGCAGAGAAGTAGACAGCACACATGTATTAGCTTTTATATTCCCTGTGAGGCTGACAAGTGTGCAGCAAGAAAGCACCAGTTAGACATAAAGCTACTAAGCGATAGCCATAGAATTGCAATTATAAAAAAAAAACCAAAACCCTTAATTGACAAGTATTTTAAATAAAAAAGTGAAATAAACTATGTAAGATAATGATGGAAAAAGAGAGAAAAATCATGGTGAAGACCAGCTGTCACATGAATGTCTGTACTCAAACACAGATAAATATCTTACCAGTCTCTTAGCCTGCAAAAACTAAAACCAAGTTAACAAAACAGAGCAGTAAAAAATACTTGAACTTAAGCATTTCTATATAGAATAATAGAATATACTGTCAGTTTTTTCCACAATTGTCAATCTTATATCACTGAATACTTATTGAAAAATGCGGCAATATTCACTTTTAATCAAACTAAGTATGAGAAAATGAATTTTATAGGTATAGCTATAATATTGTTTAATGGGAGTGTATGTTATTCTGAGCGAATATTCTATTGGAAGAGTGCATTTGTTTGTTCATAAAATGTTCTTTTTAAAAAAAAATAAGTTTTGTATGTTTAAGAGAGTGAATTCAAAATGCTAGGCAGGAATTTACCATAATCTTTGATCTATAAAAACTCATAAGTGTTTAGTCAAGAAGAAGATAATAGCTGTTGCTCATTTAAAGCTACAATGCTCATTTATTTAAAATTGTCATAATAGCAAAAAGATTTTTATAAGGAAACCAAAGAAATATTTTTAAAATACTTGTTTTTTTTCAGACAAATACTATGAAAATTCTCCATTCTTAACAGCAGAAAACTGTACAATGCTATAAACCATGCTAATTTGTGTTTAAACACTTTCTTATTCTTCCTTCAGTTTGAGGTCCACCTGTCAATATGTGTAAAGTATCAGCTGATCTTGGGTTTCATCAAGTCTAAGCTGTGCTAATCGCTAATAGCATCTGGCTAAGTGAATCTACAGCCCTGGACTCCACAATGCTACAAGATTCTCTGTCTCCTCAGACTTCCCTCAACAATGATTGTTTTGATATTTCTATGAGATAGGATCTTGTTTAACTCAATTCAAATTCTCTATGTAGTCCATGTTAGTCTGGAACTTCGAACAATCTTTCTGCCTCCATCTCTTGAATGCTATGATTTAGACATGTGCTAAGATGACCAGATAGGTGTCTGGAAATTCTAGCATTATACATCTCTTCTGTTAATTTCTTGCTGTGTGTTTCTATGTCTGATCTATGTCTCTGTTTCTCTCCAAGTTAAAAAAAATGGCAGCAAGAAAATAATGCAAATAAACTTATCCAATAGGTCTAATTTCTCTTGGAAAGTGAAATCTATCAAAAAAGAAAAACAATTTTGGAGAACAAATGGAAAGCAAGTGGAAAAAGACATACAATGATAGTGATGAGAATAAAATAGTATAAATATGATAATAAATGTTCCTTTGTCTGATATATTTAATAAAAAGAATATACAAGAGTATCTCACATGAGAAATGGGTTGCAGAAAAACAATTCATCAAGGGGAACATCCATTTATAGAACGACAAGGAAAAGTGTAAACAACAGAAAATGAGATGATATGAAAAACTTAAGAGAAAACTAAAAATTTTATATGAATTGATACATTAAAAACAAATCCTACTTATATTTAGTATTGGTTATAATATGAAAATCTGAAATATAAAATTCTTCAACAGCTCCAATTTTTGCTTTAAAAAAGCATATATCTTTCATGAATATGAAACTCAGCTGGATTCTCCTGGCATGTCATGTTTCCATGGGTTTTCAGTCAGTCCTGCTTCTCTTAAATTTTTTCTAGTAAACAGGTACTCTGTAGTTCGAAGGTTAATACAAAATTTTGTACATGAGCATACTTTTAATCCCAGTACTTAGGAGGAGAGACTGGCAGATCTTTGTGTGTCTGAGGCCAGCCTTATCAAATAGTGAGCTGCAGGCCAGAGATTGCTAGTAAGACTTTGTCTCAAAGATAACAACATTCATTTCAATATGTACATTTTTGTTAGTTGTCCTCCCCAATATTCTCTCCATTACCCTTCTCTCTCATACTCCTCCTCCCACTTAATCCTCCTACTCTAGCTCCATCTTTATCTCTTGATTATAATATACTCTAGCTCTCCTTTCCCTATTTCTCTCTTTCACTTATTAGCTAACTAATGTCAGTGGATACTTGACTTCAAACACCTATCTAATGTTCAAAAGCTGACAACCACCTATAGGAGAAAACATGCTGTATTTTGGGATGTGAATTGTTGCACTAGGGATGCTTGGTGCTAGCCCCATCCATTTACCTGCAAGTTTCATCTTTCTTCAACACTATATAATGAGAATGAGAATGGCCATCTGCAAACCTTGTGACCTACAATCTGCCTTCAAAAAACACTGGTACAATAGTGACACAATGATATTGGAGGAGTCAAATATTTTCTGATTGATTTAAAATATAGTCCATTCATTTGAACCTATACCTGACACCGATAAAGTTACTAACGACCTGAAACTAGATAAGTTACAATCCTACTGGTAATTTTTCTACTATTATTCTGCTAATGGAGAATAGCAATGAAATGACTCCTAGGGATATATTGCTATACCTAGAAATCAAAGCATTGCTCAGTCCTCATCAGGAAAGCCTCTTCTTGAAATAGATGGTAACTAACCAGATACCTACTATCGAATGATATGCAATTAGTAAGAGAATTTGGAGAACTCAGTCCTGCATGAGTCTTTATCAAATCTCTCCTTTCAAAATACATAATAGATTAATAAAAAGATTTAGAAACACTGTGAGACCAGGAAGGATGGATAACTTCAAGGAAATAGCATTTTCCAGACATAAAGAACTGAGAAG
This sequence comes from Dicrostonyx torquatus, assembly GCA_028555095.1. Classification (NCBI taxonomy): domain Eukaryota; kingdom Metazoa; phylum Chordata; class Mammalia; order Rodentia; family Cricetidae; genus Dicrostonyx; species Dicrostonyx torquatus. The sequence goes on along the minus strand of JAQHUG010000072.1, from coordinate 1,673,582 downwards.
CATATGAACTCACAGAGACTATGACTACATTCACAAGAATTGCCCAGGTTCCCACCAGACACAATCCCAGCATTGAATAATAAACCCCCACCTCAACCAAGTCATTTGCAATAGATATTTGCTGGAAAATGAGAAAATACAATTTTTCCAAAAGGGTAACACTGAGTAAGTCAGCAACACTTCAATGTAGGCCACACACCAAGTAGTGGAACAACACACACACACACACACACACACACACACACACACACACACACACTAGTGTCTTTGCTGAATTTATTATCAATTTAAAGCACTTATATAAGAAGCTGTTTTACTAGTTTATGATAGCTTACTTTTAATGAGTTCTTATTAATGATGGAAACAAGTGAAAAAACTTCTGCAAATATTTAGTTTTCAATAACGGAGTTTTAATATTAATTAATTTACATGCTTGAACTAGTCTCAGTATATCATTGGAGGAGTAAGAAAAGAATTGCAGTTACTATAATGAACCTTGAATACTATAACGTATAGTTTTCATATATATGATTTTTATACTCTCAAATTTTGTGTGAAAACAGATGATAAATTTCACTTGTTCAAGAAAATGGCCATACTGGCCTGTTGTGGTGGCCCACACCTTTAATC
>JAQHUG010000072.1:1597526-1648021 GCA_028555095.1 Dicrostonyx torquatus | reverse complement strand
CTGGGAAGAAGGGAAGTGTGGCAGATGCCATGATTCTCCTGCCAAAGTCAGACATGTTGAATCTTTCCCTGTAAGCCATAACCTCATGGTGACATACAGATTATTAGAAATGGGTTGAATCAAGATGTGAGAGTTATCCAATAAAAGGCTAGAGCTAATGGGCGAGGTAGTATTTCAATGAATACAGTTTCTGTGTAATTATTTCAGGTATAAGCTAGCTGGGACCAAAAGCAGGCCTGTGGCAGGGAGCTGGGCAGCAGGACACAGCCAGCTCCTCATCATGCAACAAAATTGAAAAAAAAAAAACCCAAGTGATCATCTCAATAGATGCTGAAAAAGTATTCTACTATATCTGACACCCCATAATGATAAAGTCTTGGAGAGATCAGGGATACTAGAAATGTATCTAAACATAGTAAGAGAAATATATAGTAAACTGACAGCCAACATCAAATTAAATGGAGAGAAACTCAAAACAATTTCACTAAAATCAGAAACGAGAAGGTTTTCCACTCACTCCATATCTACTCAACATAGTACTTGAAATTTTAGCTAGAACATGACAACAAAAGGATATCAAGGGAATACAAATGGGAAACGAAGAAGTCAAATTCTCACTATTTGCAGATGATATGATAACATATTTAAATGACACAGTATTCTACAAGGAAATTCTGACAACTAATAAACATATTCAGTAATGTGGCAGGATACAAGATTAATTCAAAAATGCGGTAGTCCTTCTATATTTAGATGATAAAGGGGATAAAAAAGAACTTCACCATTTACAATAACCAGAAATAACATAAAATATATTGGGATGACACTAACTAAGTAATGTGATGATACATATATATGCACAAAAAGATATGCAAATGGAATTTTACAGAATAGATTTCTCTTTTAAATTTTAGTGTATGACATTTACTTATAGTGAAGACATTGAATGAAGCACTGAATTCAATAAAATGAACACAAAATATGAATCATAATGGCATATTTGACAAATATATTAAATATCATAACTTAACTTATTTTTTAAATTGATTTTTAAAATTTTTTTCTCATTTTACATACCATTTCCACTTTCCACTCTACTCTCCTCCCACTCGCTTAGCCTTGGCTCACACCCTATCCTTCACCCACTCCCCTGAGAGGGCAAGGTTTTCCATAGGGAGTCAACAAAGTCTTGAGCCAGGATCAAAGCTCTCCCCACTATATCTAGGCTGAGCAAGACATTACTCTGAAGAGAATGGACTCCAAAGAGCCAGTACAAGCAGTAGGGATAAATCCTGGTACCACTGCTGGTGATCTCACAGAGTTCCCCAGACTTATAGCTGTCACTCACGTTCAGAGGGCTTAGTTTAATCTTAGGCCAGTTCCCCCACTATCAGGCTAGAGTCAGTGAACTCCAATTACATCAGGTAAGCTGTTTCAGTGGGCATCCCCATTAAGGTCCCGACCCCAACGCTCAGATTTATGAGTCCTCCCTCTCTTCGAGTGAACCTTGGGAGCTCAGCCCAGTGACTCGATGTTGATCCCTGCATTTGCTTCCCTCAGTTGCTGGATGAAGGCTGTATGATGATAATTGATGAAGTCATCAATCTGACTACAGAAGAAGGCCAGTTCAGGCACTCTCTTTACCATTGCATAGGGGCTCAACTGGGGTCATCTTTGTGGATTCCCAAGAATTTCCCTAGTTCCAGGTTTCTTGCCAGCTCCATAACTGCTCCCTTAATCAAGATACCTCTTTCTTTGTTCTCCCTCTCTGTTCTTTCCCCATCTCCACCCTCCTGCTCATCATGTTCTTCTCCCCCTTCTCACTAGTCTCTCTTCTCCTTCTTCCCTTCCTTCTCTTCTCACCCCACACTAGCAATTTTCAAAATATCTTGTCCATTTCCCCTCCCAGGGGTATTTATGTATGTTTGTTTCAGAGTTCTCCTTGTTACCTAGTTTCTCTTTGTTCTTCATTTGTACTTCTGAAATAGGATCCTCATCTTCCATACAAGGATGAGATTCCTTTTAGATTCTTAGGTAGTGATCACAGAAAAAAGGCTGTAGGTACAGTAAGAGCACCCCATAGATTAGGGGAATCATCAAAAATTACAAAAAACATTTATGGCAAACTCACTAATGTGTCTAGAGACTGTTAAGCCATGTAAAACCTAACAAGAAAACAGAGAGTTGACAGTGGATGGAAATTCAATTGTCTATTCAGTGTTATGTAAATCCTGTAGCTATTCTGGCCTCTGGAATACATACTGTAATGCACATGTTTGACAGGAAGGTAACAGTGCAGCCTAGGGTGTAGCTCCATTGAATTTCTCTGGAAAGCATCTCATTGGGAAGTTTAACTCTTCCTAATGTGCTAATTCAGCTGAATTCTTCAACTAATTTAAAACTTCAATATCTTCGAATCACACCATAGCCTAAATGCCTTCCTAATATTACATAGTTTATATGGTGCTGAACTAGTAAAGAAATGGGAGCACCTTATTATCTGCGGGTATTAACGCTAATGAATGATCCATTTGACTCTGCAGGCAGTTAAAATGATGATTTTTGCCTTCACTGTCCTATGTGTCCTCTGGAAAAATTAACATCGAACACCAGGCTGGCCTAGTGAACATTGAGAACAAACCATCACAATTTGCAAACCTTCTAAGGTAGCCAAAAACTGACATTGGAGACCAGATTATAGAGCACCCCACAGATAAAGAAATAATTGACCTGCTATCCACCCGGTTATCTGAGGCTGCATAAGTAGTAAGTGGTTCTTGCTAAGATTGGGGAAAGGGATGCAGGCTAGCATTCCATTTCTTCTCAGACATAGTTTCTGGACTTTCAGACAAAAAGAATAAGACAGTAGCATTTTGAAAGATAAAGAATAGAAGCTTGGATAAAAGGAGTTCTATGAAAGAAAAATCTAATCCCTAATCTCTCCTCCAAAGCACGACACAGTGAAATTGTTCAGAATTTGATAATGTCTCCCCTTTTTCTTGCTTTTGATGATTCTTATTTAAAAGCTAAGATTCAACAGAGAATAGCAATTTGTTTTATTAACTGAAGCAATTTATCCTCACATGACAATCTGTCAGTGATCAATCTTGTTTAATCTTTGATTGCTCTGAGTACTTAGAGAGGACAAGCATGCCTAGTAGACCAGGTTTTCCTGTAGAAGCATTCATTTACTAGAGCAGAGCGTCTGGTTTCTCTATTTTTTCCTTCAGACATTTTTTCCTTTCTAAAGCAAATAAAAATAAAATGGAAAGCAAATACTCCATTGCCCTTTATCTTTACTGTAAAAATGTCAAAAATGAAAATTTTCAATATCTTCAAACAACTTTATAATGTGGGTTTTGTTGCTCATTTTGTTTTTTGTGACAGTTTTCTGTAGCTTAGGCCAGCCTTGAATTTACTATGAAGCTAAATATGACTTTGAATTCCTAGCCCCCTTGCCTTTTTCTCCTATTTGATGGATTATAATAATGGAATACCTCATCTGGCTTTATATAATAATGTATTTTGTTGATGAGAGGTTCATACCTGTACACAATATGTCTTGGTTATATCTACTCTCCACTGTCCCCTTCCCATTCCCTTCAGAATCCTTCTCTCTATGTCACATCTCCTTTTTAACTCCCTGTTTCATACTTAGTGTTTCCCCTATGCATAGCTTCTCCCCTTCCATTTCCTCCTCCCCCTCTTTCTCTTTGTTCTTTACTTGTAATTCTGAGTCAGTGATTAGATCTGCACATGATTCATTCTATGTTTGGTTACAGATGTAAACATTGAGCTAGAAATGTTATTAGGTCATTCACACCCTTGTATTTGATTCCTTCATGTGCTGACTTAATGAATTGATTGACTAACTATTGATTGTTTTAGTCATTTAGAAATATACTTAATGCTGGCAAAATACTATGGAGTTTCCAAACATTGTTTCTATTTTTTACTGGTTAATATACTATTTTGTGTGGTAGGCTGATTTTATTGGGATGATAGAAATGTTTTGCATAATTCAGGCACATTGGAGCACTGTATTTCTAGTGACTGATATAAATTTGTTGATATTTTTCTAGATTTCTAATAACTGGAATCTGGTCAATGTGTGTAACCTTTTCTTTAGAGTTCAAGGAGAGGCCAGTAACTTGTGATTTGCTCCATCTATTTAGGTACCAATTGCCTCAGGGCAGCTCTGCATTTCTCTAAAAGGTTTACTTGTTTCATTTAAATCACCACTATTCTTGTTTTTTATATTTCAGAGTAATTTTTTAACTATGTAAAGATGCATTGCACTTGTTTATGCTGTATTTGGATGTGTGAAGATGTTACTTTTTGTCTTTGACTGTCAAGCACACCTGATTGGCCTAATAAAAAGTTAGGTAGCAAAAATAGCTAAGCAGAGGAGGGATAGGCAGGGCTTCCAGATAGAGAAAAAAAGGGTGCCAGCCAGCCAGGTGTGGGCCAACCCACCAGGGGCCAGCCAGCCTGTAACCAACAGGTCAGATATGGAAAAAGCAGGAAAGCAGGAGGGACTGTACATAGATGAGGTAAGTAAGCCTTGGGGAAGACATAGATCAACAGAAATAAGTTGATTTAAATTTCAAAAGTTATCTAGAAACAAGTCTAAGCTAAGGTCAAGCATTTGTTATTTATAGTCTCTGTTTCATGGTTTGCTACTGATGGCCCAAGAAGGCCAGTTTTATTTGGTGGCCAACGTGGGGCATGTATTTCTACATAGGGTTTAAGAAAACTGGGTGGTGGGGGGAGGGAAAGAAAAAGTAAATAAAATGAGATGGTTTTCTAGTAGTCTAGTGAGTATAGCTTATAGAGGTATGGCTTTGCAGTAGAGGGAGCACTTGACCAGCCAGCATTTCAGTAGAAATTAAAGGATAAAGAGACATGCCACAGTATAAGCTCCAGATTCCTAGAGCTGGGGCAGTTAAATGAATCCCTGGTTACACATGCTCACAGTTAAACTCAGTTTTCAGCCTTTCACTAGGGCATGCTGTTGTTTCTCTTGAACTAGAACAGGGCAGAGCTAGCTCTCAGTGTTAGGCTGCGTGGCGAGTTTAAGAGTTTACTCACATGGCTAGAGTAAAGCAGCCCAGATGAGGAAAAAAACTCTAAACAGGTTACAGTGTGTTTAAAAATGTGTGTATGCACTTAAGAAAGAAAATGGTATAGAGAGACATAGGACAAAACAAATATTTTAAAATGCTAATGTCTTTAAGGAAAAAATAAAAAACATAAGGGAAGAAAACCTATTTAAAGATAGGAAAAAATAAGGAGTCTGGATCTTGTATGGTGCTGTGCTGACTTTGAAGTTTTAAAATGCTGATGAGTGAATGACAGCTGTCGAGAGACATGGGATTTTAAAAGAGTCTGCTGAAATAAACCTGCACATACTTTGGGTTTGATTTAACTTTAAATTGGAATTCAGAAAATGTATTGCATGGAGGGAGAAGTTATGCTTTTGTTTCCAAATGAAAGCCTATGGATTCCTTCAAGGTTACTAAAGATCAGGTTTGATCAGGGGAGACCTCCTGAAAATCTTGACTGTAGACATAAAGAAATAAACCAAGAAAAGCTACAAGACTGGTGATGTATACACTGATTCCTCTGCGTGGGAACAGTTCTGAGACTGTTTTCCAATGACTTGACCATCAACTCAATTTTCTCAGGGTTTCCTGGGGATATCATTGCCCACAGAAAATAGGAAACAGTCTAGATAATATAATATACACATTTCCTAGAGGTGGGATTGGTGGTTGGTCATGTGGTAGGTTATGGATTAAGAGGGGATGTAGGATGAAATATAGGATGAAAAGACAACAATAAGCCTCAAATATTTTACATTGTTATACAGTTCTTTGTATATTGATACAAATTTAAAGTCATTATTTTTTACAGTGTACTTATGTTTCTAATTTTCTCCAAAGTCAACATGACATGATCCAGACTGCTTGTGTATCTTCGCATGTTTTTTCTTTATGTTCCTCACTCTTTCTTTAATGTCTCTATTTTTTAAACGATTTATTTTTTTCCTGTGGCTATCCATGCCCTATGTGCTTACACACATTTTAAACACACTGTAAAACATATGTAGCACATTTTATAATATAATATATAATTAAGAAATACAGGTTAGTAGTTAGTCCTCTATAATAATCAAACTTATAGTTATGTAATAGGTATATATTCAAGGATAAACATATTTCGTAGATAGATATGTGATCTTCACATACTTCAGAGACCTACAGCATATGGCATTTAAGATGTTTAATAATCTAAGCCTTTTCACGACAGTGAAACACATCTGTTCCTGTCAGCACCAGTCTACTTCATAATTATGAGCATCAAAAAAACCTCCATATGTTGTTTAAGATGGTGTGGTATTACCCTCTGTTTGCTATGACCATGTTTTACTACCATTGGTTAATAAAGAAGCTACTTTTGTCTATGGCAGGACAGCATAGAGCCAGGCTGGATAAGACAAATAGAGGAAGTAGGTGAAGGAAAAGCCACGTAGCTGCTGAAGGAGAAAGATGCCAGAACAGAATCTTACCAGGTAAGTCACAGCCTCATTGCTATACACAGATTAATAGAAATGGGCTAATTTAACATGTAAGCATTAGTTAATAGAAGCCTGAGCTAATATGCCAAACAATGTTGTAATTAATATAATTTCTGTGTGATTATTCAGGTTTGGGTGACCAGGAAACAAATGAGCAGCCTCTAGCTACAGGTAAGGCCTTAACTTGAAGTCAACTAAGTCTTGCCATCGCCTCATTAAGGCAAGACCAAGGCCCTTCCTCCTCCCCTGTGCCTAGGCTGAGCAAGGTATTGTCCCATAGCGAAGGGGCTCCACAAAATCAGTACACACATTAGAATTATATTCTTGTACCACTGCTTGTGGCCGCATATACTGCCCAAATCATACCAGTGTCACCTGTATTCAGGGAATCTAGTTAATTCCTATGTAGGTTCCCTAGTTGTCAGTTGAGAGTCAGTGATATCCCACTAGGTTGGGTCAGTTGATTTTTTGGGCTTCTCTGTCATGGTCTTAACCCCTTTTTTCATATCATTGCTTCTGTCTCACTTTGTATGTACTCCAGGAGCTCATGAAAGTGATTAATAATTTACAGAGATCTGCCTGCCTCTATCTCCCAAAGTGCTGTGATTAAAGGCCTGCACCACCACCACCCAGGCTAATGTGTGTTTCCAAAGAGTACTAAATTGTATTATGATTTATTGAGGCATGTAAAAACTCATCAGTGATTATAATCTACTAGTGGAAACACATCAACTGGAGAAAATTGTTACAAGAAAAAATAGTGATGAAAGTATGTTGAAATGTTAGGGCTTTCTTATCCCAGCATTCAGAACAATTGTTATACTGTTAAGGCACTTGTAAAGACGATGGTACAAACTCTTGCCTGGCCAGAGCAATAATCAATCTTCATCATATTCATTATATATATATATAATGTGTGTGTGTGTGTGGCAAAAGAGGTACAATTAATGTTTAAAAAAGTACTGTATGATTGACAAAGACCAGGGGATGGATTCTTTCACCAAATTTTAACAAAATTACTACAAAACTTGACTGTATTTTCATAATGTTACTGATGAATATCCTCAAGTTTATAATCCATGGTAAAAATCTCACCTTAAAATGAAACAAAGATTCCCTGGACTTAATACAATTTTTTATTATTAGGGAAGACCAGGAAACAGATTAGACATAAGAGTGACAAGAACAAGTTTACATTGTGCCATCTACATTATGTGTAGTATATATTCACCCTCATTACATTAGAAGTAAAATTAAAGATGCTTCATGAAATACAAATGAATTTGAAATTTTTAATGGAAAAATCATAATGTTCTCATGAAGAAGGTATGGAAATGACTCTCCTGGTAATCCTGTGCCTCAAGATCAGAACAAAACTATGTGGGTAAATTGGAAAACTCTAATAGGCTCCGCAACTCCTCCTTCTCTGAGAGAAACATCAACAGTCCCCTTCTTGAGTAATCGTACCTATTCCAATTAAGATGCTAATGACTGTTATGTTGGAAAGACAAAGATTATTCATCTGAATTCAAATATTATTAATTTTTAAATACTTCTTGTATATTTTCCTTAGGCAACTGTTATCAGTGCATTTTCATTGTATTTCTAAATGTAAATACTCAGTCTGGGCATAATGTTCAGCAAGATAATACCTAATAAAAATGTGTAAAGTCCTAGATTTGTTCCTGAGCATCAACTGATCCCAACAAAAGAAGAGAAAGCAAAAGATAATCTCTAATTATTTCCCATATATGATGAGATAATACAAAAGATAAAATGTAAATATCAGGTAAGTATAATTATATGCGTAAAGTATGTATAAATAGAAAACACTTTAATAACAATGAAGTGATATAATAGCAAGATATTCATGTTTTGAAAGTGGAAATAATACACTAGCATAGCCTGTGCTCACATAATTGTTACTTTTTTTTTTTTTTGGTTTTTCAAGACAGGGTTTTTCTGTGGCTTTGGAGACTGCACTGGAACTAGCCCTTGTAGACCAGGCTGGTCTCAAACTGACAAAGATCCACCTGTCTCTTCGTCCCGAGTGCTGGGATTAAAGGCTTGTGCCACCACCGCCCAGCCATAATTGCTTCTTAAGTAGAAAGGCAGTCACATGGAATTAGCCTGATATCATATCCAAGCACCCACAGAGTCACATTGAGTAAAGTAGCTGCAGGTGGACTAGGGCCAAGCAGTAGAAGTTGGAGGCTGGATAGAGAAATATTCGGAGATGCAGCTCATAAAGTTCTAGAAAGACACACAACACAAGTATGTGACTTCTGGGTAATTAAGTACCCTCTGTATTCATGTGAGTGAGTGTGTGTGTGTGTGTGTGTGTGTGTGTGTGTGTGTGTGTGTGTGTGTTATAATTTGGATGGGGTGGGGACATCTGACCTGCTGACTGGCACAGATCCACGGAGAATGAATTCAAAATAAAATATCTTCAAATACACTGATGAATTATCCTGAGTATTCTAGTAGATGATTTGGTTCAAAGCCACAGTTCCTCAAATGCTTTCATTCAAAGTGAATAAGTTTCAAGGAACAAATGTGTTTGTAGATGACCTAAGATGAATGGTTTCACTGTATTCCAGGCATCTGTCCTCCACTCTTCTGGAACAGAATAAAAGTGAGCCGGTGGGTGTGATACACTGTACAGGAGAAGGTGGTTTCTAACAGAGAGTGGAAGGGAGAAAAGACTATCCAATGGCCTTTTCATATATCAGTTTGGATTTGCCAAATTTTATGAGTCAGTTTTGCTACAAGTCCTAAAATATATGAAGAAAACAGAAAGAGCAGGCAATTACTTGGAATATTTGAATATCATCTCTTTTAGACAAAGTACAAAAAGACATAATTTTCTGTTCCCATTTATCTGATCCTCACATATAGAACCTGGAAGGGAATTCTTTTGTACCTTGGGTCTTTGTAATAAGAAGCTACTTGTTCATCCAGGCTGCCTGGAACTGAAATAACCACCCAGAAATTATATTAATTAAAACCCTACTTGGCCCATTAGCTCTAGCTTCTTATTAGCTAGCTCTTACATCTTAATTTAACCCATTTCTATTAATCTGTATATCACCACAAGGTCATGGCCCACCAGCAAAGTTTTAGCATGTCTATCTCTGGCAGCTCCACGGTGTCTTTCTGACTCTGCCCTTCTTTCTTCCAGCATTCAGTTCAGTCCTCCTGGCCCACCTAACTTCTGCCCTATCACTAGGCCAAGGCAGTTTCTTTATTCATGAATGATAATCACAACATACAGAGGGGACTCCTCACATCAGGTCTTCGTTTCCATTTCCTATCAGAAATGTTCTCTTTCTCTTTGTGATTTAGTGAAACATCTCAGGAACTACAATAGAAAAATTATTTTTATCATAACTTGCTTCCCTCTACCCATCATTGTAACATCTGGGACAATTCTGTTGATGACTCTGAAATGGCAATTGTGTCAAACTAATAATGAATTAACTTAAAGTTGTGTCACTTGTGCCTGAATAGTTTTACTTCAATCCCCAATCAAAGAAATTCATCTTCTCATGAAATATTCCTGTATGTTGGTTTTTCTTACTCCACTCCAGTATTTTGCACACAGATGGATGCTACTTATTCCCTCTATAAATAATTGACTACTGATATGATGGGTCACTTGGTATCTTGGTATCTTATAATTTTCAACAAAACAAAACTTTTCCACTAGATTTCAAAATAAGTATTGTAGTTCCTTTTGGATTTGTTGGTGAAAACTTGTATGCTATTACTCCAGAAAATATCCTATTTACTTGGGGTTTTTTGCAGCAATATAAATCTAATTGTAGTTTAAACCTGCATACTCTCCCTCCACTTACTGAAACTAATCTGTGTTTATGAAACACAAAAGTTTTTGTAGGCTCTTGCCTTTCCCTTATTTTCACAGCACATCTCAAAGCTTAAAATTCTGCTTTCTTGCTTTTGTAGATCATTAATGAGAGTGTTAACTAAGGCTGGGCCCAGGAACAATCCTTGAAGCACCCTGCTAGACACTTGCTCTAATTTAATATGCTGCCACTTATCAGCTCTTGGTTTGGTGTGCTGAAGCCAGTCTGAGTTTGGCCTAACAACCAAATCTCAGCAAGTCACAGGGAAGCTGGCTGTGTGAATGGATTTGTATTCCTCAGGCTCGAAATCACTCTCGCTCCATTCTGCGGGAGACTGCTTTATGTCAAGTAATGGAAAATAGTTTTAATTGAAATACCAATCACAAAGCATCAATGTATAATATTTCTATAATAAGAGTTGAGGGATCAAATCTGATAGTCAATATCTACAAGTTAATGGTTGAGATCAAATTTCCAAAGCTGTGTTCTATCTTAGCCCAACATAAATAGCCTTGCATATGAAATTCCAAGCAAAGCAGCCGAAATAACCATTCCTTCCTTGGGTAACTCCGTTATTCCTCCAAGTCTTATATTTTAACTAATGCCATCCAGTGTCATTAACTCATGTTTCCCATTGTTTATCTTTGTTCCTCATATTTGTCCCACCCTTCAGTAGGCATCTTAACTTACAATGGCCTATTACACTGCTAAGTGTGACACCCTAAAACCAAAATTTTGACCTCCAGATTGATTTGTACTAATAAAGAAAAATCTTTAATATCTAGTCATTTTCTGAGTTTGCTAAACTACAATGTGTCCAGTTTTCTGATGGGAAAAGAAAATAAACAGAAAATACATACTATGGTACCAAGTGACGTGAGAGGTCATTAAGACATGGTGAGTGGTAAGGAAGGCTAAATTAAATTGATAATGGTGACACAAGGATTCAAATGACATGAATAAAATGATCTATGATGGGGTCTCTTTAGGAAAAGAAGATAACAAATAAAGAATGAAAGTTAATATTTGTTGTTTATAGTTATATCAGAAGAGCCAATGCTCTCTTGAGCTATTGAGGACTTTAAACCAAATTTGGCCTGATTATTCATTGCCACCTTTTATAAATCTTTTGTTGATACTTCTGTCAGCCATTGCTGTGTAATCGTTATGGTGACAAACCTAATTTATATAATGTCCTTCCTTTAATCATTAGGAGCAGTTTTGGGTTCTTATTTGTGTAGTACTTAGTCACATATGTCCCTAAGAGAAGATACAAGAGAGGTGGAGGAAAGCAGATGCTAGTACACTCAGAGATGCCAAGGGTTACAGAACAAATGACAAGTTTGGGCAAGATTGTGGATAACATCAGGAAGGGAAAGCGGATGTTAGAATCCTGACTGGGTATTCTAAACAAACTGTAAGGGCAAAGTTAAGATAAAGCATCTAATGAGCTGATTCATACTAAGCAAAGACTCTGGAGAGTTTAAGGAAAATGAATAAATGCACCAGCTTTAGCACTAGAAGAGTAGACCTACAAATGGATAAAAGGAGGCTGAGCTCAGTAACAGCTGATAGACTAAAGTAATATTACAAGGATAGGTCATTGTAATGCTATCATTAAAATAAGAAGAGATGGTAGCTTAAACTACTATGACCATCAGGGCATGAAGGAGTAGTATTCAAACTGTATTTTGAGAGTTCAAATTAAAAGATTGGACTGGGAGGGAGAAAACGGGTGAATGGTAACCACAAAATTTAAACTTGAGTAACTGGGCATAGAAAGAAAATTCTAATTTACTTAGAGAAAAAGTTGAGATAGGATCCATTTCTGGAAGCCTATAGCAAGGATTCTGATGACAAATATGATACTGAAATTTATTCTAGAGATTAATGAGAAAGTATATATATATATATATGTAGTTATATTTTCATAACTCAAACTGGTTATCTTTAACAAAATTGTATTAAGTGTCTGAGAGAAATGAGTAAAGGAAAGATTCATCCCAAGTCATGATTTCATAGATTTAGATGCAGAACACAGTCCTGGGTTAGTGCATTACATCAGAAAAGGAAAGCATGGTAGGAATAACTTTTCTCACGGCACCTAGAAGTAGAGAGAGAGAAGCACAGGAAAGGCTAGGGCACAATACCGTCTCCAAGTATCCCTCCAGTTGCCTACATCCTGTTACGTTTTCCTAACTCCAAAAGATATCCTCATACTTGGTCCTATCTCCAAAAGACATCCTCTCACTGATCCTACCTCCAATAGATGTTCTCTCACTTGATTCTACTTCCAATTGATGTCCTCTTACTTGGTCCTACCTCCAAAAGACATTCTCTTACTTAGTTCTACCTCTAAGAGACATCCTCTCACTTGATCCTACCTCTAATAGATTTCCTCTTACTTGATCCTACCTCCAATAGATGGTCCTCTTACTTGGTCCTACCTCCAAAAGACATTCTTTTACTTGGTTCTATCTCTAAAAGACATCCTCTCACTTGTCCTACCTCCAATAGACATCCTCTTATTTGGTCCTATCTCTAGAAGACATCCTCTTACTTTGTTCCGCCTCCATAAGTTTCCAGCATTTTTTTAGTGTTACTGCTTCTCTTTAAATCTATAAGATGGGAAAAGAACATCCGTGATCAACCATATGCTAAAGGGGTTGAGGACACAAAATAATTTTGCTGTTAACTTTTTACAAGACTATAGATGGGAAAAATAAATATCAATAGGAAAGTGAATATTCAATTGATTGTATAATACTATAATCTGTAATAAAAATACAAATAAAATGTAAATAGACATACAACAATATATCAACGAAGCAAAAATGTTAACATCATTTTCACTACTCTATAACAACTCCATTTATAGCACCATCATTGATATTTGCATGTCATGAGCTTATTGTCTACTTACTTTGCAGTAATTTAGATAACCAGCCAATGATTCACATGCCATTTGCTGTATTTCTCAAGTACCACTTTATAACTCACCACAGCCATCCAAAATGGCATGCACCCATTTTTCTGGGTGTCCAATCAGAACTATGATATTTATTAAATCCTAGGAAACATAAATTTGATGTTACCCATTGTAGCTAATGGAGATGGTAATTATAATCAATGTCAAGGCAATGCAATCTCTGTTCCCTAAAATGAGCTTGCACTGGGCTTTAGATATTACTTTCTCTCTGCTTTTCACATTATCTCTTAATAACCTCCCAAAGGAAGATTCCAAGTGCTTGGAATTATTGAAATCAGCCAAGTGCTCTGTTAATCATTTCCACTTTACTGAGCCTTGCTCACTATCTTCATCTGTATTGTGTTATTAATTGCAGCCTCTTATTACTTTTAAAACTCATCATAAAAAGTCAACCATTTAAATACTCTTAACCAAACTCCTGAAATTATAGTGATTGTTATGAAGCCCCCTGAAACCTCTCTGTCATCACCCTACCCTAGTGATTGAGGCAGCTGAGTCATCAGCGAGTCTTCAATGTGTGAGTGAGCAACAGGATTGTATCCCAGCAAGAGCAAAAAGGAAATAGCTTTTTCCTTGTTCCACTGATATGTTGACTGAATCATTGCCAAGCAATCTGTCACGTTGCAGTGAAAATTTCCAAAGAAAAGTCATAGTAGGATACCTGCACTTTCTCTATTCATGGCACCAGTAATTCAGAGTAACCAAAGAAGTTTTGACACGGCATCTTGGAATTTGATGAAGATTTCAATTAATGAGATACATTATTAAAAAGAAGTGAGTATTAGAGTAGAAGATTTTCAATAAAAAATTATCACTAGGATTTACAGTCTAAGTACACACCCAAAATTAAAGCAGACCATGCTCAGAATTTTTTAACTTAATAAATATAGATATTAATCAGAAACTTTTGACAACAGAGGCTGTATGTTATTAAGTTCAAATTAATTATGTTTCAGTGGTAATAGTGCATTTAAAGGAGGACATCACACCAATGCTGGGTGTCCAATCAGAACTATGATATTTATTAAATCCTAGGAAACATAAATTTGATGTTACCCATTGTAGCTAATGGAGATGGTAATTATAATCAATGTCAAGGCAATGCAATCTCTGTTCCCTAAAATGAGCTTGCATTGGCCTTTAGATATTACCTTCAGGTCACTCAGATTGGGCTGTAAATGTAATCTTCAATCACTCAGATTTAAAGCATGTTATAAATTGAGGATTCTTAGTTGTTTTATCTTCTGAGAAGCTAACTTCTACAAGTCACTTAACTTTCACACAATATTGTACTAATGAAAGGCTCTATGCAGCCTTCCAAAAGAGAGAGGCAACCAACAGTTAATACCCAGCTAAGTATGATGCTTATGAACCACATCAACTACCACATAGCACAATAACCATGAAGCTAAAGTAATGACAAACACCTTTACAGTGAAAACAGCTATCTAATTAAACTTGAGACCGACTCAACATGATGGATGCCATGACTTGCTATGAAAACTTAGAAAACTGCTTAGTGCTAACTAAATTGTGGCTACTGGAGGAGAACACTTTACTAAACCAGCATAATCCCTATCTACATTCTAAACGTTTGTCCTTATACCCACAGCAAACTGTGGAATTCATTACTTGTCGGGGAATTTCTCTACAGCAAACAGAGAGCATTACAAAAAAAACCCCACACCCATCAAAATGCAGAGATTTGCAGTTCAGTCTCAATGGATAGATCTAAAATCACTCCCACACTTAAGGAAACATTGAAGAAAAGGGGGTGGTATTGTAGGAGCCAGAGAATCAGAGGTCACAAACTTGAAAGAGAGATGGGTGTATATAAGTATTTGGGTAGAGGAAATGGAAAGGAGAAATTTTGTGAGTATATTATAGTCTTAAAATCTAAAAATAAAATTAAATAAAAGAAAATATTGTGTAGAAACATCTTATTTTTGTGACTCAAACTATCAGATTCATTTCTATGTTAGTTTTCCATCTTGATTGTGTTTTTACTGTGTTAGTGTGATGTGTCATGAGCTCATGTGCTTGTAGCAGGGTGTATATATGTGAGTGTGCAGGTGCTCATATCCATAGTTGCCTGTCTCCACTCACTAACAGTAAGGTTTCAGGCACGTGCAACAATGCCATCTTTTATGTGTACGCTAGGGACTCAAAGTTAGGTTCTCGTGTTTGCCTAGCTAACACTTTCATCCAGTAAGTCATTCTCTTAGTATTGTATATTTGTTTTAGTAAAAAGAGGCCAGTTAGGAAGCTTGTGGATAAGCTATGCGTATTATATTTTTATTATGCTATTATCAAGCATGCCATTTTAGCTTTCTCTCTTGTCTCTAAATTTAGTCTTTTTTTTTTTTTGGTTTTTCGTAGCTTTGCAGCCTCTCCTGGAACTAGCACTTGTAGCCCAGGCTGGTCTCGAACTCACAGAGATCCTCCTGCCTCTACCCTCCGAGTGCTGGGATTAAAGGCGTGTGCCACCACCGCCCAGCCCCTAAATTCAGTCTTACACATCTTATAATTTAAGACTTTTTTTTTCAGATGCTTTTGTCTGAAATTTCCTTGCAGGAAGATGGAAACCTGAATTCACCTCAATGCTTTAGGGGTAGGATTTGAGAAAAAATAAAAATAATATAAAAATAATGGGTCTCAATATTTTCTTTCAGTTAAATACTTAATGGTTAAAGCACAAAGTAATGGCGTGTGTGTGTGTGTGTGTGTGTGTGTGTGTGTGACAGTATTCATGGATATTTGTAAGAAAAAAATTTTCAAGCTCAGAGGCTTAAATCCTGACTCATGACCATTCTCAAAAGAGCTATGATTTTCCTTGCTTGTTTGTGATTGTCTTTAAAAATGTAAAATAAAAATAGACTGATTACCATCTTATATAGAATGTATAAATGACATCATAGGTGTCTATGAACATGCTTTGCAGAGCAACTATGTGGTGAAGGAATTCTAATTTCCTTCTCATCAATGACTTTCCATTTTAATACAGTAAATGAACATAAAACATTTTGGGTTTTGTCTGAAATATCAGAAATATTTGACAGTGTTAATATTGCATGTATTTAAACTATTATATAGAAGAAACTCAAGTTGCTTGTATATATCCTCTTCTGTACATTTTTGCATATTGCAGATGAGATTCTAGTACCATACATAATTATTCACGTTCTCTTTTTTCATAGAGAGTTTGATGTCTCTTTAACAATGTCCATGTGATTTGTGGTACCAAATTGGGAAGAGAATACATGTGGCAAAGGTGTTCAGTGGTTACAGAACATGAATGAAAAGACATTCCTGTGCTTTCTAACTTCAGATCTTTAGATGTGAGCATAACCAGAGGTAACCAATGAATCTAGGAGGGTAAAAAGATGTTGGCACTTGGGTTTTAGTGAGGATGTGGGGGTTGAGAGAAGGAATAGCAGTGTGAAGGTACTGTGAAGGGGAAAGTGAGATAGTTTTGGGAAAAATGAGAAACACAAAAGGAGAAGGAAGCAGGATGTATATATAATATAAAGTCTGTTTGGAAAAGCCAGACAAAATCACGTTATTTTATGTTTATTTGAAAGTTTTGATGTGTGTTTGTGTGTGTGTGTTTGATAAATCATATCAACGCAAGAAAAGAAAATAAACTTTCATAGAAAAGTCAATGATATGCATTAAAAATCAGAAACAAACTAATACTCAGATAGTATTATATACCTGGAAACTAATTAAAAGTAAACTAAACAGAAAGAAAAACATATCATCAGAAGAAAAATCAATAGGACATGAACTAAAATTGACCCAGAATGCTCAAATTACCTGGAAGAAAACACATTAAAATGACTGTGAACTGCATCCCATATGTTTTCAAGTTTATGAAGAGGCAAGGAAAATATAAAGAAAAATATCTAATTAAATATTTAGGGTTCAAAATAACATAAACTGTGAAAATTTCAGAGCATATAATTGATGCCAATTTTGATATTAAGAAAAAAAATAGATTAATGAGCGATCACTAGAAAAATGAAACAAAATAAAATATATAGATGAAAGATGTTTGCCAAATTAAGCAATTTAGGAAGAAAGACAAAATTTGTTACTAGGAACATGTTTTAAATATAAAGACACAACTGACGAAAGATTATAGAAAAGGATATGGCATGAATAACTAAATGTCCCAAAAGAAAGAAAAGATGGTCATATTAATGTCATGCAAAGTAGAAAAGAAAGCAAGCATACTACCAGGTATAAAGAGGACATGCTAGGCTACATGTTGTGCCCCATGCACTTGGGCAGCTTGATCAACATAATAAGTTCATGATCAACTTGACATAGAGACCCTGTATAGTACAAAGAAATTCTCCACAAAAGGGTCATTACTTAAGGTCACAGGAGTAAATTAATCTAGAAATATTACAACTCTTAATAGTCACATGATCAATCATAGAGTGTTATATAAGTAAAAATAAATGTAACAACAAAAATACATCCTATAATTGTAATAAAAAATTTTCAAACAGCACTATAAGTGATAGGTTAACAGCAGGAAAAAATTCTTCATTGTTATTACCAGATTAAAGCCAGCTCTCAACCAACTCACCTCATCTCATGTACAATGTCTCTACCAGCTGAATACTTGTGCTGCATAAAGGAAAGACTACAAACCTCACTTTTTAATCTCATGACACAAAAAATTAAAAAGTTACTTCATGAAGATGAATATGGAAGTTCACAAAAAAGGAAATAAAACAGTATATATATAAAAGTATAAAAGCATGTCTCATTAGTGGGAAAAAGAAATTCATAAATGGTCCAGAGTTTTGAGAGAAAAAGAGAAAAAAATATGCATTATCATTGCTAAGAATAAGTAATGTTATATCATTTCTATTTCCACATGCTTAATTGAAATATAAATGAAAAATAAATGATATTACAAAACAACCTCAGAACAATAAATCTGAAACTTGAGACAGATATGGATAAAGTAAATTTATTTAAAAGCAGAATTAGTAAATTTAATTTACTGTAGAAGAAAAGAAAATTTAATAGCCATATATACGTACACACACACACACACACACACACACACACACACACGGCTTTTGGGGCTCTATTCCTCATACTAAGTTGCTTTGTCCGGCTTTAATATACACACATGATGTTATCCTACAACACAGGAACAGTTACTCCACAAGACAACAGAAGTTAACATGTAAAAATCTCAGTCAGAAATAAAGTTCTTCTTTGGGAGTTATTGACACGTGATGTCCCGCAAACCCCAGACATTTCAGATTATTGCCTATACCATTGAATGCCCTTCAGAAATTGATGGTATGACCCTATTTCTAAAACTGCGACATGTGGAAACATAGACCATTCAGAAATTAAGTTGGTATTGAACTAGAAGCTTCATCACTCCTAGCTGATTTCATAATGCTGGCCTGCAATTGTACTACCGGAAGAGTCAAGAAATCATCAAATCAGATTTGAATCCTGCTGACTACAGTAATAACTGGCCTGACCAGACATGTCCACAGGTACAGTAGTTGAATAACCATATAGGAATAACTAACCATTCTAAAACCAGATTCAAGTCCCACTCCACAAGGTGCAACCCATAGCTAGCACCATTATCAGGCCAAGAACCACTGTTTAGGCAGGTTAGAGGCCAGAGAGGCCAGAATGTGCTACTGTTGTCCTCCTAAATGGCACATATTAAATCATTACCTAATAACTTATCATTATACCCATTGCCTGACACGTTTTCTAACCCTCACCTGAGAAACGTCTATATGCAGTAGATTATGGCTAACATAGAGACCCACAACTGAGAACAGGAGAATTAAGAATGCTAACACATAAATGAGAAAAATAAATTACACATCTTCCTCTCATGGCTCAGGGATTATGAGGAAGAAAAGACGGAAAGAGTCTAAAAGCCAATGGTGATGGATAACAACAAAGAAACAATATCTTCTGGAGAAAGCAAAGCAGCTAAACATATGAACACACAATGGCTGTGACAGTATTCAGAAGACCTGCACAAGTCCAAGTCACTACAACTTCCAGCATAGAGAGGGGAATTGAGAAAGAAACACAGTGTGTAGTCATTGGCAACTATTAGTTACCAGAAGGAGAGAGTAAAGTTTCTATAAAAATGGCTGCCCTGGTGAATTGATCACACCAAAGTGATCTTTATAGATTTTTTTTTTAAAAACAAACAAAAAGCAAAAATAAAAACCTTCTTTAAAGAGCATAATTTAGGTAGAGAAGAGATTAGACCTGGAAAGAGTTTTACGAGGAGAGAAAATATAGTTAGAACGGGTAGTAGGCTCTCAAAGTACTGAAAAAATATTAAAAGGAATAAACTGTTTATAGTAGTGCACACCAATCATCTCAGCACTCAAATGTCAGAGAATGGAAGGTTTCTATAAACTGGTGGCCAGCCAGGTCTCCCTAGCAAATTCCAGTATAGCCAAGGCAAAACAGTGTTACCTTGTCTCAAAATCTAAAAATTAATTAGCTAAAAATTCACTAAAATTATACATAAAGTTGATGAATTTATCATTAAAAATATTTTTTTAAATTTCAGAACATCACATGCATATATACTAGCCAATGAAATACTGATCAATAATAAACATTATACATGATCAGTACACACAACTTCATAAATTAGGCTTAAAATATTCAGGATAAATGGAAAGAATCAGAAAATATACCTTGGAATGTATTATTTTTGATATTTAGATATAGAAAAACAAAATGCAACCCAAATTCTCACAATAGAAGTCACATATCAGCCTGAAGCTAGAAACTGCCAGGCTTTAGATGAAACACCTTCTGAGCACCTGGTAGAGAAAGCAAATTGCAGGTCTTCTCCAATTTCTTGATTCTTTTTTTCCTCCTAGAATGAAGTTGGTTTCTGTACAAGATAATGGGTTTTAGTGATGAAAAACCATGCTTCTCTAAAATGTACAAAATATCAGAAAAGATTATTAGATCTATTTTTAACGTATTCTTTTAAATCACATAATATACTTCAGTGATATACCAGTCACCAATATTACTTCAAATAAAATGTTTCTTGTTCCTAATCTTTTTGACCAGATTTAAACATAAAATTTTTCTTGCAACAATTTCTTGAGATTAAACACACAAATCTGAATAACAGTAGTCTTCAAAGTGCTGCAAAATAATTTCTCTCAATATTTGGTGATAGAATACCTTTTCTTATAATACTCGTCAATCATTTGGGAAGCAGGGACATTGAGCCAAGACTTTAAATTTTTTTCAAACTGTTGATGAATTTTTAATAGCTGATATAAAATATCCAAAGGCATTTTCCATTAACATAAACCTACCTATAAGAGACTTTGTCTTCCTAAATATGAAGAAAATCTTCAGCTATAACTTCAGGACAGAAGTGGTCTGTCATGTGTTGCTAAATAAAAATTTAGTCAAAGTAGAAATTTTATTTGACAAAAGTTGCAGTTAGGTTCATAGTCCTGTAGACATGCCTTGCCAACAATTGCCTGAAAACATTCTAGAATTTAGTTATTTTTCATCTCAATTGAACATATTATTGACTTTTTTCTTCATACCAGATGCCTCTAGTCTTCCCATCAAACATCTTGTCTTTTTCATTTCTGTTCATATTTAGTTTTTGGCAACCATTGCTTGTGTAATTATAATATGTTGGTGCAGGTCCAAAATAGGAAAAAATTACAAAATACAAAATTTTCCTTTGGCTCACCTCCCAGCCCTGGTGTTTCAGAGGGTAATAGCATTTGTCTCCATGAAAGACTTTCCTAGAGTGCCTCAGTATCATTCTAGGGTTTTCCTTAGCTCAAATTCTGCTAAACTGATCGCTTCAAAGCATATTGGTTAATTCTTCTCTGGGACTTTCACTTTACCAATAGTAAGCACCACTGTTACAACAGCAGATTCGTGTTGCTCAGAATTGCAACCACAGTTTCCACCACACTGAACTCAGTTTCTGAAGACAGGAGATAGTGCCTTCCAGTAATGCATTTCTCATCATGAATGAACCCAGTGCTCATGTTGATGTCAGCACTGTAATTGCATGTATGCATACTATACAACGTATGATTTACAATTTGAAATTTCCTGTAGATTCTAACTCCCACAAATAATAACAAGGTATTTTCTCTTTATAACATTCAATGTTAAAGAATAAAGAAGAAATTGTAACAGAGGCACTAATGTGGTCCACACTTGGTTTCTTGGAGAAAGGGAAGCTTCCAGATATAGGTTGAATATTAGATTTGTCATCTCACCTGAAGCATGCTGGCCATTCCAGTCCAACACACGCAGTTCCCTTTGGACCTACGCTGGATGGACCACACGGTCTCATGTGGTAAAAGGCTAGGACACTTGCTCTTTCTGACCAGGCAGTGCTGTGGCTGATTAATATCCACCCAAAGCCACAATCACCTTCTGATCTGAGGAGCAGGTGACGTAGGGTTTCTGGAGGCTCTTGACAAAGTACGCAAGCATAGCGAACAACACGAGATACAAAAGAAAAAAGAAATCAGTCGCTGAATTGGTTGTTTTTTTTTCCTTTTAAGAATTAAAGTTAAATGACTCATCATCACTTTTTGTGACAATGTTGAATAATTATCACACGGGTTTTGCATAAAACACTTATTTTGCAGTGAAAAGTTTACGAAAGGAAAGAGCAAGAGATGAAAACAGGAGCAAATGCCTATTACAGACAGAATTTAGTTTTCTCTCTTTATAATAATCAATGATTTTGTGACATTGTAGTTGACTCAAATCCTCCATTCCTCCTTGCCACTAGAGAACACACCAACTTCCAAGCATTTGTTTTAGGCTGAAAGTTGATTGATCCACAACCTTTCAGTTTTCTAGCAGAAATATTTTTGTTTGATTTCTTTGGTTTTTATATATTCTAACTCAATGTACCATAAAGACACTAAGCCAGTTACCAAAATCAGCTAAAATGCATTATTTTCACCTTGCTCCTTTTATTTATCTCACAACCATTACTATTCAAGAAGTGAATGAAACCACAAGCATTTTACCTTCCACATATTAGACTCAACAAACAGGTGAAAGAAATTATTTAAAAATTAACAAAATTACACAATAATTCATATTACAGAAAATAAGTTAGTACCAGAAAAGTGGTAAACATATCATCTTAATTTTCTTAGGTTTCTCTATTTCTCACCAAGAAAAGAAAGAGCCAAAAATATAAAAATGTACATACAAATTTTGATACTAGTACAATAAATTAGTAAATAATCATTTTTATTCAGTTCAAATATAGATACAATAAATTTAGTGCTTTTTACTTTTTGTTTTAAAAAAAAAGGAAAATATTTTCCATTATTCTTGCTTACTTTTTCTACATATAATTGTGGTAAAGGTAAAATATCTTAAACCTACACAGGTATCCATGCTAGCAAATGAAACAAACAATAATTTGTTAATTTCTGTTACTTTCTGATATTTTCATTATGTCAGGAATACAGACAAGGATTTTATTTGTTTATAATTTTTATTTATTTTGTAACATATTTTTATTGAAATAGATTATGTCACTTCTCTCCTCCCTTTCCTTTTTGCAGCCTCTCCCAGCAAATTATCCCTTGAGACCCTCTCATTACTTTTATGACAAAAGCCTCTTGTATTATTATCATTGATGAATATGTGTGTACACAAATACATATATTTGTGATATATATATATATGGCTTATTCTTTCTCCTAGCAGTCATTAGAAAAATTTATTTATTTATTTTTATTTTATGGTTAGGGTATCTGGTATTCTTCTTCTCTTAGCAATCTTTTGTCACCTAGAGTTGTTTGTGTGGGCTTGAGGCTTTTTGGGTTTGGTCCCACTGATTTTGACATATTTATTGGTTTTTTTTGTATTTAGAAATATATATTCATATACATATATGCGTATAGCAACAAAAATGAAAAATTGAGGCCATGGAATTTTTTGATAATTGTGCATATTTTGATAATTGTGCATATTTAATCTTATTTTAATGTATCAAAATAAAGAAAAAGAGACAATAAATTGGAAATTTTGTGACAGCTAAAGTTACATTTTAAGTTTCTTTGTTGTTTAATAACACTCAGTTCTTTTAATTGTTCTGCAAAGTTTTCATTGTCTTTGCTGTGCCAACAGTCTGAGACTCCCAGGCCACCAAGAGACCAGATCCAATGCAAAAGCAACTAGTCTTTTTAATTATAAGTTAACTTGGGTCCTCTATCCATCCAACACAGCGGGTGGAGTAGGAGGTCCCCGAGTTGTGGTAGGGCAGGACATATATTGGGGGTAGAGATAGGGGACCTGAAAAGTCATCCCTGCACAGGAGGGGAAGAGCCTGGAACTCACTCCCGAAGCTATCCTTTTCCTCAGCAAAGGAGTCATGGACACATTCATGTGGAGGTCTGCCAATACCTAAGGATGCTCAGGTAGCAGGTCCACATCTGGACAAGGCGACATTGTAAAAGCAGAGAGATTTAGGGGCCTTGACACAGTAGGATGTGCTAAGGCCCCCGATCTTGCCCAACCTTGCCCTAATTACTGGAAAGAAATTGCCATCTATCCTCCATGGGGTAAGGAACCAATCAGAAGTTATCTGACGGGTTCTGGACGCACTTTACTAATAATGGTGGAATGCAGTAACTGGAGGCCCCCTGGCTTTCAGGTGTAGCACAGGTGCAGCTGACCAATCAGCTCAAAACAGGTTTCACCACTCTGGACGTGCAGCAATACTGAGATTGTTACAATGCAACTAGCAGGCAACCCCCATCCCACTCCCAACACCCCACCCAAAGCACCAATACGGAGACTGTTACTATGCAACTATCAGAGGCCACAGATTTGAAAGAGAGCAAGAAGAGGTAAATGGGAGGGTTGTAGAGCAGAAGTTCTAAACCTATAGTTTGCAAACCATTTAGCAAACCTCTATCTCCAAAAAATTTACATTAAGATTTATAGCAGTAGCAAAACTATAGTTAAGAAAGCAAACAAATTAATTTTATGGCTAGGGGTCACCACACTTGAGGAACTGTATTAAAGGGCTACAATATTAATAATTAATAATTGATAATTGTGCATATTTAATCTTACAAATGTATCAAAGAAAAGAGACAATAAATTGGAAATTTTGTGAAAGCTAAAGTTACATTTAGGTTGAGAACCACTAGATTAAAGTGGAGAGGTATGTGATTAGGGGTAAATATAATCTTAGAAAATAAATAAATAAATTTTAAGAAAATATCTTAAAAATTCAGTTGGAAAGAAGGGTTTGGGTGGGAACAGGAGGGGGATAAAAGAAAATAATGAGGGATGAAAATGATCCAACTACTCTGTTTATGTGTGGTGGGATAAAATTGTGAAAGAATAACTAAAACAATCAGAGCAGTAAGTAAGTGCAGTAGGAACTCGTTTAGCCAGTAGCCTTTAAGATACTAGCCGACTTGGGTGTGGCCTCTTACACTATAAATGCCAATGTAAAGTGGGCACTTGCTCTCTCTCCCAGCTTCTGGAATTGGTTCCTGTTCCCCGTATGTGCAGAAGACTGTGATCTGTGAGTCAACCCCTAAATAAACAACCTTATATTATATTCGATTCTGAGCTAGTGTGGGATTAGGTTACAAATCCATTGTCATTTGATGCCCCACATTGTGCGCCTAATTGCAGGTGGAGGCCACTAGTTCATTCCCAGCCACCCAGACTTGAAATAACCACACAGATACTGTATTAATTAAATCACTGCTTGACCTATTGCATAAGTGTTTTTCTAGATCTTGTATCTTAAACTTACCCATTTCTTTTAATCTGTGTATCACCATATACTGTAACTTACTGGCAAGGTTCCACCACATCTGTCTCCTGTGGAGGCTCCATGGTGTCTCACTGTCTCCGCCTACTTTCTCCTAGTATTCCGTTTAGTTTTCCAGCCTAGCTCACTTCTGCTAAGCCCACTGGCCAAAACAGCTTCTTTATTAACCAATTTTAATAAAACATATTCAGAGCATACAGCAGGGAATCCCACATCAAATGAGTATTTTTTCGAAAGTACCACATTTCCCTCTCAGGTTGAAGAATAGATTACAGTCATTTGATTCACCTTATAAACAGCACTGGCTTGGAGGCCCGCTTTTTGCCTTTCATATTCAGGCATTCATACCAACCACGAAGTGGCATGTCCAACACAGACAAACTGAAGCCAAATCCCAGAAGTTATCAGAAATGCTGAAAGGAAGCATATGGTGAGACTGCAGCTGTATTATTGCAAAAACCCACAGAGGCAAGAGTCTTAGGAATTTTTCCCAGATATGTACCCCCCTTGGTTTTCATGATATTGAAGGCAGTGCATGCCTTGGAACATAATGTTCATGACCAGTTCCACAGGCAGCCGTGTGATAGTTTTTTGCCAGCATGTAATTCACTTGATAGAATTTGAAGGCTTTCATTTTTGTGACTTACACACTTGGTGATGTGATATTAGGTTACAATAGGAACAAACCCAACTTTTCACCAAGGGCTTCCCTGAATTTTTCAAGAGTTTGCAGGTGATAGCAAACAGCACTCTGCTATAGTTACTGACAATTCAATTACTGTGTGATGTATGTAGTTTCTCCAGCATTTCTACTTGAAGTGTTTATACCTCTGACCAGCACTTTTAAAAGATGAACTGAAATGAAACATATCGTAAAATATAGAAAGTAAGATTAAGCATGAGGCCTGTCATAAAAATATAGCTTTAATTCTAAAGTGTTAAGAATTGAATAATATTTTCACTGAATATTGCTTAAGTCGTGACTTATCTACATGGACTTTTACATCTTTTGAATTTGCATATGCCATTTCTCTTACTTGATTTCAAATATCCAAGATGATACACAAATCTTTACAAAGACTTTCCAAGTTATCAATTTTTTTCAAATTTTTGTTTTATCCTTTTCAATACTTTTCCTTTTGTACTGACATTTTGCTTTTTGTGACCTATCTCTGCGTTTGTTCTCTAACATATGGAAATGAAAATCTAAGGGAAAGCTACACTGCATTTGCATTTTGCTGAAAAATTTCAGGGCATATGTATACATCTGTGATGGGAAGGGATGGGCCTTTCTATTCCAACATGTGGTAATAAGGTGCAAGGATCTCAGAGGAAAACATAGTGGCCTGTTGTATTAAATAGTTACACATCAAGTTGTACCTCTTGTCTGTGATATTTCATCCTTCAACTAATAAGACTTAAGAGGTCACAATCAATAGTCATTGACTGAAAAGTAGCTCTCCATTTACCTTTCTCAGTACTTAGAAACCTTACCATAACAAGTTTCATGTGTATAATGGCAATCACTACCAAAATACATGATCTCCAAAAAGAACCTGAGCTATTTTCAATTCTTAACAATAGCCCATTATTGCTAGCTAGCTCATTTTTAAGAAAGCACCAGTTAGCAAAGACTCAGTCTAAGAAAATACTCAAGCAGACTGTGTTGAGAAAACAGGCAGCATGGGGTGTAGGAAGCCTGGCAGCTGGTAGTCAGCAGAGAACTAAGGAAGGAGAGCCAAGAAGGGTGGGGAGCATGTACACTGCTCAGCAGCCTGAGAGTAATCTGATTTGGCAGCCTGGATCTTTGCAAGTAGATTTCATACTTAAGCAGCAACAACTTTTGTTTAAAACCAGTATCCCCTTAAATTAGTTAGACATATATTCTTTGTGTTTGATGGAGGATGGAGGGTGACTGAACCTGATCACAAAGCACAAACTTTAATTCAGAATCTCCTGCCATATTGAAATGTGATTAAAGATTTGTCAATTGTTTTACATAGCTTTTGCACCTTCCGATGTGTGGTTTCACTGGACAAAAGTCACCTTTGTTCCAGTCAATTCTGTAATAATTCAATAACCATAGCCTTTTTTGAAGATGTAGACAGAGAGTCACTACAGTTTCTTCAGCTTGGGCAGCTGAGTGGTCTTGCAACAATGTATTTACACATGGCCTATGCCCAGATGATATGATCCTAAATTTGTCCTAGTACACTGATGATTCTGTCTTGAATTTTCTAACAGTTTTATATTTGAATGTGCTATTCCTTTTGAAATCAAGAAAACAATGGTCATTTTTGTGGACATATGAGCTATACCTATTATAAAAAGATTCAAACAAATCTGTAAGGTAATTTCAGCAGCAAGTTCATATGGTATATAAATATAGAATAAGAGTATGGTTTCAATGACAACTGAAATTTGTCTACAATGAGGAGAACTTGTTTATGAGAACCATAAATGATAAAACAATCTAATGATGTCCACTGACACATTTTCCTTATGTTAATAAGCCATACTGAAAATGATGATGTAGACATGGAGTGCTATGAAAATCCATCATTCCTTTTTGTGACAGTCTGCTCTTTATTCATAAAAAGAAGTTTGCTATTAGAATGTACATATATTATCAATTGAAACAGAAAGTGTAGAACAAGATTTGTGCAGCAATTTTGCTGTTCTAATAAGTCTGAATTACACATGCATATAGAGGCTATAGAAATTTAATTATATATATATATATGTGTGTGTGTGTGTGTGATTTCTGCTTAGCAGTTAAATGCTCATATAAATTAATTTGAATTTGACATTATGATATATAAAGATGAGTAGCAATATTTATAAAATGATTTGAAATATTTACTTTTTCTTTGCATAGTGTAATTTTAAATAGCAAATAAAAACACCTTGATTAGTTCAGAGAGTCCCTTCTGAAACAAGGGAAAGTGTGGCTGTCTAGGAGCCTTGAATTTGAACCAATATTTTCGTTTTCATTTTTTGGTGGGTTTTACAAATTTTGTTCTTTGTACTTGTAGATTATGCTCCTAAAATTCTCAGGTCATGTGTGATGTTTAGGAAGACTATCAATATATCATCACATCTATGCTGAAGGTTAGAAGATCATTTAAATAAATCTTATGCTTTGAAGTTAGGCTGTGAAAACCAGTCACTTTTTGGGTGATAACTTCCCTCTGAGCATGGCTCCTCACACTTCCACCATTGTGGGTTTGTATTTTGCAGACTGATGACTTTTTCACAGTGTTATACTTATACATCTCTATGTGGCTATGGCCCCAATGGGAAAAATATAGAACATAGTGTCCATGAATAATTTTTTTAATGAACAAATTATATGAGAAGGCTAGCCAAATAGAAACAATCTTAAAATTATATAAGGAAATAAGGCTAAGTGACAGTCCTTTTGTTTTGTAGAACAAAAGTAAGGTCTATGATGATAGCATCTTTCATTTATATAAAAGTCGTAAGTATCCACAGTGAAAAACATTTCTCGAACATTCTTTCCAGTTTGCTCTTAGCATAAATTGACTATTAAGGAAAGACTGTAATGACAAAAACTGGCATGGCCATTTCATTAGTTTCTCTTGTCCTTTCCTCTCTTTATTACCAAAGAGAGCAGAAAGTATTCTGCTTTCCCAGCCAACATCAATGCTGCAGAGTGCAGGAGCCCATCATCAGAGACACCAGACTCCGGATGTTTTCACCATGCAATGCAACGGAGCTTTTGCTCCCTCCATCTGCTCTAGCAGACTCAATACAAAGCTGACTCTGAACTCCTGTCATTTCAAGCCAGAAGGAGATAATGAGAAAGGCTGTTCATTGAACTCAGAAAGATCATATTCTTTATTGAGATTAATTGAGGAGCTAAGATTTGGGGTCATCACTGGAATCTTCATCTCACACGTTTAAAATAACAGAAATAACAACTTGCCCATTTGCCCTGCCAGGGTCTGATGTGTAGGATTTACATTGTGTGCCTCCCATCTTCCAACAGGGCTATCCTTGCAGATAGCCTTGTTGCGTAGCCATGGAGATATGATCCTCATAGGTAATCTAACTAAAGAAATCTTTTTTTTTAACACTAAGTCAGTTACTGATTCATCCACAGAGAAAAATTAGCACTGATCCTCTTAGCAAACACCAGTCTTTCTTGCTTTAATGTGTCTGAGCAGAGAAATCAACTACCCTGAGGAAAGATTTTTCTCTACTGGGTGAAGCCTTTTTGTAGGTAAAGTGTTGCTGATAATGCAAGCTTAGGAACCTGTTCATGGATGGGGATGACAACCCTCCTTGATAAGGCTAAGTAGATGGAATTGTCCATAATTCACAGACTTAACTGTACATGCAAAAATATACTAATGAAGTCAGCAGGTAAATGATATTTTTGGTGTGTAAAGACATATTTCTCTTGCTCCACATAACCATTATGCTGTTCGTGATAGCGCTCTTCCCAGTACAAAGTATTTCTTAAGATATTTAAGAAGTTACAAATTATAAGTAGAAAGCCTATGATAAGAATATGGGCTTCTCTTGGGCCTCACCTATTCATATCAACAAAATCCTTACAGTGAAAATGGTTTACTATTTCAACACATTCTTGAATTAATGTATTATCTAGAAATCAAGAACAAAAAATGCATTTGTATTCTGAGAAGCATTTATCATTTGTGGAGAAGTAATGAGTTTCTTACCCTTTCTTTATTACCCCAACCAACTACAACTTTTTTGCCATCTCCTTATTTTAGCCTAGTTTCGTCACATAGGAAAATTTCCTCCTCATATTCGTCACATAGGAAAATTTCTTCCTCATAGCCTTAACCTAGGTAGCTTAGTTAACATTGTGAGATTACTAAATAGGGATATGAGCCAGTAGCTGAACATCCTATTTAACACTACACATGTCATATAAAGATGCAGGGATATGATTTTTATATGAAGAATACTCAGTCATATATGATCAAACATGTACTCATGTGAAAGCAGTTTTCTTTATTCACCAATAAAAGCAACAAAAATACAGAAGACCCTCCCACACCAAAGCCCACCATCCTCCATCTTAAAATTACTTAATGAAAATTAACTTCTGCCCATCTCACCTTAAACTAGAGATTTGGTGACTTGCGTTGATAAATAAATGAATTAACTATAAAAGGGATGTTACTT
This sequence comes from Dicrostonyx torquatus, assembly GCA_028555095.1. Lineage (NCBI taxonomy): Eukaryota > Metazoa > Chordata > Mammalia > Rodentia > Cricetidae > Dicrostonyx > Dicrostonyx torquatus. Next base: position 1,617,557 of record JAQHUG010000072.1, on the reverse strand, counting down.
AGTTTTAGAATTCACACAAAAGTCATAATTTAGCAAAAACTAGAGACATGAAAAATGAATTAAATTCTACCACATTAAAAAGATTTCTCCAACCCTAGACTCTAATCAAATGAGTTCAAGCAGTTTATTTTCTTTTGTACAACAATACTTATTTCCCAGTGAGAAGAAAAAGATATATTCAAGACAATGAAAAGCAAATTATGGAAATTGCTTGTAGATTATGCATTGTTCTGCATCATAATACATAGACAAAAATATAGTTTTTGCATTTACATTATAGAACCAGATTTTTTTAATTTATAATTTACTATTCTGTTTACAACTTTACCAACATGGAGATGTGGTAACAAATGCAATAAATCTTAGTGATAGATACAGAATATATACATTTTCCCACTCAGGTCTCTTTTCCAAGGTATGGATTTCAGTCCTCCTATATTCAATCTGAAGGCCTTCTTGTCTCTTCTACATTTGCCATAGCCCCTATTTGGGTGATAGACAGATTCTATCATTCTTTTGTGTATCAAAATCTGCTCCCTGCTTCCTTCCCAAAGCTGGAATTGTACCTCACATATTTTTTTTTCCTCTGAGATTTCTGTGAAACATTCTACCTGTTATCTTTGTTATAAGTTCTTCCCGTATTTCTTATATTTGTTAAAAAATCAATATCATCATAGTATTTAACTGAAAAAAAAGTGCTTAATATTTCCTGTTGCCTTAAAGTTTATTCATTCTCCTTAGCATATGTATTTATTATATTTGTCATTTGTTACAAATGATTATTCTTTTCCCTTCTGCACATTTCCCAATTTACCTTCCTCAGTCCATCTCAGCCACTTATTTCCTTCTTTTTAACTTTTCACTCATATATTACATCCCAACCACCTGAAGTTTCCCCTCTGTTCACTCCTGCCAGTTCTCCCCACCCCAACTTCCAGGCTTCCACAGACTCACTGCTCCTCCATTTCCTTTCAGAAAAGCAGAGTCCTCCCAGATATATCACCTGAATGGTATAACAGGTTAAAAGTCCCAAACCCTCATGTCAAGTCTGGACTGGGCAAACAAGCAGGAAGAAAAGAGTCCCAAGACAGGGTAAAAGAGTCAGAGATGCTCCCACTGCCACTATTGGGAATCCTACAATAAAACCACGCTACACAACCGTACTATATATGCAAAGGACCTAGGTCAGACCCATATAAGTTTTGTAACTGTTCCTTCAGTCTCTGTGAGGCTCTACTAGCCCTCCTTGTTGATTCTTGGGTTATCCTAGATCCCTCTGTCTCCTACAATCTCTCCTTCCCCTCTTTGGTTGGCTCTACATTCCAGTTTATCACTGCCTGTCTCTGAACAAACTTTTTACCTAATAATGGTCCTAGTGACTTTGACATCTTTCTTCTACATGTGTTTCTGCTTCCTCAACATTTGATGCCCCATCTCTTTGTAATGATACTCAAACTTCATTGACTTAATTTCTTCTTTCTTTTTGATCAGGAAAAAGGAGCACAATAAACTCCCAGAAAGTTCCCAATTTGTAGATGGAGATATGAGGTGAGTTACTCTGGCCACCTGAAGGATGGGGCACATCTGTCTTTTCTTTGAACGAACACACAGGCATCTTTCATTTCATATACACTTACTTAATTTAAAACCCACTGGACAATGAAGAAGGTGTTCTTCAGAAATGATGTCTGTGGTATGGAGCCATGGTCTTGCCCTTTCACGTGCTCTTGGTGAGGAAGCTAATTGAAGAAATCCTCTGGTGAAACACTTGTGAAGGAAGAATTCTTTGGCAAAACAAATATTAACTCTTAATTTATATTAAAATATGCCTCTGGAGGTAGTGCTTATCACTGAGCAGTTCTTGAGGGACTACTCAGTATAAAGTGCTTCTCCTAGCGCCTAATTCTAAAGAAATTGCTGTTTCTGGAGAAAAATGCACTGCAGATGATTTAAGATGTTAATTTTGATTTTTATATGAGAATGTTAATAAAATTCTATTTGCTTTCTGATTTAAACCTTGCAGCAAAAAGTTAGAAAAAGAATTTCCACAGGTAGCATACTAATATTAAATTTCCTCTGTTTCAGGCAAAATGCAATAAAATATTCCTATGATTAAAATAAAGGATGTGTGTTGCTATTTCTGTCTTTTTAAATTTGGAGCATCATTTTGCACTTTCTCCTCTGCCTGAGTAATGATAATTTTTTTCTAAAAAAAAAAGACTGTAGTTTAACTGTATTATTGGTTTTAAAATGATTCTTTTCGCAGGTATAAATGAGATGAATTTTTCCTATAGATTAAGAATTAAAGTTGTTATTTCTCTTTGGTTAATTTAGTATAAACTCTCAGAATTCAATAACAAATATTATTATTATTTTGATATTCTAATTTTAAGGAAGGAAAAGGCATACTCAGTCTAATCTTATTGGTTCATATTCTTCTAAAAACATAATACAGCAGCTTCAGAATATCCATATATACGATGAATGGAGGTTGCAAACACCCTGGCATACTGAAGACTATTCTGTGTGAAGAGTGATGATGAGTTCCAGAAATAGAGCAGAGGAAGCATGCTCCTAGCTGCTGCCTCCATGTCAGCTGGTACCCTGCTTCGATGGTAAACTGTCTAAATCCTGTGCTTCTTCTGTTTGCTCTACTGACCCATACTATTCTGACAAGACTCATTAATCTTTCCTTAAACCATCAGCACAGCCTTAATACATGTCAACTAAATCCTTGGCAAAATAATTTTTACCTGACCATTTACTTATTCAATTTACTTACCAAGCAGTGAACTTTCTATGGCTTTCACTTTTATATTGCTACTATACTAAATGTGTAGATAAGAATTAATAAATAGACTAAATCAGGCGGTTGACTGCCTTTTACAAAATTATTTAATTTAAATCTGAATATTGTTTTACATACACCAACTCAAGTCTTCAAGAAGGTATTGGCAGTGAGCACAGTGTGAAGCGATAGAACCTATAATGTTTCTAATCTGCTACACAAATATCACTTCATAAGGAACCTCAAGGCTCCACAGTTTTACTATCTGAATTATAATGATATAACACTACATCTACTGCTTCTCCAAGATATTCACAAGTATTTCTAGTGTTCTCTATAAATGTAAGTATTTTTGTCATAAAAATGTATGCTACCAATAACTAGAATGGCTAAAGAAACACACTATTTAATTGGAATTACACATTGGTAATAGAATCAGCCTCTTCATGAAAATGAAAAGTTGGCCTCGGGGCAAGAAGTCTCTTCATTCCTCATTAGCAGAGTACAATTTAGAGATGTGCAAGGCATTCTTTATAAAACACAGTGTGCACATAACTGCCTCTTAGACCCCAATATAAACAGAATGCATGAAATATTCTTACATTTCAAACAAATGTCCTTGCTTTTATCGAAAATACCATTTAAAGACAATGTAGAGAAAACTATAAATTACTTTATGCAGCTAATGAGCTGGTTTCAATCTTCTAGGACAGGGTCTTGTTATTTCAGTCACTTTAAAAAAAAATCTCTGCCCCTTAGCATGCTGGCTTGACTGTAGTAGAACATGAAAAACATAACATAAATTTGTTTCTTATATTTTGGCTTTGGAGCCTACCCTTTAATGTCTGAGCCATCTTTCCTGTCTAAAATTTGTCTCTTAAAACTACTAAAATTTGCAGGATAAAGTGTGCTGATCTTGGGAATCAGATTCGATGAAAACATCAATTTTTACTCTAATAGCTGTCTTTAAATACTTGGTCAATTAGATGAATTATGAATGGTTTCAGATAGAAGGTAGATTTCTGACCTAAGTTACAGTCTGTCAAAATTAGGCTTTTTAAGGAGCGGTTTTAATATAGTACCTAACTAATGAGGCAAAGATATTACATAAGATAAGATGCTTGCTAGTGGCAGACATGGTCAAGTCTGGTTCAAGCCTTGAAGACTAGCATTGCATTACTGTGAGACTGAGGAAAAAAATCCTGATAACCCTTGAAGGCTGTTCTTCCTTCCTTACCATGGCTGTGCCTTTAAATTTAGGGGTCCAATGGCTCAGGCCATAGCCTGGGGGGGGATTCAGTCCCCCCAGACAATGTATCTGTAGCTTCCTTTAAAGGCAGCTTTAACTAAATCTCTATCATTGTAATAAAACTCAAGATTCAAAGATTAGGGTGAAAACCGAAAACCTACAAACTCAGAGAGTAGCAACTGGTTAACTTTCTCTCTTCAGTGGCCTCCTGGAAGCCTCTCTCCTTACACATGCCCCAAGTAAAAATCCTATGTTCTGCTGCTCCTAGCTGATTCCTGTCAACTAGCTGCTAACCCGACCTCTCTGAGCTCATGTTAATTTTATTCAATTAACATAAATGCAATACACCTTAACATAGTTAAAGAATTGCAGCATAAACATATGTAACACAGTTTTTTTTTGCCAAGTAAAGCAAATATTCTACAACACATAAGACTATTTTTAAATGTTATAAGAGAAAATGTCATAAATGGACAAGTACTAGAGGCATATACAAATTTAACCTTATTATTTTGATAAAGAATAACAATTTTTTCCCATATTGCATAGTTGCAATTGAGTTGTTGATTGCAGCTAAGATCTTCTATATTGATTTCGCTATTGATCTTAAATGACCTCAGAATGCATAACTATCCTTAGAAAGTGACTTTCTGGAATTCTGATAGATTCAAAAGAAATACAAGTGTTCCTTGTTAAAGATCAAGAGGAGTGGTTTCTCAGAGGTCAATTTAGATAAGCTCACAGGTGAATTAGACTAATGTCAGAACAGAAATTCTACCTTTAGTCTAGGATAGAGCTCAGCCCTAGGCCAGGTAAGATGAGATGAGGTGGGTTCTCAATGTTATTCTGTGAATGACCTTCAGCTACAATGACTTGGCCTGCATTCATTCACATATTCTTTAAAGGACACTGCTTTAGCATTAAAAACACTAGGTTCGAAGCATTCTTAATTAGAAAAGAGAAACTCAGAATGAAACTCATATTTTAGAACAGTGACATTTACAAGTCATTTTGCTATATATTTTTCTTCTTCGTGGCTCCTGAATCTACTAGACAGCTATAACTCAATTAAAAATAAAGGCTGCATGATTGCCTATGGTGTTATCAAAGTCATAAAAGTTAGTGACAAAGAGGGGAAAATAATTATGGATGCCAAATGTGACAAAGCACAGTGTCTAGATATATTCTCTAACATCGAATTGTTTGAGAACTCAGCCGGCTGTGGAAGTCTAGCTCCATTTTCTTACGGAAATGATCTTCTGCAATGTGATCTTTCAGTTCTCCATGGAAAGAGTTCATTTATTTCAACACCTTTATGCAGAAATTGTTCTTATTACAGCCACTCTGCCTGTCCTGCTACACTGCTTAATTAGACATAATGACTTACTGGGAACTTTTGAAAAGTCAATTGTCCCAAGCCTCTGTGTTCAATGGGACTTGGCACATCATTCTTCTATGGACTCTCATAGAAGCACCTCTCTGTAGAGCTAATTGGAGTTTTATGAAGAAAAATGTTTATAAATAAAATTGCTTGAATGGTGGAATGAAGCTTTTTATTTATTTACCAAATAAGCTTTTTACAAAGCAACACAAATTACTTTTCAACTTTGACTAAATGGATCACTGTGAGAAAAGAAAATAGAGAGATAAATTTTCTTTGTTTCAGTTAGATGTCTCTCTTGATATGTGTTGTTTTTATTGCTTAATGAATAAAGTTTCATTCAGCCAATGACTTAACAGAGTAAAGCCAAGTGGGGAATCCAAACAGAGATGTAGAGAAAGAGTAGGCCGAGTCAGGGAGAAGCCATATAGCCACCGCAGGAGAGAAACACCTCCACTGACGCCCACTGAAAATTTGCTGGTAGGCTATGACCTTGTGTTGATACACATATTAATGGAGATGGGTTAGTTTAGGATATCAGAGATACCTATAAAATATGCTTAAGCTATTGGCTAAACAATATTGCTAATAATACACTTTCTGTGTTGTTATTTCTGGTCTGAGCAGCCGGGAACGAATGAATAGCCCCCGAATACATACATCTGTCATAATGACATCATATCCAGGCTGAATTGGTAAACTGCCTCAGTGACAACAATGGGGACATCTTGCACATCTCTCATGAAACATTTCCAATGAATAAATACAGGCCTTATCCATTGGACACAGAATTAAAAGTATTAAAAAGAATGTATATCTCCCATATAAGATACAACTTCAAAATGACGCACCAGGTATCTGACTATTATATTTCATTTCTACTTCTCTTCAGCAGTCATCAGCAGCCTATTTATTACTATGAAAAAAATTTTAGAGGTAACTGAATCCCAAAAGCAATTGATTTGGGGAATGTGATGTTACATGAGTTGAACCTGACCTACTTAAGTCTTTCAAAGGAATGTAGCTCTTCTGGGAAAAATCCAAAGCACAAGAAAGTATCACAGTCCTTCGTTTCTGCTATAAACTAAGATTGGATAAATTTTAACAACAACAACAACAACAATGAAATCATTTTTTCTCAGCTTATTTCAGTCCTGTAGATTGAGCTATGTAAATTCAAGTTTCAGGCTAAGGGTCTGTTACAGGCCTAATCATTTGTCCAAGTTTAGAGAGGAAGCATATTTCATTGCTTAGAAATAGGAAATGGAAATTCTTTTGTAAGTTGAAGGAGGCAAGAATGGAGTTCAGACCCAGGAAACTGGAAACAAGTCGCCACTGAAAGCATACAGAGAGAGGACTTCACAGCTCATAGGTAAGTTCTACTACACTGATCTAGGTTCAGAAGAGAACTCCACAGTCCAAAATGAGAATGCATCCTGTCAATACTTTGGTTTTGATTACATAAGATCCTAAAATGATAAGCCATATCAAATGTGGATTGTGATCTATATACTGAGTTGATAATGGCTGTTAATTTAAGACTGTGCAGTGCTTTTCTTATAAGGTAACCCAGGAAAGCACAGGACAAAAAGACACAAAATGCAGCATAGTAGTTACAGATAGGTAGATTACAGGAATACATTACAACAGAACATTACGTCACCATTAAAAGAGTAAAGGTACGTAACCACCATAAAGCAGCACTGACTAGCATGACACAGCTGACCTGGCTTCTTTGCCGTCTCTATGTGATTAGCTTTACAAACTGGAAGGCTGAAAGCACATACCGGGTGTAACATCACATCTTAATAACGTATATAAGGGCTACAAAATGGAATAATCCTACTCTAGGAAAACTCTGATACATCCCTGGAATCCCTTATGCTGTGTCTGAATTAAATGATGAACAATTCTCCCCTCAATTCGAGTTTACACAGTAAGCAAACTTTCCAAAAGTCAGTGATGTTTGTATCCTGAGAATTCTGCATGCAACACTTAGTGGGTCCGGTGCTTGGAATAAACCGCTCTCTGATGCTTACTGATTCTTACCTCTGTATTGTTTCTTTGGCAGTGACAATAGCCTGGAAACACCAGGTAAAAGTTTTATTCTGCTTACCCTATTTGTTTTACCTTCCTCCATTAGAAACACTAGAAAGCCAAAACAAGGATAACGTGGCTCTACGGAGAAATAAACTTTTAGGTTGATGAAATTTGTGGCCCATAATGAGATACAAACAATGTATGCAACATTAAGAAATGTATATCGTGATATAAAAAGCCTAAGAAGTGTATGCCAACTTACTACATGATTGTAGTTAGGAGTCAAACAATAAAATGTCACATATTAATATAGCCAATAAAACCCTATAGTTTCTTCATTTGAGATATGAGGAGTTAGGGCCAGTTATCTCCAGAATTTATTTCAAGTCAAGGGCCAAAAATTTAAGTAGCTGGAAAGTAACTGTATGTGGCATGATGTAGAGAAAAAGTATAGTAGTTAGAAAAAGAGGAAACACCTTGGATTAAGTTCTAGCTAGATCATAAACAAGAAGCACAGTCTTGAGAGAACTATTTTTATTTTTTTACTGGGATGCTAATTCTATTGTTTGGAAAATAAAACAACATTATTCTAACCTAAAGCTCTTTGCAAAGATCAAAAGGGTTCTTCTGGGAGTTGACATTCAGAAGGCAGAATGATAAATTCACCCATTCTCCCAACAATAGCAATGTGGTACAACTAATGCATACAAACCTCTTCTGAACACTTGGAATCAACAAGAGTGAAGAGTGTCCATGTCCTCTCAACCCTGGAACTCTTAGAACTCTTAAAGCAAGTAACGCCTTGGTTAAACTTTTAGATACTGTAATTTTCAGGATAATAGAAAATTAATAGGACATACTAATCAATTGTTAAACAAGGAAATATATGACAGTAATGTGATAATGATGAAAATAGGATTTTATAATCCATGGGATACAGGAAAAGCTTGAACACGTTTTAAGAAAGAAGATAAAAATAGTCTCCAAGTACCTAAACTAACCTTTCTGTTCTGAAACAAGGAAAAGTTTAATACTCTGAACTAATTAGAAGCAAATCAAGTTAATATTGAAAGCTCATAAAATCAAAGGTTGTGTCTTCATACACACACATGCACACGCACACACATGCACAAACACACACACAGCTATTTTTAGACATTGGCAATGGACACTTTGATTATGAAATTAGTGAAAGTATACATTTAATAATAATAAAAGACAGACTACACAAAAATAAGTTTAGCTAAGAAATTCAAGACTGAAAGGGGTGTCATACATAAATGAAAATCTGTAAATATCCTGAAAACTCTGACATTACTGTGAGATACTGAAGATGATACAGGTAAATTAAAAGACAAAATATTCATTTAAGTATGATGCATATTAAGGCAACAGATCTTAAACCTGATGTTCATAGTTAGATAATAACTTTTAAGATCCCATAATCTTTTTAACAGTTTGCCAGAAATTTATAAACATATCAAAATAGATAATTTTCCTTTAAAAGTCTCCCAACTCTCAGTTTTAAAAACAAGTATAAATTACAGCAACCCGGACAATATAGTACTGCCATTAAAGTACACACACAGGTCAATAGAATGGAATTAGAAACCAGGTAGAATGAATTTATTTAAACAAGGTATAAATCCAATAAACTAGGGAAAGTATTGACTTTAATGTTGCTGTAATAACTATTATATATATTTAAAGAAACAGCTAAATAATTTTTTGTTTTTAGACAGTGTCTCTTCTTTTACCTGAAGTTCACCTGTTTGGCTAGATTGACTAGCCAGTGAGCTCCAAAGATCTTTCTGCTTCTGCCTCTGCCTCCTCCCTCCCCCACAGCAGGGTTATGGATTTTTGCTTCATGGCTGTGGGTTCTAGGGATCTGAACTCAGGTCCTCATACCCACTAAGCCAGTTTCCCAGCCCTCAGGTCTGTTTTAATAGAATGTTTAAAGCGGTTGTTGGCTCGCAACAAAATTAAGAAGAAGGTACGGTTTTTCCATTTATTCTCTACCCTCTTACAGCTCCTGTCAAAGGTGTATTTGTCACATGTGATAAACATACATTGATACATCATTATCACCTAATACAACCCATTGTTTACATTAATGGTGCTGTTGGTACTGTACATTCTGTTTGGACAAATGTAAAGGGCCAAGTGCCCATCACTATATTATCAGTCAGAATGTTTTCACTGCCTTAAAATCCTCCGCTTCACCTATCCATTACTCTCACTTCTGGAATGACTACTAATTACTACAAGTAATCTTTATTTTTTTTAATTGGTTTTTATGAGCTCCAGTTTTTTCTCTGCTAAATACTTTTTTTAAAAAAAAAATAGCCTTGGAACTGGTGGAGAGTTTTCAAAACAAAAAAAAAAATTACTAAACGCTGATAAAGTTTTAAAAGTGTTCATCAACATTAGTTACCTGGGAAATTCAATTAGAATAACCTTGAGATTCTATTTCACCTTGACAATGGAGAAAGGATATTTATTCACTTTTGTGGATTATATGCTCATACAACACCTATGGAAATCAGTGTGAATGTTTCTAAGAAAAGTGAAAAATAGATTAACCATATGATTCATCAATACGATTCCTGAGCATACTCCCAAGGGTCTCCATATCCTACTACAGAGATATGTATATATCCATATTCACTTCTGTTAAATTCACAGCATCTATGGAATAATTTCAATCTAGGTGTCCAGCAACTGATGAGTGGAAAATAAAGATGTGATTTTATATATATATATGTATATATATATGATTATATATGTATATATATGATTATATATATGTATGCATATATACAATATAATTTAATTAACTGCAAAAAATGAAATGGTGAATATATATGTAAGTATATGAAACTTGAAAATATTATACAGAATAATTTAATTCAAGCACAAAATACAAACATCTCTTTCTACTGACACAATCTTATCCTTGAATTTTTAGATTTGTGTGTTTAACCTGGAGTTAACTATAGAGACCAAAAAGTTATTGAGGGAGAATAAGCTTTCTGAAGGGAACAAATGTTGAAAAATATCATATTGTTAAAGAAGAGGAGAAAAACTGTGGGTAGACAGGTTTACACAAAGACAGATGGAGTGGATGATAAATAAGAAAGAGTTGGAAAGGGCTCAGCAAACCAAAGATGTATGAACAATCATGTGTTAACTCATTATCTCCTCAGCAAATTAAAAAGAAAAAAGATTGTTGATACCCTCTACAGCTGAAAAATAACTTCCCAGGACTCATTAATAAAAAATAATAATGCTTTTTTGGGGGATACCTTCTTATGAAATGTTCATCAGGGTGACCCCAGAGTCTCCAAAATAATGCCTGTTCTTGCCAATCCCCTTGGTTACATACCAGAACTAAGTGAAAAGATCTGATTACTAAAGAAAACATGCTGGGGACCAATCCTTTTCTGCCTATAAATATGGATTACTCTTTTTGATTAATAAAAAGCAATTAGCTGGGCCGGAAGTTAGATGGGAAAGCCAAACTGAGAATGGTGGAAAGACAGAGGGCAGAGTCAGGAGAGATTCCAGCCAGCCAAAAATGCAGGAAGGAAGATATGCAAGATGGCAGGTAAAGCCATGAGCCACATGGCAATATATAATTTAATAGAAATGGGTTCATTTAAGTGTAAGAGTTAAATGGTAATAAGCCTGAACTATTGGCCAACTATTTGTTAGTAATATTAAGCCTCGGAGTTGTTATTAGGGACCAGGTTGTTGGGACAAGAAACATCTCTTTACAACAACACACAATTTGGATGCACGATACATAACTGTTCAATGTGCTGAAAACAATGACTCTTGGCACTTACCACTAAAACAGACAGGTATGCCACAAAGGTCTATCATGGGACAGATAGGCAGAAGACAGGAGCTAAAAAGATGAAGAGTTTTGTAAAATGTGCATTTCTGGAAGTGACATGTTGTACCTGGGAACATGCAGTAATAGTGCTTACCTGAAAAAGACCTACATAAGGCTGGGCTCATCAGCTTTCTACCATGTGTACTCAACGGGTGCCTAAGACTTCACCTCTACCAGGTGATTTACAGAAAAGTTGCAAACGAAGGCAGTCATATTACTCAGTGGTGCAGTTCCTGGTACATTATTCTTGCTCAAGTAAAGAAACTCCACCCAGCGCTACCCCTACAACGAGTTTAAAGTAGGAGTGGACCTTGTGAAGAAGGCATTTGTTGCAGACGGAAGGAATGAAAAGAGAGTAAGAAGAGTAACTTTGATTTAAAAAACTACATTTGAATGAAATTATAAAGAATTTGTAAATTGTAAAATTAATCTGAAGTCCTTGTTTACATCAGAGAGAGAGAGCCTTGGACTAGACAATGATTTTCTAGATTGTCTTAGGATTTCTGTAACTGTGATAAAATTTCAAGACCAAAAGCAACCTGAGACAAAGTTTATTTCATCTGACACTTCCAAGCAGTAGTCCATTATGAAGGAAGTCAAGCAAGAATTCAAGATGAGAATCTGGAGGCAGGGACTGAAACAGAAAGTGAGGGGAAAGCTGCTTACTGGCTTGCTCCTCAGTGCTTGCTCAGTCTGCCTTCTTATACAATCTAGGATCAACCGTTCAGGGCAACACTGTGCCATCAGTCATTTATCAAGAAAATGTTTTACAGACTTCCTGGAAGGCAACTTGGAAGGGGCAATTTTTTCAATTAAGATTCCCTCTTCACAGGTAAGTCTAGGTATATGTCAAAATAATGAAAACTAACTAGCATATAAATAATATGCTTATACATGAGTACAATATTATGCAATTTAAAAATATGTTTAAATAATATCTTGTTTTGTGTTGATCTGAATAAACTCACTTTTTTTTCTGACAAACTCAGATGTGTCCCTTCTCTTTTAAGTAGTTCACATGTGATTTTATGATATGGTTCATTTAGTTTCATAGTTGAATCTATCAAACAATTTATTTTTCAATAAATTAAAGTCATCTATTTCTTTTATTTAAATTGAGGACATACATATAGTCTGCATGGAAGTAAGTACCTGATGCAGGTGAATTTGCAGCTGTCCACAGAGGGCAGAGGCCTCTGCTCCCCTGGAGATGGAGTATAGTCATTTGTCAGCTGTCCAACACTAGTGCTGGGAAAACAATTCAGGGCTATGAACAAGCAGTAAACTCTTTTAACCACTTAGCCATATCTGCACCATTATAAATTGATGTATTTTTTAAGAAAATAAAACCAATAAACTAAATTATAATTCTAGTGATTTGTTTTCTCTTTCTGTTTGCATTACACTTATGAAGTTTTGTTCCTTATTTGACCATGAGTTTGGGAGCTTTTACTGATTCAGAACTGAGACAGAACACCTTTCCTTAAAATCAGCAGGACTGGGTTCTTGATCTTTCTAAGACTATAACCCTTTAATACAGTTCCTCAGGTTGTGGTGACTCCCAACCATAAAATCATTTTGTTGCTACTTCATAACTATACTTTTACTACTGTTACAAATCATAATGCAAATAGCAGATATGCATGATATCTGATATGTGGTCCCTGTAAGAGGATTGTTTGACCCACAAAGGGGTTGTAATCTGTAGGTTGGGAGTTACTGCTCCAGGAGAAGAAGCAGAAGAGCAGCCAGCCTTCCAAATGATTGGCTTCTGTGCTCCATGCGCTAAGGAGACAAGCTGGAATCTAAGTGCTCACTGCTCTTCACTGGAGGAACTTTAAAGCCCTCACAAAGCAGCGACAGGTTTTTCCTTCCTAGTTGAAGCAGAACAGTTGTCTCTACTCCCCCTTTTCTTTAGTGTTAACCTCAAAACCCAATAGATACTTAGCATTAATTAGTATAAACTTTTTAAAAATATTCTCATGTTAAGAGTCTGAAGTATTTTAGATGAATGCTACCTATAACTTCCCTAGAGTTAGCAGATATATTTGCTGTGTTAAATAAATGAGAAATTGCCATAGAGGAAGAATGGGGGTGATTTGGGAATCAAGGGAGACTTGCATATTTTATTAACCAGATGAGGGAGGTGAGCAGCACAGTGGTTCTGATACAGTTTGCATTTAGCCTGCATTCTCAGATCCATTGGGAGCATGGCGAGATGATCTCTATGCAATATGAAAGTTGAATGTGAATGTCTTCCATATTGGTGTGACAATGTCAAGGATGCTGCTGACTGAAGAAACACATTGATATGGAATCAATTTCAGAAGATCTGTGCCACAATCAATAGGAGAAGCAGAGCACATGTAATCACTAAATACAATGGTTTCCATAAGGCTTGGTACTGAAAAAAAAAAAAAAACCCAAACACTGAATAAAGAATCTCAAAAGCTATGCCCCCCCAATAATGCAGCTTACAGAATAAATTAGCTATAAAAAAGAGGAGGGAGATTTCTGCTTCAACAAAAAGGGAAAGAGGGTCAAAGAGCAAGAGATGTGAGTGCACTGCTAAGGAAGGTCAAGCAACTCCAGCACTGTAAACTACACATTTTCATACATAGGGGAGATTTGGTGTTGTGTTGCTAATTTTTGTAATGATGACAAGAAAAGAATTCCTGGCTAAAAGAAATTTTATCTTGTAAAAATATACAGAGAGATAAAGAATATGTCATGTAAATCATATATATGTATATACATATATATGTATAACTAGATTAATTATTTAATACTTTAAAGAGAGCAGAGAAAGGTGCACTGGAATTGCATGCCATTGAGAGTTGCTTTAATGGATGCTGGGAGATAAATCTGGTCCTCTGAAAGAGTAGAAATGTTCTTTATACCTGTGCCATCCCCAGCCTTCTCTTTCTTATTCTACACTGACGTTCACAAAACCCTTCAGTTGCCTCTCATACGGTATTGATTTTATATTACATAACATTAGAGTACACACAAAACATTAGCTAAAAGCACGTGATTGTAAGTCTGAGCATTTGCTATTATATAGTGCTCAACTCTAAAATTCTTTATTTTACTCACAGGAACACAAGAAATATTCCAAAACACTGTGAACATATTTGTTGATACTAATTCTAACAATAAAAGCTTTCCCTTACCAGGCTCTGTAAAACAGTTTTGTCACACAACTGCAATGAAGAACTTGGAGAAGGGATTATTGAGCTTAGAGTTTTAGGAAGTTCTAGTACACAGTTCTGGGCTTTGGATGAGACACTGCCTCATAGCATTTGGCTAGGCAGATTGGTCATCGGAAAGTGGATGGAGGAAGATACAGAGACATGTACTCTCTTTCACAGGCATACCCCCAATGACCCAAGCTCCTCTCATGAGGCTATGCCTTCTAAAGTTCCACAGCACATAACAATAGCACTGATTAGAATATTATTTTCAGGTGTGTTACTTTTGTTTATGCTGCATTTGATTAACTGTGAAGCTGTGATTCTTTACCTGTCTAAAGCACCTGATGGTCCTCATAAAGAGATGAATGGGCAATAGTGAGACAGTAGCAAGGATAGTTGGGGCTATCTGACAGACTATAAAAGGAGAAATGGGGAGGAGAACAAGTAACAAGAGAATAAAGAGAGGAGGACATGGGAGCCAGGCATCCAGCTACAAAGCAAGCTACAAGAAAGAAGTATCGAAAGGTATACAGAAATAGAGAAAGATATAAACCCAGAGGCAAAAGGTAGGTGGGATAATATAAATTAAGAAAAGCTGGCAAAAAAACAAGCCAAGCAAAGGCTAGACATTCTAAGAATAAGCCTCTGTGTGTGATATATTTGGGAGCTGGGTGGCAGACCCCTCAAAAAGCCAAAAGAATAAAACAATACATAACAGATTTAAGAACCAAGTTTTTTTTGGGGGGGTCATCAAACATTAAAACTACAGCAGAATCATTGATTTATAATAATTATTGATCACACAGTATCCCAGTCATTGGTACATTCATTCCCTTTTGTTTACATGCGGATTAGCCTGTCTACTTTTCCCTATATTTTTGACTTATCACTATAAATCAAATCACTCCCCCCTCACTATACCATGTCACTGGTTATGTTCTCAAGACAATAGACTCTGAGGAAGAACTGAAAAGACAGGATATCTATTAGACATGTCCCATGGAAGGAGGGAAGTGGAAGAAAACAGATGTGGGCAGACAAAAGTACAGCCGAGATGTAGAATTTCAACAATCTCAAACAACAATAAGAATTCCATGTTTATCAAAGGCCTATTAAAGTCTTTCTACACTGGCCTGTTGACTGGGAATCTATTATAGTCACTTTTATCATTGGACAAGAGGTCTTGAGAGAAAATTAGCTTTCTCTGTTGGAGGCAGCACCTGGCACCTGGTATTTGATGATTATCTTATCTTACCTGAAGGTGTTGTGGTAATTCCTTATAAAAACATTTGAATAGACTACTGGCTCATTTTTTAGGTATTCAAATACATAAAATGCATTGTCCTATTTTTTCCTGTCATATTCCAATGTATCTCTGCCAGATTTATTTTATTGATAATTGCACACCAGGTTAACATACAATTATTTCCCTTCTATACTTTAATAAGATTGACACAGATACTATTTTTCTGTGGAAGTAGCATTAAAATAAAGTAGATTAAATAATTTTATACATGCTGGTTTTGTGGAGATATAACATTCAAATAATCAGCTGCCCCAATGCAGTTACACAACTCGGCTACCTACACTTGCTTCACTATCCCCTGTCCAGTCTATTGCACCAATTTGGATTCCTCTAGCAAACACAGTTTATTCTAATACTTGACTCAGTTTACCCTGTATTATACCTCCAGATTCAAAGCCCTTTCTACTACTTTAAACATTATCATATCAGCATCATATGAAGTAATCTGAATCATGAGTGTGTGAAATATTATTTGTTCTTAGAAAAATGAATTTACAGATTCCTATTTATGAATTATGTCACACCATCAGACAAGATACAACAAGAGTTTATATTTGGACCAAATTGCAAAAAAATTAGTCTTTAATATTTTATTCCATCTATTTATTTGTGTGTGTATGTGCATATGTTTGGTCACACATATGAAAGTTAGAGGACAATTTGTGGTGGCTCTTATCTTTTTCTGCTTTGTGGTCTCTGGCATCAGACTCAATGACAAGCACTTTTACCCACTGAAATATCTTGCCAAACCTTAATTATTGACTTTTAATTTTTCAAACATCCCTAATTACTAACTATAGTTCCATTTATATACATAAATTTACTATTATATATAATTTTAACAGTATATAAATTGTATTGTTTGCACAACAGTACTAATTATTTTTAGAAAGATGTTACAAAAAGGTATATACTTAATTGGTCTCTTTCAGTGATTTCTTGTTTCCCATTTCTTATATAAACTCATCATCATTTTACACCTTTTGTTCAAACTATACTTTAGTAGGAGGAAAGCCAATGAAGCCCCATCCCTATTGGGTGACCTAACTCCACACTATAAGATGAGGAACAGAACCTCTCTTTTAATTCTCAGCGGTGCTTTTTACAACCCCAGGGTAATAACTGGGTATAAATGACTTAGTGCAGTATCTTTGCCTAGTATACATACTGCCATTAATTCAATACCCAATCTAACAAAAACAATCATATCAACAAAACAATATATTTGGCCATATCTATATTACAAGCTGCATAGATGGTCCAGCAGTTAACACTGGTTGTTTTTCCAGAAGACCTAATTTTAGACCTAACACCCAGATCAGGGGGCCCTCAACTCCCATAACCCCAGTACAAGGGGGCTTAACTCCCCTTTTTAGCTTATGCAAGCATCCATGGAGACATGCCAGACACAGAGACACATAGACATGCAAATATAAAATAAAATGTTGATTTAAATAACATAATCTAATATTATTGAAAAGCTCTACAGGGAGCACTCTGAAGCAAGAGGCTACAGAGAAAGCAGGACTAAGTAGCTGTTGTCTATTATAGTTCAGTTGCATTCAATAATGATTAAATCTATAGAACATTCATTGTTAAGCTGAGTTTCAGTTTTCGGGCAAAGTGTGTATTCTATTAACCATACACTCAGTGAATCGCCTCCAACTTCACCTCAATGAGGTTACAACTCTGCCCTGGACTGAAACTAATATATTCCTCACAGCAATTTGTGCATTGTTCAGGTCATGGTTTCTGTTTTCTCAAAAGCAGCCTTCAATTCTTTTTATTCATTGTCTAACTTAAGGTAACATGGACCATGAAAAATAGGCTTATGCTGAATATTGATGGTAATGACCTATAATTCTACCACTTGGGAGTGTGGTACAGGAGAACTGTGAGTTCAAAACCAATATATGGTAGTTAGGGAAGCAACGTCTCAAAAACTGACAGATAGAAATAAAGATTCTCTTTTATATTTCTTGAAGGAAGCAACTGAAAATAATTAGAGAGACACAACGATAGAAACATTTTCTTCTTACCCAGCATACATTAGAATATACTAAATAATTGCAAACTGAATTGTCATGGAGCCAACCATTTGTTTTATCATCCTTAAATTTCATATGGGGAGTTCAGCAAAAACTAATTACTCTTGATTATTAGACAGACTGATTTAAAAGACTATGGCAAGAGATAATTTGCAGCATCAGGTTGAATAAACAATCAGGGTGTTTTGCTAAGAGTCTGAATAATTCTAAATATAAATGTCTAGTTTAGTATGCACCACACTGTGTGCAGGCAATGTGTGCTTTTCCGTAAGTGCCACATGCTTTTTTAGCTAGTCATGTTCTTCACACATGGTCTGAGTATACTGTAAAATGTACATAGACATCAAATTTAGGAGTAATGGTAACCTAATAAGCTTATGAATCTATAATCCAAATTACTATAAGACAAATTAACTAGTTCCTTCAACAATATACTGGAAATCAGTATGATTTTCAGTCTTGTGAGATTTTTTTCCTTGATAGGAGAATGGTAAAAGTAATACAGTGGGTAGCAACTTTTGCTAGGCCTTTTGCCTATATTATATCTCACTTTATTTCAATGAAAACCTGAACTCCAAGTAGAAACAAAGTTTTGTTCATGGTATTTAAAGGTCAATTTTCAGAAAAAAATTGACAATCTCCAAGTATATCACAAAAAGTATAAAACCCTGGAATTCCCTTAGGTAGTAAAATATGATTAGATAGTTAGGATCACTGTAAATGTCATCATTTTGGTATCTATTTTTTTTCATTTATTTTATGTTACAAACGATCTTCACAGTCCATCTGATAGTAAATGAAAAAATGCCAAGCTTGATTCTTCCCTACTCTGTTCCTTCAGTGTCCTTGCTCTGCAATATTTAACGTGTAGCACATCGGTCTCCAGATGGACTCTCCCTCAGCACTGACATCTATATGACCTTTGCTTTTCTACAAGGTCAGAGAATTTCCCATCCTCAATTTTGAATTCTCCCTTCTCTCAGTAAATCTCTATTTGCATTGTTTATATGCATTAAAATCTCACCTTCTGTGGAAATCTTTACCCATATCCAGTACTTTAATTTACATATCAAATGGATTAAGTGTTTCTAACATAAATTTCCACAGTGGCAACCTTCCTTAATGTTTTCCCTTTGTAACACATAAACACTCTCTACTTAGTATGTCCATATATTTATTTGTTACATGGAGAAAGAGGATTAATTTATTCAGCTTCATATCTTTGGAGGCAGCATAGTGCTTGATTTACAGAACAAAATGAATTAATGACCACCTGGTTGCAGTTTAGCATTATATAATTTACCTATAGTTATGCATATATGCTGACACTGTTTGTAATTTCAGGGTCCTTTGCCTTGATTTCTGAATGTGCCACAAATTCCATTGTGCAAAACATATAATTGGCTAGATCCGGCCTTTCTTTTATTGAAAAAAAAAAAGTCAAAACAAGAGGAATGGTCTTCTCAATATATGTTTTCTTATGACCTCTTTTATACAACAATCACAACGAAAATTAAAGCTCCTTATCTTGGATCTGATGTGGCCTTGCTGTCTCATCTGAAAGCCTGAGGCAGGAAGAGATTTTGTCATAATATTCCACAGCCAGGCTTGTTACACCAAAGAAGCCTTTTAAACACAGGACTGATTTAATATACTGTATTAAGAAAGTCAAGCAAATGCTATGGTTATCTTGTTGTTTTAATTAATATGTTTAAAGAAATAGTTGCAGACTATTATGAATAACGCTGTCATGAACATAGTTGAGCAATTGTCCTTGTGGTATGATTGATTATCCTTTGGGTATATGACCAAGAGTGGTATTTCTGCATCTTGAGATTGATTTCTAATTATCTGAGAAACCTCCATATTGAGTTCCAAAGTGGCTGTACAAGTTTTCACTCCCACCAACGGTGGAGGAGTGTTTCCCTTACTCCATATCCTGTTCAAAATAAGCTGTCATCAGTGTTTTTGATCTTAGCCATTCTGACAGGTGTAAGATGGTATCTCAGAGTTGTTCTGACTTGCATTTCCCTGATGAAAAAAGATGTTGAACAATTCCTTATATGCCTTTCAGCCATGTGAAATTCTTCTGTTGAGAATTCTCTGTTTAGATCTGTACTTCATTTT
>JAQHUG010000072.1:1586264-1596919 GCA_028555095.1 Dicrostonyx torquatus | reverse complement strand
CAAACACAATATGTACCCACTCATAAGTGGATATTAGATGTAAAGCAAAGGAAACCAGGCTACAATCCACAGCCCCAGAGAAGCTAGGTAATAAGAAGGACCATAAGGGTGACTCATAGAAGCCCCATGGGAAGGGGAAATCCATGAGATCTCCTGGGTAAATTGGGAGGGGCCATAGGGTAGAGTAGAGGGAATGAGAATTGGAACATGAATTATCTGGATGGTCCAGTTGACAGAAGAACAGAGAGGGAGAACAATGAAAGAGATATCTTGATAGAGGGAGTCACATTGGGAGTAGAGAAAAACCTGGTATCAGGAAAATTCCCAGAAAACCACAAGAATGACCAGAATGACCCCAGGTAGGAGTCCTAGCAATAGTGGTGAGGGTGTCTGAACTGGTCTTCTCCTGTAATCAGATTGGTGACTACATAATACTCATCAAAGAACCTGCATCCAGTAAGTGATGGAAACCAGCATTGGAAATCTAAGCACTGGGCTGAACTCCTTGAGTCTTTTTGAAGACTGAGGAGGGATTATGTGAGCAAGGGGCGGGGGAGGTCAAGGTCATGATGGTGAAACTCACAGGAAGAGCTGACTAGAGCTCTTGGGAGTTCATGAACTCCAGACTGACAGCTAGGAGCCTGCATGGGACTGACCTAGGCTCTCTGATTGTGCAATTGTGCAAAACATATGTGTAGCTTGGTTTGTTTGTGGGCCTCCTAGCAGTGGTGCCAGGATATGTCCCTGGTTCATGAGCTAGCTTTTTGGCACCCATTCCCTAAGGTGGAATGCCTTGGTCAGCCTTGATGCAGGGAGAGGGGTTTGGACTGCCTCAACTTGTTATACCAGGTTTTGTAGTTGATTACCCATGGGAGACCTTACACTTTCTGAGGAGTGGATTTTTGTGGGGAGGGAGTGTAGAAAAAAGTTGAGGAAAGGTAACAGGAGGAGAGGAGGAAGGAGAAACTGTGGTTAGTATGTACAGAAAATTAAAAAGAAATTAATATAAAAAAGAAAAGAGACAGTCGCAGGATATTTTATTGCTGTGTTTTTATAATAGTTTAGCTCATTACACTAATTTCAGGCAGTATGTGGAAGAAGAGTTAGATTTACCGAACTTTATCCATGTCTTATTTTCTGTCTATGTGAATATAGCAGAAACAACATGACTCTTCACTTATCTCTGTGGTAAGTCAGAGGGTCCTCTAGAAATATGTCCAGAAATGGTATAATTAGATCATACAGTAGCTCAATTATTAATTATTCTTAAAACCTGTCTACTGATTTTCACAATGGCTATTGCAGTTTATGCCTTCACCAGCAGCTAAGAGGGGCACCTCTATCCCATCTATAGCCTCACTCTTTAGCCTTTGCTGTTGTTTATTTTCCTTGCTGACTGGTGTGGGTTGGAATCACAAAATGGTTTAAATTTCTACTTCCCTGGTGACTAAAGGATCTGAATGCTTAAAGAAAAAAAAACAAACACATATTTATTGCTCGTGTGCTCTTCTTTCTTTGAGAACTGCTGGTTTATTTCATTAGCCCACTTGCTGAAAGACAGGAGGTTTTGTTGTTTAAATGTTTTCTTTTTTCTTTCTTTTTGTGTGTAATTTTCTCTCATATGGAGATCCTAACTTTTAAAAAATATTTTACTATTAGAAAATCCAATACATATATGCAATGTATTCCAGATCTTGATTCCAATATTTATATGTATGTAGAGCACTGTGAAGGGGAATACACTATGAGACTAAAAAGAGGGAAGAAGAGGTGTTGGGGTGGGAGGAAGGCAAAAAAGAAGATTGTGACAGAAGAGGAAGTGGGGATGTTCAAAAGGAGAAGGGCATAGAGAAGAAAGGGAAGAACAAAACTAAAACAAATTTAATTGGAAAAGAGTAATAATGAAACCTAATATATGTATACTAAAATAATAATTTTTAAAAATTATGAGAAATGTTATTTTTTTATTTCATACTAATTGTTAAAATTACTTTACTCATATCTTGGGAACTTAATATAGACACATAAATAAACCTATGAATACCAACAAAATTAACAAAAACATTATTCACCTGTACTATTACAATCCATATTTATTAGAATTTCAGCATATTGCTTTTTAATTCTCCACCTTACAAGCAAACTTACATTGCTTATATTATTTTAAACTTGGCATTTTAAATTCCTTCCGTTTACATTACCTTCTCTGAAAACATAATATTCTTTACTTTGAAGAACTGCATCTTTTTGAAACCGAACTTTAGCATTGAACAGTTTGTTGATTGTTTTCTGTAATTCTTTTACAACTAGTAATTTCCCATCTCTTAAGAAATACTTGTTGGGGCCTTATGTGTACTAAGTATTGTTTATACAAATACTGAAGTGAACAAAAAAGAAAGTCAAAACTCCTGCCCTCATAGGACTTAGGTCATACTTTAAAAGTGAAAAAATGTACACGATAGTGTAATATTTGATACATTAGAAAGAAATGCTAAAAAGGGAGGCGGGAAAGGAAATGTCTGGCATGGTCAAACATTAGGTTGAGATGTGTATAGATCTCCCTATTAATGGTGCTTAAGCAAAACCCACATTGTGGGATGGAGTTACTGAAAAACAGAAAGGACATTTTAAGAAAAAGCATAATCAAATCCAGAGAATTCCTGTCTTGTGCAAGAAACAGAAAGAAAACACACACACACACACACACAGACTTTCTGAATAGAAATCATTATTAAGAAGAGCATGATGGTTTGGTCTACATCAAGGGATCTTCTTTCGATCCCCAAACTGTCATAGTCAGTGTTTTTTAATGCACTTAGGAGACAAATGGTTAGCTCTCATGCCCATGGAAATAGATTCAAAGACCTCTGACCTCTACTGCTCTTCAGTTGCTCTGTTTTATGAGTGTGACAAAGAAGACACAGAGGAAAGAGACTGAAGTCTAAGTTGTCTCAGGTTGGATATGCAGGAGTTTCAGGCTGTTAAATCTTTTTGGTCCCTACTTTCAAGGAGCTTGGAAATCTCTATTGTACAAGAAGAGCTGCACCAAAATGAAACTGATGTTTTAAGCTGATGGTTCTGGCTTTCATGGTAAAGTAGTCTAAAGTGTTAAATCAAGAGAAGAGGGTAATGGAGAAGCTACACAAGAAAAGAATAGGAGAATAACTATGACCAGAGTCCTTAGGTGACTGGAGAGAGACACACTTAATTCTGAATTTATTGACATATCAAATATATGTTAGAAGTAGATAATGAGGGCCTTGGTAAGATGATTCATCTGATTAGTAATCTTTCCTCTAAGCCTGGCAACATGCGTTGAATCCCAGAACCCACAAGGACAAATCCAGAACCCCAAAGTTGTCTTTTGACATCATATGTGCAGTATGACATGTCTGCCCCACATACTGATAAAGAAAGGAAGGAAGAAGGAGGCAGGGAGGGAAAAAGGAAGAGTGGGAGGAAAGGAAAAGAGAACAGTAGAATCTAGTTTGATGCCAAACTTTTGTATCTGATTAGCCTGAGACAGCGTGCTCTATTATGAGATGGTTGGAAATTGAGACAAGCAGGTTGCCCAGGACATTACCGATCTTTCAGCTCTTTCCATGTGATATACAAGTCTTGATGCTAAATAGGCAACGAAATGAACTTATCTGGAATTCAAAGAAGTTCTGAATAGAGGTAAAATTCTTCCATACACAGATTATATTTTTAATAAATGTATTTACTCATGTATATCATTATAGTTTAATCTTCTTCTTTTATAACAACTATTCATAAGATATTGAGTTTGGATATTCTGACTCTATCATTTAAAATGACTTCCCAAACACAGTGCCTATTTAACTTTTCTGTATAGATAATCATCTTACATATTTTCATGTTAATTTAAATACAAATTACATACATGTATACATATATAAATACATTTTTACTTGTATTTTAAAATTTTTGCATAATTGTTGAACACGTTTGGTTAGAAATCAACTGGAAATGATTCCATCAAAACCAGTAAAATCTACTAAAATATACAGATATAGGTAAAAATTTGCACTTATGCATAAACATACAGACAATCATGTTGCAAACCTAAAGAGCTTTAATAAAATGCATGAAAAGTATAGGAAGATCAACATTTTTTGGCCTAGATAAAAAAGAGAGTTCTAGCCGGGCAGTGGTGGCGCACGCCTTTAATCCCAGCACTAGGGACGAAGAGGCAGGCGGATCTCTGTGAGTTTGAAGCCAGCCTCGTTTACAAGAGCTAGTTCCAGTCAGGCTCCAAAGCTACAGAGAAACCTGTCTCAAAAAAAATGAAAACCATAGAGTTTTAGATATTTTATTCATGCTTAAAAAATAAAATACTGAAATACTCTCAACTGTTTTAAAAATACAGATTTTTCATAACCTTTCAAAAGCAACTAACAAAAGTGTTTTTCTATTTGGAAATTGATTTTTAGAGTCTGTTTAAAATAGATTTTAATAAGGCTGCAGAATAAAGGAATGCTAACTCAGTTTAACATATAATTATATTTTTATATTTAAAAATGAAAACAAAAAGTAGATTACTGGCGGCAAACTACAAAAACTTACTGACAGCATCTATCCCTTATTTAAAGTAATATGTTGTAAAGCAAATATCACCAATTGGATAAAATGAGAGAAATAAGTAAATATTGCAATGTACTTATTTTATACTGTTTAAGTAATATAACATTTTACATCCTAATAAACACAAGATACGTAATTTTACTATGTCAAAGTGTAACCAAATTTTTTAGTTGGAAAATCTTAGGTACCAGTTCCTTTAGTTGGGTCAACACATTTCGAGACCTGTGCAGTACCAGATGGAGTCTCTTATTTGTCTTCCTCAAAAGTATAGAAGTGCAATTAAGCAAAATTAGTCATACATATAATCATACTAAGGCAGGGAAGGATAATGATTTGAGGCCAATCTGGGGTACATAGCTTAACTACGTGTGTGTGTGTGTGTGTGTGTGTGTGTGTGTGTGTGTAAATAACTTAAGGGATGAACTAATAATAATACAAATGACAGTGTTTTAACATGTAAATTTATATTTTACATATCATTATTGCTATGGTTTACCACATTATTTAAAATAGCAAGGCACCTTATTACAAAACTTTTCTCCTGATTAAAAAAAGTTATTAATTTCAGACAAACATCTAATGCATTCAAAATATTATTTAGCACATTTGTCGACTTTCACGTTCTGCACAAATTAGTGTGCCTTTTTTGATTTCCCCAATCTCTTTCCTCCACCCCAAAAATTTTCCCTAGAATGCTTATAATCAGTATAATTCTGAAATCTATTGTACATTCTTCTACTTCAATTTAAATCACTTATTTCATTGCCACCTCTTATTCAAAGGAAAAAGTCAACATTAAAATATCTCCTCATAATATCAATATGTGGTATACATAGCAGGAAACTCTTTTTGATTTACACCCCCTCAGCTTCCTTTCCCCAAGCTCAGCTTTATTTAGAGAACACTAGCAATAAATTAAATATTGATAAAAAAATCCTAGGGAAAGGACACCATTTCAATGTGATGTTTTAAAAATTGTATTTAATAATATCCTTAATTTTAATGTTACAAAGGCAATTAGAAAATCCTGAGAGAGGTGAGACAGTTCATGGAACCTTTTTATATTATCTTTCTGTGTTGGCATAATCATATGCAAAAATCAACAATGGAGAGATGTAAAGGATAACATTTGGGGTTAGAGATCAAACTTGTCTTCCAAGAGCTCATCTGCAAAGCAATGAGAATAAGGTCACCAAAATCAATAAACATGAGGTGAGCACTAACTCAGGATAATAGGAAGGTTTCAAAGATATATGTTGATGCACAGTAATATAATCCTTTCATATAGGATTACATTTTTTAGTGTTATTTGATATCTGAACAATTTCTAGACACTTGAGAAAGATTTTACCCGTCTTTCTCTGAGACTTCTCCATAATGGTAATATATTTTCAAATAGGACTTTGGTGTCCAGGTAATGTGTTATGCAATCTATAGACAGCTGCTGGATTTGAGGACACTTTGGCATATGGAAACTTATTTCTCCATTGATGACTCTCTCATCCAATTGTATGATAAAAAAATGTGTAAATAAAAGAGATTGAAACTTCCTGCACTAAAATTTTAAAATTAAGTTAATCATTCTGTTAGTTTAATTCTATAAAACATAACTGTAAAAAATGGAGAGAGAGGGAGGGAGACAGAATATGCCTCATTAAAAATAAACAGTATAGAAAGTTTAGAAATTGCAAAGAATCTACAGCATCTTTCTTTTTGGTGTAAAGTCAACATGCTGCTTTCTTACAAAACCAAACTTAATGTTTATTTGATTAGTTTATCATTCATTATTCCAATAAGGCTAACATTGCTTAATCTTACATGTAAAGTGAAGAAGAATAATTGTACTTCATCAGAAAAATTGGGTTAGTTCCACATAAATTTATATTGGAACTTAGGAAAATATTATGAGAATAATGTTTTAGTACTTTAATAATGAATTTGGAACCTTAGTACTAAGTCATTAATTCATGTGGATCCTTTCCATGTCCTGTGAATCATATCATCTTTTCCTTGCAGAAATCACGAAGAAGATGGCCTGTCTGGGCCCTTACAAACATAGCATCATGTAATCTTAAAATCAAGATGTGAGTCAGTGGTGATTACAGTTTTTACATCCCAAGGAAAAGTCCTAGTCCATTTTCTGATTATAATGAAGTTATGGTTTTTGTAATCAGTTTAATGACATAAATTCCCAGGTGGGCTCTGTGAATATCTTGCATTGCTTGGAAAATAACTACGAAAATGTGGTTGAGGCCCATCATGGTATTTTCCTAGATTGTCCAAGTCAGTCTAATTTATTCGCATAAACCCTTAAAACTGGAGAAAACACTTTAAGGGTTAGAGAAAAAAGTAATTTGAGGGCTTCAATAAAAGAGATAGCTTGCTTCAAAGATGGAGGATGTGCTTAAATATGGAAAACTGTGGGAAGCTTGACTCATCAGTAGATTAAAAAAGTAAAGATTATTGAGGGAAGAATTTATTTTGGCCTATTGGCCAGATTGTATGGTCATGCCTAGTCCAGATTTTACAATACATTGTGTAGTCATGACAGTGAAAATACCAGAGTAGCAAGAGCAGCGAGGAATCTTGTCACATCAAGTTCAGAGTGAAAAGTAGACTGCAATGCAGTAACTGACCCAATTTATTTGTACTTTACAGTGCAGAATCTCAACCCACAGAATGATGCCACTGTTGGCATTCAGGCATTATGCTGGCCTGCCCTCAGGGATCTCAACTGCAGTCACTAAGAGCGCTCCTTGTGCACATGTGCTTGTTAGGATTCAGGGTCTTGGCGAGGTGTGTAATCAGCCCCAGCCACTCCCTGTGAGCCATGTACTATAGCTATATCCCTTCATGGGAGGCTAAACTCACTCCTCTCCCTTTCCCTCCTCCTGCCCAGCTACAGAAACTTGTCTCTCTGTCTCTTTTCCCTCCATAGCCGTGTCCCCCTGCCCCCAGCCTCCAGCAGCTGGCCAACAATAGCCTCAATCATTCGAGGCAGCTCCTCCTACATCACTTAACATTACCTAGAGAATCCTTCACAGCCTCATAGATGATTCTAGAGCTCAAACTGGCCATGTTAACCATCACAGCTTCTGTCTATGTCGTGCAAAAAGGGTTTCTTTTAGTCTCTATGTCAGTTGCCTTTGGCCTCTCTCTGCCATGCTCCTGATTAAGAAGGATAGGGAAATGATCCCACTTGGTTTCAAATCACTACACTTGAGGCAAATGTTTACAACAGCAAATGAAAACTTTAAAAAATTCTTTTTTTATGCTTTAGGAAAAATTGTATTATGTTTTATCAGTATTTATACTAAACTGTGAAGAATCAGTAACTTCCGTCTGATCACATTACTTTGTTATATACATGTGTAAATACGGTTATCACCTGTCAAGGGTCTGATTGTGAGAACCACATAAGCAATGTTAAGAATCGTACTGTGACTTATCCTCGCTCAAACGAAGATAATTATGATCTTGCAACCCCAAATATCACAAAAACCTTAAAAACATGGTAAGTAACGTACTGCCCTGCTTTTCGCTACCACAGAGAAATAAAACAAGACCTTGGTAACCACTTATTCACAAGACTGGTGTTTTCGGACTGTGCTAAAACTCGAAAGTCAGAGTGAGCAACTTTCTCTTCAGTTGCTTTCATTCTTCTACCGCATGGCTTTCCCACCCTCCTCCTTTTGTTTTTAAGCATTTTGCGGGACCCTGCACTGTAAAGCCTTATCACTTTATCTGAATGAAAGGGAACTGGTAGCTGGGCTGAGCTGTCTTTTAAAAAGGACTCAAATCAGTCCACAGAAAATAAGGAAAACGCTTAACACATGTAGGTTTATAATGTTTCTATCCATGCTATGCTTCTGAGTTCTAAGATTGTAAAAAAATCAAGCTTAAAACATTCATTGAACACAAGAGATATGAAACGGCCCCTGTATTACCCAGCCTTTGTCATTAAAATTATATATTAATGTTCAAATGAAGAAATACTGTCAGAAAGCTTCTTAAGCCACTACAGATATGGATGACTGTCCTAGATCCTGCCTTGGGTGTCTTTAAATAACATGCTTCAAGAATATACCTATTTTTTATTGGAATGTAAATGGTACAAGCTTAAGGGAAGAGCTTGTCTCTACTTTTCCACCTCTTAATAAAAATTAAAAGAGCCAGGCCATGGTAGCTCATGCCTTCAATCCCAGCACGTGGGAGGCAGAGGCAGGCGAGCCTCGCTAAATTCAAGGCCATACTGGTCTACAAAGCGAGTTCCGGGACAGTCAGAACTGTTACATGGAGAATCCCCTCCCCCAAAAGATAGAAATAAAAATTAAAAGAATAATCAGTTTCCCCTGGGTTTCAATCCCAGTGAGAAATGTACAGGATCCCTTCGAGTGGTTCCCAACAATTCCTTGATGCTTTCTGAGAGCTTAAGTGCACCTTTGCTTGAGATGAGCTGGAGCCTCTCACACTGGGAGCACAGCCAGCTGAAACAGTCCTAGGCAAAACTATTAGGCTGATTCTTTTTAGCTACAGATGTGCCTATGTTAGTTATTTAGATGTGTTGTCTTTTGTAAAATACTCCAAGAGAAAAGTTCATTTTGCTTTTGTTAAAAAAAAAAAAAACGATTGAGATGAATGAATACTATTCTTCACTCTTATAACAAAGTGCATTATACAAAATATAAGCACTTATTTCTCAGTTTTAATTTCTATGAACCCAAAGGCTAATAATAAAGGAGTATTATATTTTTAAAATATAGTCCAGGAAACTAGAAAAATGAAAAGCAAGTGAATGCTAAATCCAAACACAATTTGGTATTTTTCGTAGGTAATGCTTAAATTTGATTATCCATAGTAATAAAAACAATGGCCATATTAAATTCATTAGCATCATATTATTGTATTGTGAATAGCATTATTATTTGAATTTTAGTAAAAATTATTAAATAAATTTGAAATAAGCTTCAATTACTATAAAATGAAAACATTATTGATTAATAAAATTAATACATTATGCTGTAGCAATTACTGATATTATTAACAGGATATTTCATACTAGTTATTTTATCTGGTGTGGCAGTGACAGTCAATGATAGGAAATCCAGTGTGCTGAGCTTAGGGCTCAAGTAAAGTAAAAACACTACATAGGTATCTGGGATAAATTACTTAACTCATGACTCTCAGTTTATTTATCAAAAATATGGCTAAATTTAATATTTTGGAAAAGTAAATAAACTAAATCAATTAATTAGAACACGTTCTAACATAATTTGTAATGTGGGAGATACAGGATATTCTAATTCACCTTGAAAACATCTCAACTCTTTTTCCAGTACAATAAAAAATATCAAAGGGGCAATGATTTTAATGCTTTTCTTTTCTTAAAACATTAACAACAAAAATACACCCCCAAAATTCCATACTGTATATGGAAGTATCAAGACGTGGGGAAGAAGAATCCAGTACTTTATCATATACTAAAGAAAATACACAGGACAATGTTGGTATTAGTACCAGTAATAATCATTAACCTTACATAAAATGGTAGTTTGTGCTAGGAACTTTGCCACATACTTTTCAAACCTATTATTGTAAATCTCAAATGGAGTTTAAACTTGCAGCAGCAGGTGACAAGTGTTATCAACCATGGCTATATCTGGGTCCCTAAAGTAGCTTTCAAAAGATCAATGTCTAACCCTCAATGGAGATATAATTCACTTATTCACTGTGGTAATTGGGAATTTATATTTAATAAAACATCTTCTAATATTTAAATGTGTTTATGTGGGTAAAAGTCACTTCGTTTTTCATTTGAATCTGTTTTTTCTTTAAATGTATACATGTTTGAGTCACACAAGGGAGTCACATGGAGCAAGAGTTACATCTACCGGGTACTGGATTTTTTCCCAGCCCAGCCCAGCTCCCCCTTCCAGCTGCGGGGTCCTAGGACCTCACAAAGCAGCAGGCTCCAGGGCTAAGGCTCTGGGGATCTGGGAGTGAGTTCAGGGAAGCAGGGGTTATCTGTGCCAAGGTGCTACCTCTACCAA
>JAQHUG010000072.1:1560487-1583168 GCA_028555095.1 Dicrostonyx torquatus | reverse complement strand
CTATTTGGCAAGAACTTTAAGTCTTTGAAGAAAGAAATCGAAGAGTACACCAGAAAATGGAAGGATCCATGTTGCACAAAAGAGTTCTTTTTATAATACAGACTTTTATAAAATAAAATTATAGATTAGGAGAAGTAGTGAGATAAAATGTTCTGTAATTCTTATAACAAGTTACTAACTCAGCTTATACTTTCAGTTCTCTTTTTTTCGATAGCCTGTTTTTCCATCTGCTAGTTCTCTTTCTCTCTTCCTTTCTCAGGCCATCCAGTATTCATATAGCAACTAGGACATTGTGAAGATATATAAGATGAATAAAAGAATTCTGGACCTAAGGTTGCATAGAACAGTTAAAACAGTTTTATTCGCCATAATACAAGAGCAAAATAGACAAGTTAAAGATAGCTCTAAGCTCTTACAAAACTGCTTCTCTCTATCTATTCCCACAATATAAAAAAAATAATCCTCTGGATATAGCCTCTTTCACATTCTATAGCATTCCTGGCCTCAGAAAAGCTTCTGTGGTTTCCAGCTTCTCCTTCATATGTGACTATGCTGGAGTGATACGTGATCTAGAACACAGATTCAATTAACGAATAAAATCGTGTTCTTTTGACATGGGTATATATTTGAAAAAGATGGGTAGTATAGTCACTTTATGGAATAGAAGAAAATAAAGAGAAGGAATGAAGGGATGAAAGAAAAAGTAATTAGAGAAAGGAATGAACAAAAGATCCAGCAGAGAGAGCAAGAAGATGAGACAAGACACATTGAAAACATTTAAATATAACATCAAATTAAATAGATAAAGTTTCTGTTGCCAATGTCCTGTTATTAGAGCACACATAGGGTTTCAGCTGTGAAAAGCTATGATACAGTACATTGTCCCCCTTTTCTGAAAGACCATTCAATGAACCATATTATTCTACTGTTACTACTTAGAACACATACTTTATTTCTTCTATTTTAAGTTTGAAAGCCATAGTCTATACTTATTCAAGCCAAAAGTGATATTTTTGTGATATTCAATTATCAGCCAATAAAAATACCAGCTAACACAAATAACTCTGATTCCAAAACAACTTGAATCATATCTTAACTGAACGCCTTGATTGTACCTATTAACTCAAACATATTAGTCAACTTATTTATGTTTTGAACTAGCTGAAGGCCATTCATGTCAGACTTAATATTAAATCCCTTTTCTACTTAGAACAATGAAGCTCACCTTGAATTTGCTTCTACATAATTTATTTCTACATAGGAAAGGGATATAAAAGATATGTCATTACTGAAGTCAGATAGAGACAAAAATACAAGTTAAATTGGCTCAATAGGTATAGCCAGATAATTGTACTCTCTCCCCATTGGATCACATATTTGAATGCTTGGTCCCCATTTGGTAAAACTAGTTGGGAAGGATTAGGAGGTGTGGTCTTATTGGAGGAGGTCCATTACCTGATGTGGCCTTTGAGGTTTTAAAAGCATTGACCATTCTGTGTAGTTACCTCTACCTAGTACTTACAGATCAGTGTAAGCTCTCAGGTATTGCTCTAGTGCCATGGCACCAGCCTGCCTGGAGATGTGCTCCCAGCCATGATAGTCATGGACTCACTCTCTGAATCTCTCAGTCCTAACAAACCTTCTTTAAATAATTCCCTTTCATCATGGTGCTTTGCCACAGCAGTAAAAAATCATGAATAGCATTAGATATTTTCCAAATTTTGAAAGGAAAGATAAAAATTTGGGAACATCTTTTTAAAAGACCCTTTCCACAATAGCACCTTATAGAAATGTTAATAATAGACTTTTACTTTTTATTTGTATAATTTTATTCTGAATTGAAAACTTTGACTATCAGTGATATTTATCTCCCAGTTCCAGGTTTCAAAATATAATTTGCCAACACCATGATTGTCATTATAAGAAACTACTCAAAAAACTTTTGATATTCATGCTAAAAATCTTGGCACAGTTAGAGTATACATTTAAGTTCAGGTGAATATGTGGACTGTGAAATATTGGAATCAATTTGCAGTTATAACTAGGAGAAACTTCTATCATATATAGCTAATAAACCCTAAATGTAGGAAACAAACATTTAAAAAAAACTGATCTAAAAAAGTCCCCCAGTGATGACTCACTGGTGATGACAACTTTGTGATGAGCTGAATGAGCAGAAATAATCTGACTATTATTCAAAGCTGAATCTTTCAAACAGGACCGATGAGTCACCACACTGAATGTCATTGGTTATTTAGGACCTGGGAGAATTTTCTGTGATGATAAGAAGACAGGACACTTGCAGAATACAATGTAGAAATATGAAAATTTCCCTTTGACAGTAGGGCATGGAGAGTTGCCACTAACAGTGTACCTGATTTGAAATTCAAATACTGTTAGTCAGAACTGTCCTTAAAGGATAATGGAAATGCAGTATATTAAGGAATAGAGTTCACCGATGCAGATTGTGTGAAGATGCCGTCAAGCTGTGCAAGCAATGCGCCAGACACACACAAATAGTGTGCTCAGAAGACGTAGTATTAAACAAATGATAACTTTTAGTTTATTCATAAGAACGAGATGTAACCATAGAACCATACATGAGAAGAAAGTCTCCTCTCTATAATCAGTGAAAAGAAAGCCAAAGCAAGCATGGAAAGTTAATTGTCCTTTACATGTAATAGCAAGAATAAATTACTTCTGCTCAGATCTCAGGAGGAATCTAAGCCACTCAGTAATTGATATGGCCTAACTTTAGATTAATAATAATATTGACAAAGGTATCTCATTTCAAAATTGTTTGCTCAGTAAATGGCTAAGAATACATTTGATTGACTGATGATCTACTTCATTTTGTATATCTGGCAGGACATGATAGAAGTTTTACAAAACTCAGACCTGCCATTTTCATTCAGGACAGCTTATATCCAAGCCAATAGCCCACTTCCATCTCTGCCCCTCTTACACACAATGTTTGTCTTCTCAGTCTTTGACTGGCTTACCTAATTTTCTGTATTAACTTGTTTTTATTTTTAATTTGTTTTTAGGAGAATATTTTATTTCTGTTGCTTGCACTAACTTTGAACAAAAATAGTTCAGGCTGTCCTTAAACTTGCAATCCTCCTCAGTCTTATTATTACACATGTGTAGATGTATTTAATTTCTATTCCCACCGATTTTTCTTTCAGAGTGAACACTTTCTTTTAGCATTTCCAGGCTCTTTTTCACCAGGGCAGATTGTAGGATTGCACCAAGATGCCCTGCTAGGGTAAATTTTAATAAACTGTAACTTTAAAAAGCCTGACAGGACAACAAAAAGAAAATGTAAGTGAGGTATTATGGTGTCTGTTAAGAAGTGTCTCAAATTAATTATTTGCGCTATTTATTGAAGAATAGGCAAGTAAATAAAAGAATACCAAGATGAGAATTAGAAGGTATGAGCCATTAAAATCATTAATATTAGAAAAGTTTCAAACAGTCTTAACAAAGTTAGATATTGTCCTAGGAAACAGATTTATTCCCATGCAAGTCAGCTTAATATGGCAATAGCAGATGACTAGGGTAAATCAGGGCAGGGTGAAGAAAGGCAGAAGAGTTAATTCTGTTCTGGTGTTTGCAGGTCTTTGGACCTGGTGACTTTTGGGCCTGTTCATGGGCAACTCATCATCAGGGAGACTACATGGAAAAGCCAAACTGTCCACCACAGGTCAGGATGAGGAGAAAATGAAGAACAGTCCCACACCAGTCCTCCATCAGTGCTAAACCGGGTTCTGAGGTCTAGCATTGGGACATTAAGTTACTAATCTAAGTCCAAAGTCTATTCATAACCTTAATTATTAGTTACTGTGCAACTGGCAACTGGGAGTCAGCTTAGGGTTAGTAAGTGAATACTCCGTACTAGAGAAGAAGATGACCTAGAAAGATAGAAAGTACACACTATAGGACATAGGCAAAAGACAAAATATTTAAATACAAGCAATACACAGAAATTTTAAAAAAAGATAGACCAAACACAAGTTTCTCCTTATTCTGTTAATTAGCAAAATTTTAAACCAGGAACTTTTAAACTGTTCAATAGTAAGTGAAATGGATTATTAAAAATGCTGCAGAATCCCAGCAGTGGCAGGCAGCAGAAATGCTGCAGGTCCCCAAGCGGTGGCAGTGGGCCATGTGGTGGCAGGCAGTGGACCCTGAGAACAGCCAGTCCCAGGCAGGGATGGCTGCCAGTCTCTGAGCAGTGGCTGGTCTAGGGCAGGGAGACATGCAGTAGCTGGCAAAAGACAGAGACATGAATAGGCATGGATATTTATTTAGTGTTTATGGAAGAGAGGGGAGAAGGGGAGAAGAGTAGAGAGGGAGAGAGGGGGGAGAAGGAGAGAACTCAGGCTGGAAGCTGAACATGAGCCTATCAGCAGACAGAGGAGGGAGTGGGCATGGCTTGTCTCTTAGAAAGACAGAACAATCGTTACAGTAAGTAATATATGATGAAGTGATATTTTGGTATCTAGAACAATAATAAAAACAACAATATCCCAAAGTTAACATTACTAATTTTTAAAATAGTCAAAGATGTCTTCAATAATCACACCTTAATAATTTTGTGAATATCCTTAATCATTAAAGACACATGAACAAGAAAACTATGTAGTTTAAACTGTTGCCCTCAGTTTTACCTGCAAACAATATCTACTGATATTAGGAGATAATTCATTTTATGCATACAGGCTTGTGTACAAGCATGTGTGTATGTACATGCATGTGCACATGTGTGTGTGTGTGTGTGTGCCTGTGTCACAGCACACAAGTGGAAGTCAAAAGACCTTGTAGGGATTGCTTCTCTCATCACATTATATCAGGTCTGAAAAGAGAAGTCCATTTTTTAACATCCTTACTTGCTATATCATCTCAAGGAACCAAGGAAAGGTTAAAACTCTCACCCCAAAACACAGAATTATAGAGAAAAAAATGAAATTCTACTTATTCAAATTAATTTTTTTTTTATCTATCAAACTTGATAGCCAAATTTTAGTATAGGTGAGTTTTCTTACTGTAGTCTATCAGGTATTTAGTTTTGCAAAATAATCAAAACATGACTTCTACCCATGGAGCTATCTTGTTAACCCAAGAGTGAAATTAAAAGGTTAACTTTTCATGTGAATGAGATACACAAATATAACATCCTTATGCACATGTGCACACATTCATATGGATATTTACATTGGAAAAACATTCCTGAATAAAATACTGTTTCTGCCTAAGAAGAATTAGGGTGATATAAGGACATTGTCTGAGTATAAACATACAACTTTTAAATATCAAAGAAATGGTTTTCAAAGATGCCTATTTCTGTATACCATTCTCAAAGTTTAATGAAATGCTGCAATTCTTAAATATAGGGTAAAAATAGAGTAAAAATACTAAATTATATATTAAAAATTAAACTGAAAAAGACTAATTATATATTAAAGAGATTAGTTCTAAATTCCTTTGTACAAGACCTATAATTTCTGGCAGTAGGTTTTAAAATATCCCCTATGATTTTATATAAAGAATGAATTGTGCTGGGCGGTGGTGGCGCACGCCTTTAATCCCAGCACTCGGGAGGCAGAGGCAGGCAGATCTTTGTGAGTTCGAGACCAGCCTGGTCTACAAGAGCTAGTTCCAGGATTGGCTCCAAAGCCACAGAGAAACCCTGTCTCAAAAAAAAAAGAATGAATTGTACAAATCAGAAAGATTATTATAAATACGTACTGGCATTTCAACATAGAAAATGAGTATTTTGTAAATAATACTTATCAAATATTGTTAAATTGATAACTTTTAAACAAACAGGTACAAAACTTACAAAAAATGAGAAAATTTCTGAAAAACAGATTTGTATTTACCCATTGATTAAAGTCAAGTTATGTTGAATTACTGAATTCTGTGCAGGTATACACATTCAAGCATCCTCATCTGCTTCATTGTTTTCAAATAAGAAAAATTCACGTTGTTTACACATAACGTTTAATATAAAAGAAATTCCATGGCTGATAAACGGTTTTAATTTTACTCTGGAAAAGATCTAACATCACAAATACTTGAACTTCAATATTAAGACCACGTAACTTGGAATGATGATTGGGGCACAGACCCACACAGGCTACAGCTAAGAGACCAACAGGAGGCCCCCAGTATGTATGCAATGTTTTCTCTTGTCATAGAGAATGGTCCTTGACCTATCTTGGGTAATACTGAGAAGACATCTCCTTCTGTGTATACACATGACAGGAGAATCACCACAACACTAAATCAGAGAACACTGTCACTCTGGAGTGAGTCTCTTTTCAATACATTCATTGCAGAAAAAAATTTATATTTCTGCCACTCAGAGAATTTATAGTAATTCAATAACCTTAAATTATATCTATCTCATAAACAACTCAAAATGCTCCCATAAAATTTTCTTTCACTTTTTATTTTCCTTAGGAGTATGATGTTAGCTTTATGCATGTTAGTGACTCATTGAAATATAAATCTTCTGTCAAAATCACAATAATTTTGTTTATGGAGACAACTTCATAATACAATGCTCATTATTTTCCAATGTATCTCCCTGACATAGAAATTTAAATATTTATAAGTATTGTTTCAATATGACTATGACCTTCATACAGCACAGCAAACACTCTCTCTATAGCCTTTGTCTATAATAAGCATAAAAACCTTTGTGTCCCATTAGGACATTGTTTTCCTCTCTCTGGGCTAGGATCTAACTCAACCCTGTGTTGGCCAATAGGTGAATATCTGGGTGATAGATAGCATTATCTATTAACAATCAGTAAAAATGAGAAAAGTTTTAGTCATATAGGGACAGTCATCTTTTACCATATAGGGACATTATCATAAGGCACAGAATTTGGAAAGATGCATGCCTGTGCTATTCAGCTTGTTCTGACTATAACAAATTCCTGAATAAAGTCAGAAACTATATTTTCTAAAACAAGGTTTTTAAAACAAGGCTCACAGATTCCAACCCCTATACCCACAAATATTACTAGTTTCAAATAATGTTTACCCTGAATATCTCCAAGAACAAAAACAATTCCACATAATAATACAAATATTAACCCTTATAAATAATGTTCACACTGCATTATCTCTAAGAACAAAAAAAAAAGGAGTGGCAAGAAAATTTTGTTAATAATACAGTATTGGGCTGGAGAGATGGCTCAGTGGTTAAGAGCTTTGCTTGCTCTTCCAAAGGTCCTGAGTTCAATTCCCAGCAACCACATGTGTTCACAACCATCTGTAATGAGATTTGGTTCCCTCTTCTGGCTTTCAGGGATACATGCAGGCAGAACACTGAATACACAATAAATAAATAAATCTCTAAAAAAAAAAACTTAAGAAATAATAAAATTAAAATTTAAAAAGATACAGTATCACTAACCACTAACTTTTGAATTTGACAAAAAATTAATTTACACCCAATCATGTGAAACAGTTTCATTCTTTTTTTTCCAAAAACAAATAAATAAACACAAATGAAAAAAATAATTTTGATTTGCTATTTATCATCCTTTGTGTCTGTGTCTGGTCAGGACAAAATGAGACTATTAACAGATACTTCATTTATCTCTTTTACCTTTTTAGATTTTATGTTGTTTGGATACCTTGTGTGCAAGCATGTCTGCTCACTCTGTACATGCCTGTTTGAGAGTTAAAAGTCATATTGAGCTGCTATGAGGATGCAGAGAATTGAACCCATGTTCTCTGGAGAGCAATTGAGCCCTCTCTCCAGTCTCCCTCCACTCCTCTCTTATTGGTTAAAGAGAATACTTCTTACAATTACATACTTGTATGTCCTGGTGAGTATATTTATTTTGTTTTTACTCTAATTACTATTATTGTCCCTCAAAATCATTCAGTTAGTTTAAAAAGTATGGTCACAGATATAAAATATAAAGGAAAATTTTAATTTATCCAATAAATATTTATCTGTGGTCATCATAAAAATTACTGTGGTTATGCTATAGTCCCCATCAAGTTGGGCTCCTTTAGTGTATTTGATAAACAAGAAAAGTCAAGAATGATCAAACCACAGATTTGTATCATGATTCAGAAAAGAGGTTCTCTGAATTTAATCATGCATGCTCACTCACATGAGTATTTGTGCAATTATCTCTTCAGGACTAAACTCAGACCCTGATAGAAAATGAACACATGTACATAGGGGTAAAGCTAACTGATCTCACCAGGATATATGTGCATGTATACGTATATATGTAAAAGTAATGTCTAGAGAAGAAAATATTTATTATGAGGGTGAGGCAGAATTGGAAAGGGGAGAAATAGGGACCTGAGTGATACAAGGCTCATCTATGAAATTCATTAAAAAACTACTAAAAATTACATTGTTTCTTATACTCTGAAGTATGAAAAATTGCACTGCATTTACATGAGACACATTGGCTACTGATTTTGCAAGTGCATTTTAATGTTCTCTAAAGTTTTATTGTAGGTAAGATCATAGCCATAATTCAATTCATAAAATTCTAAAAACAAGGGTCATAAACTTTTTGCCAGTTTCTCTGGTAACAGAAAGCACAATGCTTGATGTAAAATATGAGCTTTACTCATGAGTTAATTTTTCAAAAACAAGAAGTTTAACAATCAGTTATGTGGTCTTGATTGCCTATCACATCAAGTTTACAGGATTAATTCATACAGTTAATCAATTTACATTGTCTCAGGCCACTCTTTTAGGTCAATTATTTTAACTTTCAAGTAGCAGACACAAAATTGAAGAAGCATTGTTATAGGCACCCACCTGCCTCCCAGAAATAAATTGTTAATTAGAAAAGCTATTGAAGAGTTCATTGAATCCAATGACCTACTCACCAAAAGTTTCTTTTCAAATATATCCTTATTTCATTTTTAAATAATATTTTTATTGATTATTTGACAATATAATGAAATATACTATTGATAACAGTCAACCCTCCCTCCCATCTCCTCCCAGATGCCTCCCCACTTCTTAACCCTCTCACCTTCATAGTCTCTCATTCTCTTAAAAAATAAAACCAATAAAGTTAAATTAAAAATAAAAACTTGGTGTCCAGTCTGTAGGAGGGTCCATCTTTATTTCTGTGCTTTGATTGGTTAAATAAAGAAGCTGCCTGGGCCATTTGATAGGGCAGGAATTAGATAGGCAGGGAAAAGAGAAGAGGACACTGGGAAGAAGACTGGGTCAGGGACAGCCACCATTATCTTCTGCTGGAGATGGATGTACCTTAGAACTGTCCGGTAAGTCACCACTTTGTGGTGACATACAGACTTTTATAATGGGTTAGTTTAGATGTGAGAGATAGCCAAGAAGAGGCTGGTGATGATGGGCCAGGCAGAGTTTAAATGAATATAATTGTCATGTGGTTATTTCGGGCATAAGCAAGCAATCAGCGGCTGAGCAGGCCAGCGGCTGGGGGCTGGGAGCTGGGTGCCGGGAATACAACCCACACCTCCCCTACATACAACACCAGTCTGTTCTGGTTGACTACTTTTGATCATGATGTTTTCTCTGGAGTATGGTTGATATACCCAATAGTTTTCATTTTTTAAGAGCTATGTTTCTTGGTTTTGTAATTCATTGACTTACAAAGTATTTGATCATTCATTAATTTTATAATACTTTTTATTTATCAATTGAAATATGTCCTAAAATGTACTTACTTTTTTTCAACTTCTAAGGATACCTTCTAAATTTTACATTACATTCTTACAGTATTTTTGTGTAATTACATTCTTAATTATATTCAACAGTATTTTTGTGATACTTATTTTTATTATTTTTTATAAGTTAGTGTGACTTATTTATTGATATTTTAACATTTTACTTAAATAAGTCTAAAAAATTATTTACTAAAAACATGTCCAAATTTTAGATTAGACATATGACAGATTTTTATCATAGGACAAGGTATTAAACATGAAATGAAATTAGTAATATTGTCCCCTCCTCTAGATATTTTTTGTTCATCTAATGCTTTGTGATGTCACTCAATTCAGTCATTTGTAAACTACTAAGATTTCATGTGTTCTCAGACAAAAGTAGATCTATAGTGAGAGCACATTTTAGGCCATGCACTCTCGTATCAGCCAAAAGTTGTACTCTACTTTTTAATAACCACTCTACCCCATTAATTTACGTTCTTCTGACATTCACCTCTACAACTTTAAAACCTAAACTTCACTTGTAGTTCTCTGAGGTTTACTAATTGACTGTTGTATCTAAAAATAATAATTTAAAATTCACTTAACATTTTAATATTTTACTTTAAGCTATATTATTTACAAGAAAAACTATTGACTGCTATTCTTTCTTTTTCAAACTTCCATCATCTTCAAAATGAGTTTATTCTTCTATATACTCATTTTAATTATTGATAAATGTTGGTAAAGATAAACTCCCAATATGATCTTACAGTATCTCTCTAACTTACACTGATTTTTGCCACAAACACATAAGAATATATTTTTCCTGTTTATTAATAGCATTACACAGCAAAGATTAATAATATTTTGTACTAAAATTTTCAAAACTTTTCCTCAAAAGTCTGTAAAGATTTCCTCTGGAAATTTTAATATAGGTTTCTCGTCCCTCTTTTGTGAGTATGTGATATTTTATGATAGGTTCCAAACATTGCAAAGAGAGGGTGATAGCCTGAGCGGTTGGTTCATTACAGAACTTGATTAATAATCCTTCTAATTTACATTTATTTTGTCTGTCACTATTGTGGAAATGATAATGATGACATTTGAAAAATCACTGAGTTTCACTTATACTGTCACCTCACTGTTTTTATTTAAAGATGAAAGCATTTTTAGGAAGTGAAAAATAGACTATGTCAAAGTAGGTCTCAACAATAGTTAATATTGATTTCCCTTAATAGGATCCAGAACCGACAGAGACAACCCTCTGAGCATGCCTGTGATGGGTTAGTGAGATTAGATTATATTAAGTGGCAAGACATACTTTAAAGATGGGTGCTGTATTTCAACAGACTAGATAACTGGGCTGAATATAAAGGTAAAAGCAAGCTGACCACAACTATTCATCTCTCTCTCTCTCTCTCTCTCTCTCTCTCTCTCTCTCTCTCTCTCTCTCTCTCTCTCTCTCTCTCTCTCTCTTCTCTCTGACTCTGTCTCTCTTCTGTCTCTCTGTTTTCTATCTGTAATGCAATTTCAGAAGCTGCTTCTAGTGCCTGCATGATGAAGTAGTCACAATCACGGACTGTATCCTTGAACCATGAGCCAGAGTAACGGCTACTTTCCTTAGGGTGCTTTTGTCAGGATTTGAATACAGTCTGTTTTGAGTCACAGATTTAAAGAAGATATGATAAAAATATCCAGCAATAGCTGGTCAGTGGCTGATGTGGAGATTCATCACTGATTAAAGCAATGAGAACAAGTAGCTTGAATTCCAAATTCTGAGCGGGACATTTATAGTAAGGGCTGCACAGCAAATGTTGTGAGAAAACAAGAAGGAATATAAGAGCCATATATACCTATACATACATAAGTGTGTATGTGTGTGTATGATTGTGTGTGTGTGTGTGTCTGTGTATGCTGGTGTACAGAGAGAAAGCAGGAGAAAGGTATAAGTCATGAAGTTGTAACAGCTAAGTGTTGGGCATGGCTGGTGTGTAGGTGGGAAGAAATGGTGGTTGAATATGATCCAAGTATATCATGTACATGCTTGAAATTCTCAAAAAGTGAATAAAACATCATATACATAGCAATACTGAATGGACTCAAGAGATTGACATTTTCATGATTATTTCTTTATATGTTAAAGTAACAACAATGGTAAGGAAGAGACATGAATTTTTGAGGGTAGAAGACATGGAAGGGGTAAGAGTAGGGAAGGGCAGTAGGAATAATGTAATTATACTTTGACTAAAAATTTAAAAATAACTGGCAATATACAGTAGGGAAATTATTTTAACTTCTCTAAGAATGAAGCAGCTATCTTGTGAATAGTAAATTGGTCTTGCTTTCATAGACTGAGTTACTGATCCCCCTATTTCATTAGAGTATGGTGGAAAAAATTAGGAGGAAACCTGTGTCATAGAGAAATCTATTGAACAAAGAAGAACTTCAAAGTTAAACAAACATTTGGTCAGCCCTATAATCCTGGCATCTGGCATTGAACAATTACTCCTCTGTTAATTTATGTATCTTACATTTTTTATTTTCATTTTACATAATCTGATCTATTTAATTTTATTCCTTTATTTATTATATGTGTCTTTACAGGCATAAACGGGCAACAGCATACATGTGGAGGCGGGAACTGTGGCCATTGGTTCTCTCATGCAGTGCTGGCTCTGGAGGTCAAACTTAGGTCATCAGGAATAACCAGATGTCAGGTTTCATATCAAGGACCTTTGCCTGGTGAACTATCTTGACCCACTGAAGAAATTTTTTATACAAACAAAATTTCAGAAGTGATGGATAATTTTGCTTCCAGCTGAATATTTAGTCACTATTAAATAACATCTGGTTGTGGAACTACTTCATTAAATAACAAAGTCATTTGCTGTAATTTCAAGATATTGCACATTGAAATAAATACAACACCATGAGATATTTTATTGGTATTAAAATGCTTTTAAATGTATATATTTTATTTTAGAGTTATTATTAAGTCTACCTCTTTCATTTATTTTTATTTATATTCTAAATTACTAAATATAACAAGAAACTAGATCTATTGTGAACTCTATGTGGAAGCCTAAATAAAGCCCAGAAAAGTTTGTGGTAAGAATTAGCATGAAGTAATCTTTTATCTTCATGTTATATTCTAAAAGGTTTCTGCACATATCAAAGAATTGTATTGGCACTTGCGCAGTAAAATGGGGTTTAATATATTCTCATTTCTCTATCCCGGTAACCAAGTGGAGGAGCACCTATATAGATTAAATAGGAGATTAGTTTTATTTATAGTTCTAATTTCTGAGATTTAATATCAAAACAATGACACTAATAAATACTGGTTTAAACAATAAACAGATTATATGGAAACTAGAGCTGCATCATGTAATTGTTCATCTGTCTGGAGGTCCTTATTGAGGTGTATGAAAACGGAGGCTAGCCTGCCTTGCATGTCTTGTTTGACTCAATGAATTAAAAGGGAACAAGCAATTTGTCCTTGTTTACTGCACAGGAATCCTACCAGATGCAATCTCATTCCAGCATGAAGAGGCTTTCAAATGGAATCGACCCATAAATTGTTCATTTGGATGAAAATAAAAGTCATCTT
This sequence comes from Dicrostonyx torquatus, assembly GCA_028555095.1. Taxonomy (NCBI): domain Eukaryota; kingdom Metazoa; phylum Chordata; class Mammalia; order Rodentia; family Cricetidae; genus Dicrostonyx; species Dicrostonyx torquatus. The sequence continues at coordinate 1,569,865 of JAQHUG010000072.1, read as the reverse complement.
CCTCCAGCAAACAAATTATTAAATTTTATTTGTTAATACATGCTTATAACAATATGCATTTTAGAATATAGCTTTTTTTCGCTTTTAATGCAGCATTTCATGTTTAGACAAACAACATTTTGCACACTTCAAACAGAGAGGACATAAGAAGACTATAACACTGATGTTTCCAAATCGTCACGGTGACTTGTTTGCCAGATCATATTTCTAACTCATGTACCATGTCTGTCAAGACAGAACAGTATAGAGATATGCTGGAAGTTAGCACTCACCTGAGAAAGACCAAAGTAAAGTAATAGAAATGATGGCACACTTATAGAACTTGGTAGAATTTTAGCATATCACTGTTTGTCAGAACATAGAACTTCCCCAAAATGATGAAAAATGAAAGTTGGCTTGAATGTGATTTCAACAGCAAATGAAATCGATCCTTCTATCTCTTAGAGGACCACCTGCAATGTTTCTTACTGCATTAGATTTGCTTCTAAATCTTTCATGAGCATCATTTAAAAAAAATAGCTAATGCCCAACACTGAAAGAGTAAATCAAATAGTTCTACATTCTTGTCTTGGTTTTAGTAGAACACTGTTTGCTCTATTTTCTGAAGATATTATGAAAAATTTAAATAATGAATGCACTTTTAAATAGATGTGGTTACGTAACGGACTGGATAGACAAACAGATGACTGAAAGTACATATGTGTTGGCAAATATTGTCATGAACCATATTTAGTTTAATTAAAAACATGGAAAATAGTTTCCAAATATTTCAAGGCATTCATTAAAAGGCAAGGTTTCTAAACTAAATAGCTAGGGATGAGGTATACAAGGAGTTGTAGGAAGAAAAGGGAAGAAAATGGATGTAATTCTATTTTTTAAGTTTAAAGATATTTGCATAAATCTAAAATGAAAATATAAATATCTAATTAATGCAGAAATTGTATAAGAATCAAGTGTACACTCAGTCTTCAAATCTGAATTATTGGATGCAGTGCTTTCTATATTTCTTTCTGAAAACCACATGGTCTTTTTTTTTTAAAGCTCTAATTATGTGATAACTATTTTCTTACATTTTCATTTTTATCTTTGTGCACTATTGACAGTGAGGGTAAACATAAGAGTAACATTGATATTAACATACCTTATAATTTTTTTGTGAGAAGAATTCATCATATAGGCTTAAACATGTTTCATGAGAACATGCTACACAAGAGTCTGACACAAGTCTGCAACAGGTGAGGAACATAGAAAGTCTCTCTTGCTGCCACATGCTGCATACTAGTTGATCAAATTTTTCTATAACATTATCAAAATGGTATTTATTTTTGTGCATAAGTTTAACAAATGGTAAAACTGTAAAATTCTGAATTTTATAACAAATGCCAAATAATTTCAAATTATAAATCCAATTTAATGCCAGCAGGCATTTCTTTTTCTAAGTGACTTGAAAATCGATACAGATTCTCAGTCAATTGGGATGATAAAAGTGATGTTTCCTTGGTTCAGAGCCATCTAGTGGATATCTGATTTACGAAAGTGTCAAAAGACTAGACCAACCAAGTTTGTAGAAGAACATAAAAAAATAACTTTTACATGAGAATGTCCTTGCTAATTCTAATTTTTAATCCAAATTTATTACATTAGTGTGTGTGCATGTATATACACAGTTGACTGTGGCTGTGCACATGCCACAACATGCATGTTTAAGTCAGAGAAAAACTTTTAGAAGTCTTTTCTCTCCATCCATCATATGGATACTGGGGTTTGAAGTCAAGTCATTAGGTTTGCTGGCAAGTACATGTACATACTGAGCCATCTCACTGGCTGAGTACAAAGGATTTTTTAAACTTTTAAAACTTATTATTCATTTTACATACCAACCACAGTTTCCCCTTCCTTCCCTCCTATTCCACTCCTCCCCTCTCTCCAATCCACCTACCATTCATCTTCCAAAAGGGAAAATAGAAAAAATGATTTGGCTACCACTCTGAGAAAACTAGGTTTGATGCCCAGAACACACATGGCCCATCCCAACAGTTCTAGGTCATCCTTTGCCCTCTTCTGGACTCTAGAGAAACTGCATGCATGCAGTACACAGACATTCATGCAAACAATATATCCATACACACAAAATATTAAAAAATATTAGAAAAAATAGAAAAGGATAAAGGAAAGATCACTGCTACGATACTCTAAAAAGGAACTAAAGATTGATCAGAGCTTTATTATTGTGTGTCTGAGAACTGAAGCCCTGGCCTCACATATGCAAGTCAAGCACTCTACCACCGAGCTACATCTTACTTCTGAGACAATGTTTTATAATAGTCAAATCTGTTCTGAGAATATAAGTAAACTACAGCAATTTCAATATTGAATGTTTGTGTTTATATGGTACGCATATACCATATGCTTGGTGTATAAAGGGAATTAATTGAAGTTATGGACAAAAGTCAAATGACAAAATAGCAGCAGCTGTATCTTTGACTCCTCTTCAAGAGCCTCTCTCCATCCTTCACGATGGCTAATATGTTATCTTCCCATCAGCCTGTCCTGTGTCTATGCTCCTGGTGACATCTGCATTCTCTCGTGTTGGGAGAAGTTTCACTGTGTACTAGAACAACATGGTGAACAAATGAAGGCTATACTCATTCAAATATATTCCAATACAAAATACTCATTCAAATATATTCCAATAGTCTTATCAAATGAATAGATAAAACTAGGGGATGATGGATTTCCCCAGAAACATTAATTATGCTTCTATACAATTTCAGAAGACAAATTTCTCTCTGTGTAACTGCGGAGCTCTTTAGGAAAATACGATACTTGCACTTCAGACACATCACATTGTAGAAGAATCTGCTTTATGGCTGAGCATCAGCCCAACAGTCTCTCTGTGATGCTTCGAGGCTTGTCACAAAGGTCTTTGCAATCACAAGACTGGTGGAAAGGCAGCGACATTCAAACTAAGCATGATGTGTGTATGCTACCTCTCATGTGTGTTTCTCGCTCCAGTTACAACAGTTCTTTCTCAGCCTGGGAAAACTCTTTGCATATATCCTATTTCTTTCCCTACCTCCTTATCCTAAAAGCTTAGAGACGTAACAAGTATGACTAGCTAGCATAGTTTTAAAAGTCTCATGTGTCTTACATAAAACACACAATACAAGGATACCTGAAGGTGAAGCACCAGGCTTCCTATGAAAATTACAATCTACTTGAACATGCGTACCAGTTATTGAAGTAAATTAAATTGAGAGTCTGAGTCCTCTTAAAAAAATAAAACCTTCAGTCTAAGAATCTTAATAAACGCTAGATAATTTTGTTTTGTAGCAAATTGAAAAAGAAGTTATATTTAAAACGTGCAACTGTATTTTGCACTTAAATTACAAAGTTAAAAATGTAAAATATTGGCATACCTAAAGACCTATACAGATCAAAAATGTATTTGCATATTACAAAGCTTTCGGAAAATTGTAAAAACATGGAGACATTGGTATATAAATAATTGATCAAATATTTACAATCTTTGCTACCCTGACTAATGCCTTAGAATTATGAAATACCTATAAACAGATATATGGAAAAGTCATTTAAGTATAACTTACAGATTCCAAAAAGACAATATTTATCAATGCTCCATTTATAAAGATTTGCTTACATTGAATACTGGGTAGAAAATCTACCAGCATATAATTAATTTGAAGAATGGAAAGAGATGTTTTAAGAACAATATCAAATAATGCTTAAAATTTGGAAAAGTCATTGTATTTTTTATATCTATCAATAACTTGACCATGTGAGCAGATCATATCTGCCATCAGAAACTATTCAGTTTTAAAAGTCTCTGTTTCCCACGTGAAATAATGTCTCAACAAGATCTTCTTTAAAACAAACAAAAAAACAAAAATCTTGAGGATAAAAACATATTCTATGAGATGGTGTCATACATTTAAAAAATATTTTAGCTGGGCAGTGGTGGCATATGTCTTTAATCCCAGCACTTGTGAGGCAAAGACAGCCATATCTCTGAGTTCCAGGCATAGGTAACATCGGTTATTCTTACAAGTACATGTATTCATCTGATATATATTACAGAATCATGAATACTTTCTAAAGAACAATCAATATATGGGTCTCAGAGTGTAGGGTTGGAAATTGAGTTTCTCAGGAATCTACAGCTAGTTTTGTGTATAAAAACATGATTCAATGTCAGGGGAAAAAAGTCACACTCAAAAATCTGACTTTCTACTTAGCAATAAAATTTGTGAGTAGTCATCGTTACTTAAATAGATGGCTTGGCTATATCAGGCTCATTAGAGAAAATGTGCCCTGGTGTAGTTAGCTGGTATAGCTCTTAGCTAAACAGCACACACATTGCCAAGCAAATCCCCCACTGCCTGACTCATCAGTCATAATTTATCAGCTTTGTGTGAACAAGTAGGCTCACTGCCACATGATGACTGTGACCAATTTTACATAATGCCCTGCTGGCAATAGTAATAAAAAGTGAAAAAAATGAAAAATTTGAAAACAAAGAGGTAGCCAATTTAAGAATGCAAGTCTTACATGCTGCCCATGTGATTATTTCCTTTGCTCTTATTAGTCAAGTGGAAGGAAAATCTACTGATGGAATCCTGACTGTAAAATGCATTCCTAAATACAAGTTTGTTTACTTTTATTATAAAGTTTAATCAATAACATCCCTGGGTCAGAGAAACTGTTCAAATCAACTGGACTATATAATACCGTGATCAGGTACTTTGAGTTTTTTACTAAGTGAGACGTCTTTCAGTGAGACATGCTCTGGTTATCTATTGATTCCCAGGAAAGGCCTTCTGTTGAAAAATGACCAGCACAATGCAGATTTGTGTCAGCTCCAAAAAATTTGTGAATAGATCACTTACATTTCATCTTATTTCCATATATAAGAACTCCCACAGTAGGGCTAGAAAGAAAGAAGTAAAAGAAAGGTCATGCATGCTTATGTGTGCATTTGTCTGATGCATATATATTCTGACTGCATTTGAAAAGAACAAAAGCATTAATTTATTTTTCTTTCTATTTGGTGTCATCTGTACCTCTATTACACATTAACTTAATTAGGAAGTGAATATAACATCATAAATTGTCGGGGACCGTCGCCCCAACATAGAAACTGATGTTTTTCCCAAAATGTGTCCCTGGAGACGCGTGGAAAGAAACAGGCTTTCACACCATTACAGCTTAAAAGGCCGCTTCAGACTTCTCTTATTCTTCAGGGTAGCCTTGTGTTTATTATATCTCCCTAAAAACCATTCTGCTCTCTAAAAACCCCTTCTGCTTTTCCATGCTCCCTATTTCTGCTCTGCCATGTTCCTTCTCACCCATTTCCTCGCTCTGCCTTTCTCTCTTCACCTCTTAGGGATTTATCTATTCTATTCCTTTTTCCGGGGCATCTCCCCCAGCACCCACACTCGCATTCATTCACCAGCTCGGAGATAGCTACCTTTCCTGGAGCAATCTACAAATGAAATAAGAGAGGCTGGAGTGAAAACCTCAGCTATTGTCTTTCTAAATAGTCGGGCGCCAGGTACGAAACCACATGGCATCCCCTGTCTGGCAGGTATCAGAGCCCACAATAAATAATGAAGTAACAGTAGAACATTTGCTTGAATATTGAGATTTTAGAGAACTATCAGTTCTATCAGCTCATTTTACACTTCCTCAATTTTGTCAAGATAGTAAGGTAATTATAATGATACTTGCTATTATTTCATTTAAGCATGATAAATATATCCATTAAATGGACCTCAAAAACTGTCCTCTTGGAAACCCAAATGCATACTAGAGCCCAAGTTTTTATTAACATCATTGCTTAGTTTTGTACTTCGGATTTAGAAAAATGCAATGAGTTCTCAGGAGGCATCTGAGGTGAAGAGTCTATGTCCCTTCCTCCCAGTTTCCAGTGTTGATTCCTGTGAGGGAGACTGTAGATGATTACAATGCCTCCATGAGATGCAACTGCAGCAGAAATCAGCATCACCATGGTAACATCTGTTGACTTTGTCCTGCCGGTTCAAGGAATAAGGCTCACAGTTGCAGGTGGTATAAGTCAAGCTCAGCTTTCTCTCTGGATACAGTGCATAGATTACATGTATGTCTCTAAACACTGAGAGTCTCTCACAGCATCATTTAAAAAGCAACATCATTTAGATTTTAACGAATGCTAAGAGGCATCATTACATTTATTAGAAATGGGGAGTCTTCATTTGAAGCTTAAGGATATTTGATTATAGACATAATAAATAATAGAGACCAGTCAATAAAATGAAGCAATTTAATGGATCATTTTTAAAAATCAACTCTGTATTTTTACAGTTTCACCATACACATTTTTTATTCTAATTTTCAGCCAATAATTGTGGTTCCTAATATATTTGGAGAACACTTCATTGTTGTTCTGGAAGGCACAACACCACCCTTGTAACTCTGGTTACATCTGGGGCTGTAGTTGTGTGGGGTCATAAATAGAGGCCATAAACACTGAAAGAAAAAAAAGCAATGTGGGGTATATGGAGAGTTTTGGAGGGAGAAAATAGAAACAGGGAATGATGTGATTACAGTATAGTCTTAAAATATAAAAGAATAAAAAAAGTAGGTAGAGCTGTCTTCAGCAAATCACATCAGGATTTCTCTGTTTAAGAACAGCATGCAGTGCATGCTTGGTGCCAAAAGACAGCTAGGCAAATTTTATTAAGACATTTTGACAGCTGTGACTTCACACACAAATGTGATTAATGAACATGGAAGCAGCATATGCTTTGGTTAGCCTCATAGACCTCAAAGGAAGACTGGGCATTCCAAACCTTTCCTGCTGTGCTATCTCAGAGACCTCCAGAGTTATTTGATCTTTTTATGTGGCATTGAGAATAACTGTGACTCATATCCGTATTATGTTAGTGTCATTATTCAAAGAATTCTTATTTTAAAGTACTTAAAACAGAGCATTTATCATTAGTAATACTTAAATTTTCTAAATAAAATTATCGCAGATAACAATATGGCACATGCTGTGCATTGTTTCCATCCTGGGAAAAAAACATAAATAAAAGTAGAACAATGCCATGAACCTTATTGCTTTTGGTAGACTATTTATGCTCTCAAAAGAAAATGAATTAAGCAATGCCTTTGATTGTATCTTAGCCTATGAGTGTTGGAAACAGGTTTTCCTCTCTGTTGGATAGCTTGTCAGGTACTTATAGGAGAGCCTCAGAACATCACCGTAACCCAAAGCAAAGTGGCACTATAATAAGACACAAAAATGCAGCTGATGATTCATCGGCCACATGCCAGCAAAGAGGTAACATCACACATCACTGTCAGTAGAAAAAAGAAATCTGGGCAGCCTTGCTCAAAGGGCTGCTATTACGGTAAGTTCTGAACTGAATGCAAACCTGAATAGAAAGGAACGAAACAGTCTATTGAAGTGGTGGTGTGAACAGCATAGAGATCAGATAGATGAACATCTTTCCAATTGTTTAAAGATTAACTCATAGAAAGGGAATGCAAAGAGAATGTATGAATCTAGCACATGAGGGGACTCAGACCAAGAAATAGTATGGAAAAGGCTACGAAAATCTTTGAAAAGAGTCCCAGGGAAGGCTGATAAGCAAAAAGGTATAAACAGAGAAATAAGGACTCTCCCTTACCCAGAACAAGTTGAAGAGAATCCAAGGTGCACAGTTAAACAAGTTAACCTTGATGACTTGTTTGATCATTAGAATATTTACATTACACCTAACAGGCTTCCTTAACTCTACATACTTGAGAATTTATCTTCAAGGATGATCTTAGTGATGGGTTCTAAATATCACATGGTTGTGATATTGGCCTTAACTAAAGAAAGAGATTCAGCAGTTAGGTTGGTAGACTATAGGCAATTGCCTCTTGTGTCAGAATAACCCACTTCCAACTACTTATGACCATCTGGAAACAGTTATATCCACTTACTGTAACTTCTAATATGCCTAAGGGCCATGAGGGTCTCAAGCACCCAGTGAAAGGGGTCAGGGTTCCTCACAATTCAGCTTTTGATTTTCTTCTGAGAAGGTTCCCCCATGTGCATGCCCTGACACAGACCATAATCCCCACAAGAAGGGGTCTGCTTCAGACCCCAGGTAATCTATGGTGTGGTAGAGGACTTTCTGAAAAGTAACCATGTTCACTTCAGATGAGAAATCAAACATCTGATTCAAGGATTATCTCCTCATGATCCAGTGATTTTAGAAAATTTCATCATTGCAAATGCAGAAAGAAGTGATGACTACCTAAAGAGTGGCTTTGAAGATTAGATTGTATAATGCTGGTATGTATTACTTTAAAAAAAACAGTTATGTGCTCTCTCATTCTCTCAATCCACTTGTGTTATAGACAAATCTCTCCCACAAGCATCTCATTCTCAGACCAGCACCTTGAATCATCTAGGCACACCATCAAAGTGCAAACAAAGCAGCCAGGATTTGTTTTCAAATGAATCACACTTGCCTCTGACAGTATTTTCTGTACAAAGAGTCAGAACCAATAAACCAGTGACAGCATTCCAGTATCCTTTGTTTAATTAAAAATAATCCTTTAAAAATTAGGAGACAGACTGATCAAATGAAATAATTGACTACACTATAAATTTGAATATAGGGAAAGAAAGATGGATCAGCAGTTAAGAGTACTTGCTTCCCGGGCTGAAGCCTGGGGCATGGTGGCTCATAACAGTCTGTAACTCCAGTTTAAGGGAAACTAATGTCTTCTACTGGCCTAAAAGACATGAATGTGCAAGTGGGATGTAGACATATAAGCAGAAAAGCACCCACACACAAAAATAAAAAAAAGAAATTAAAATGTCACACTATCTGTAAGTTTTCCCTATTCTAAGCATTATGAATCCAAGAAAAGATATTTTATGCAAAACTAAGCAATTATAAAATTTTTGATGATTTAGAAACATTCAGCTCACAATGTCATCATTTCACTATTGTTGAATCTATTTTCCTTAATAACATCCTGTTGATGAAACTTGGAGTGAAGCCAGTGCTACTTAGTCCCTGCTGTGACTGCTGTAATTCAAATAACCCTTAGTCAGCCAGATCTGTTGGGCCAGATATGTGGCCCATAACAGGTTGAAAAATGAAAAGAAGAATGCGAAAAGACTCATTACAAATGTTGTTTGTAGTAAACTTATAACTTGGGTATACCATTTAGCTCTTGCTCACTAGGTTTCGGGACATATACTTCACACAGCTGAATTAAATAGAGTTAGTCAGAAATCCTACCCACTTATTTAAAACAGCACCTATGCCATTAAATGCATTTGTCTTCATTTTTATGTTTTTTACCTTCTTT
>JAQHUG010000072.1:1546206-1558422 GCA_028555095.1 Dicrostonyx torquatus | reverse complement strand
TTGGTGACTGAACATCCTCTCATCCATCCTTAACTTGACAGAATTTTTCCTATTACCCATTATGTTTTTTTCTATTACATTTTACTCAAATGCACATATTTGGCTCCCTTAATATCTACAGAAGTTTTGTTTTGTTTTGTTTTTTTAAAGAGACAAATTTGTCTGGATGCATTCCTCAGGTCACATAGCCAGCAGAGGGTGGCTTTAAGGAGATGTCATATAAGTGTGGTAGCAATACCACTTTAGCTTTACCCAGTATTCTCCTAAAGTTTCAAAAGGCATATTATACAGCAAGCAAAAGTTATTTTTATATGATCCTGAACAAAAGTCTCAGTAGGCTTATATTAAATTTGGTCCGTTCTATTCAATTATTTAAATAACTTTTTTGATGGTTCTCCTCCTCAGGGGTTATTAAACACCAGTGCCTTTGCACGAGGGCAAAGGGAGCAGAAGTCAGGTTTGGAGGGCCATGAGCATGATGGAAAAGAGACAGAACATTTTGTTATTCCAGAAGTCCAGTATAAAAGAGTTTGTAGGGAGTTAGGGACAGGAAGAGGTGATTGGTCATGACACAACACCTAATTATCATATAGACAAGAAAAAGTAGGAGTCATATGCTGAGTCATGCAGCACTTGCAGGAAGCTCTGTGCGGGCCATCCTTCAAATAAGGTCAGGTATCTATACTAGGAGACACTCTCCAGATGAGGTTAGACAGAGAGGAGAAAGAGAGCCCTCCATTTTGTGCCCAGTTCACTTGGAGAGCTGTCTGGATATGGTAGACGAAAATCTTATACCAGGTTTTCCAACATTATTTCTCTAGTCTGTTTGTTGTATGTAGAAAGGCTTCCAAATGCAAGGAATAAACTGATAATCATTTCAAACAAAAGGTTGCCTAGTAAATTATGTCACAGATGAATGACAGCCATGCTTACTTAGAAGTTAAGACATTGACATGCTTACAAGTTTTATTTAAGTTTTCTAAGTCTTGTTGTGTGTTCATTTGGGCAGAACATGTTACTATGAAGACAGTTGAGACTAATATTTTTCACATTGAAACCTCAGAATCCTAGAAATGGTGTCAAGATTTTAATATGAAGAAGGTTGAGATTCAAAAGACACTAGAGGAAGACTACTCAGTTCCAAGCCTGGTTAAGACAGCAGGGCCACAGACATCTACCTCACTGATCAATATTACATTTTTAAAATGTAATTTTAATTTTAAATAGTTTTTCATGCAATATATTCTTATTCTCCCCCAACATTTCCAAAATCCTTCCCACCTCCCACAACCCCAAATTATTATCCTTTCTTTCTCTCTCATTAGAAAACATATAGGCATTTTAAATAGAAGAAAAATATAATACGATGAAAATTAAAGTACAAATAAACTTACCCAAATATTATAAACTAAACAAATGAATACGAAAAGAAAAAAGAACCAAAGAAAAAGCAAAAGAAACACCTATAAAGGCAGGGACACGTTTACAAACACAGAAATTCTATAAAGACAAACATACAAAATTAGTGAAACAAAAATATATAAGCAAAAGACTTGTAAGGTAAAATTATAAACATACATACACTATCCAAAGCATTTTAAGATTAATTAATTAATTAATAAAGAACTCTCCAAAAATACCATTGAGTTCATTTTGTGTCATCCATCTGTTGCTGCACAAAGATCTTCCCTCAAGTGTAGTTTGTACACACAGTGGAGATTCTGTTGGGGAAAACCAACTTTTCCTTTGTGAGCAGTTACCAAGTGGAGATATACTCATTTTTCTGAAATTCCTTTTTTCTCTCTCTAAAGAAATCTATGTTTTTCCCTGAGTGTTTCTGTTCATCACATTCTCCACCTAGCAGAGAGGTTACTTCACTCACTTTTTGTTTGCCATTTGTTTTTGGCACGAGGTCTCCCTGTGTAGCTCAGGCAGGTCTTAACCTCACCTTCTGTGTGTTGGAGTTACAGGCACATATTACTAAATGAAGTGTAGCTTCTGACTTGTATATCATGTGCCTTTAAATTTTAAGACACTGTTCTCTCTAAGCAGACAGACCCACAACCTAAAGAAATCAGGCCATGGTCCCCTGCACCCCTGCAGTTCTCTCCAATCTGTCTCTCTGTCTCTCTGTTCTCTCTCTCTCTCTCTGTTCTCTCTCTCTCTCTCTGTTCTCTCTCTCTCTCTCTCTCTCTCTCTCTCTCTCTCTCTCTCTCTCTCTCTCTCTCTCTCTCTGAGACAGAGTTGAGTCATCTTGCTGTGGTTTTATAATACCTAACTACAACTAATTACAATACTATTTATCTCCTGGCTTCTGTAATACTCTTCTTATATGGAGTATATGGAACTTCCGACCACTCCATAAAATAATATAAATTTGTGCTGGGTTCCCTGAAGGCTCATTTCCCTACTACACCAATCAGGCTATTCAGGAAAGCCATTATAACTTCTACTTTCAGCTTTCCGTTTAATAAATTTTCTTACCATATTTTAAAGAAAAGTCTTTCTTTTTTTTAATATGGCCCCATCTTGCTTCCTTTAATATAATATACTTTCCGTCCTTATTTATTTATTTATTTAGATTTCTTTGTTTTGTTTCAAATGTATGAGTGTTTACCTGTGTGTATGTATTACACCACATGCATGTTTCATGCCTGTGAAAGTCAAAGGAAGCTGTCAGATAACCTGGAACTTGACTTATGGATGGTTGTTAACCAAGGTGAGTGCATCTGGGCCCTCTAAAAAGAAGCAGGTGTTCTCAGCCACTGGGACATCTTTGTAGCTCAGTAATCTCTCTTTTTAATGTTCTCCTACATCTAGGCCCCTTCATGATTCCTGTGGTCTTAGGGCTCTTTCTCTAATCAAGATCTATCCTGAATGGTTCCTTTCCTTGAAAAAAACAGCACACATGTCACTCTTTCTCTAGCAGCAATAGATCAGCTACTTCTGCTGTGTAACTGTTCATAAGGATAGATTTCCTTCTTTTTCTAATGTGTTTCTGGTCAGCTAAGCTTACTCTCTTCAGGGACAGAAACTAGGACCATAAAAGTTTGTTTTTGCCTGAAACTGAGAATCAACACACGAATAGATCTTAGTATCAACTATGAACATGATATAAATTAGCGTTTTTTTTCTTTTTCAAAAAGCAAAAAATATTTTAGAAATTTGTATTTTGCAGGATTTTTTCAATGAGACAATTCAAATGTTTAAGAGAAGAAAGAATAGATTCCAACTTACATAAAATATGTATCAGAACCTTTAAATGTGAAAACACTTAGTGTCTATAGTAATCACGCATCACTAGAAACATTTACTTGGGTGTTATTTTTTGCTATGATCAAATATCACCAAGGTGGCAATCAATGAAATAATATCCTTATGTCTTTTTCAAAATAATAATTTGAATTTGTGTCTAACACAATTCAATATTGCAAAATATTAACTTTTGTTGTAAGCACATTATTATTATTAACATTATAGGTATAATTATTATATATTATCTACAAACTTAAGGCAAATATTTTACTCCAGGAGGTTCCTTTGAAGTTTGTTTTCTTTTTGTAAGGCATGTGTGTAAACACACAGGTTTAATTTGGTCTCTATCCCTGCCAAAGACAAACTTTTTTTAACTGAACATTATTCTTCTAAGTTACCAAATATATCATATCATTTTAATTTCTTAATATCTCTAATTTTATAGTACACAAAGAATGGCAATTTTTGCTGAAGGAAAGAACATATCATGGTAAGTGTTGTGTCCTTTCTTTTCATGTACCAAGAAATCAAATTATTTACCCACTGATGGAGCAGGAAGAGTGCTTTTATAAAGATGTACCTCCCAGACATTACCATCTCTAGAAAATATACACCTGGAAATAGATGAGCATATAAAGATGTACCTCCCAGACATTACCATCTCTAGAAAATATACACCTGGAAATAGATGAGCAGGAATTGCTGAGGAATGGCTTTCCTAAAGTTACTGTAAAAAGTAAAAGAAAGCCGGGCTGTGGTGGCACATGCCTTTAATCCCAGCACTCGGGAGGCAGAGGCATGCAGATCTCTGTGAGTTCGAGACCAGCCTGGTCTACAAGAGCTAGTTCCAGGGCAGGCTCCAAAGCCACAGAGAAACCCTGTCTCGAAAAATAAAAAAAAAAAAAAATTAAAAAAGAAGTAAAAGAAAATCCCTAAATAATAATCTTGATATTCCAGACTGGTTAGTCTCTTCTAATACTAGGAAAGAAATGAACTTGACAACAAGAATGAGATCAATGAGGCAAAGATTGAAAGCTTCCTTCTTCCATATACTTTAAATTGGTTATAAGAATAAGATGTGCACAGATAATGGTAAATTTTCTTCCCTCAAAAGACATGGATTAAAGTTGCATTTTCTGCTGTTGGAACTCCTTAAGCCAATAGCTTAATTAAGATACCAGTGCACTTTTAAGTGTGGTCTCATGTACTATGAATGCAGATGGAAAGCCTGTGCAGTCCTCTTGACTGCTGGATTTGGTTCCCGTTCCCAGTGCACACAGAGAACTGTGGATTGCTACTCTATGAGTCTATCCTAAGATAAATAAATCTTGGTTTTACTCCATTCTATAGTATTGTGGATCTTTTTGCATGCCAACAGATTGATGTACAATGTGGTTTGAATTCATGCCAAGGCCAAGCCTTGCCAGGCCTCCATGGCCTTCTCCCACCCCATGCAGCTTAACTACCACTCTCCAGCTGAACTGCTCCTCTGGCCAGCTGTGCAAGGTTTGACTCAGCTGGCCCACCATGGCAATTTGGCAATTTTTCACTGGCCCACGGCACTGAGGCTTGGTCCCTCCTACTGCCACCTGAAAAGGTTTAAAAAAGACCTCTTCTATTTCATGGCAAAAAGCTTGTTCTTTATGTACCCAAATACCACTGCCTGCAAGAAGTAACCCAAAGGGTACTCAAAGTAATTAAATCTGGCAGATGGATGTGTCCTACTATGCGGAATTTGGAAAATTAAAATATATATATACCACACCATTGACACCTATTCAGGTTTTCAATGGGCAACTGCTTTGAGTTCAGAAAAGACTGATTCAGTAATCCTGCATTTATTAGAATTTATGACCATCATGGGTATACCTGCACAAATACAGACAGACAATATTCCAGCACAAATCTCTAAGAAAATGACACAGTTTTTTGCTTTTTATAATATAAAACATTTTACAGGTATATCACACAACCCTACAGGTTAGGCAGTTATAGAAAGGTCAGATCAAACTACAAAGGATATAATAACAAACAGAAAAGGATAAAAAATACTTCCAGAAATAGACTGCAAAATGCTTTATTAACCTTGATTTTTCTAATGATAATGACAAAAGAACAACAGAATCAGAGAGACACTGGATAATAGAAAAAAATTGAATTAAATCTGCCAGTGTATTTAAAGGATATGTTGACCTCAGAATAAAAACCAGGAGATATGCTGTATTGGGGAAGGTGTTTTACTCTTGTTTCAATAAGAGAAGAAAAGCCATGGATAGCAACAAAATTAATTAAGATTCAGTTTGAAAAGGAGAAACCTCTTGATTAAGAGAAATGACAGTTCATCCACAAAAAAATGATAATTCCACAGGTTTTAAGGAAACCTCATAAGGGTTAGGACATGATAACATGTTCTTTATTCTGCAAGAAATGATTTGCATCTTCAAAAAGTTGAAAGACCTTGGATATCTAGATGCCTAAAAAGGAAATATAACCATCCAGAAAGAATCACCAAGCAAAATCACCGAGCAAAATCTGACTTATGATACCAATATGCTATGCAGGGTAAAATTTCACTTTTCACTACCTGAACATATGTATCTCCTTACTTCTCAGTATGATGATAATCACGACTCATTTAAAAGTCATATCTGGCTTTAGAGTTGGACAGTGGCTGTTCTTCTCTAAATCCAAGCATTCTGTTAAAAAGAAAGTCATAGTTTCTGTCTCATGTCAGAAGCTACCTGGTATGTGACTGAAAGAAAATAAAATGTAGGGACTGCTATTATCAAAACTCTGCTTTCAAAAAATTTACTTTTCCGTGTACCTATTTTTATCTCTATGGTCCCTTTATTGAATATATGTCTATATGAATAATGTTTAAGTTTTCATAATGAATAACTTTTCCTGTAGTCAGTAATCTTTGAAGTTTCCAGGAAAATGATGGGGTGGTCCAACACTAATGATTCCACCTGTTTGAGATGATGTCATTATGCTGATAGCACCACTTTAAGAAAGGTTTGTGGTTAAAAACTGCTAAAGGTAATTCCAACCTGGTTAGCTGAGAAGGTGCACTTTTTACAATGTTGGCAGTAGAACTTCAAATAATAACTTCCAAAAATCCCTATGACTACTCCAAGACTATCTGCAATTATGCCAGAAAGTAATCTGGAAACTTAACCATTATTTTAGTTTTTTATAGGATACCATAGAAATTAACATCACCACCATGACAGTAATTCTAGAGAACAACATTTCCTCTCCCAAAAATGGTTGCCACTCAGGGTTAGAGAAATTATTAGGGATTTGTTATAATTGGTATAGGGTTGGGTGTGGAAATGAAGTATGCTCAGGGATCTCTCTTAAAAAAAAAAGAAATGTATGGGATAAGATAATAGGTAGATTAGTTACTCACACTAATAATAATAAAAATAATAGTGAGAATACGTGAGAGCTATTATTTATAGACAATTTAAATTTGTATAGATTCTTGTATATTGACACAAAGTCAAATTATATTTGCTATATTGAATATGCTCCTATTTCTGTTTATGATATTTTTGCACCTATGCTAAGTTATTTTGTCATATTGTATGCATGCATGCTTCTATCTATACTTAAGATACTTTGCATATTGATGCAATTTTAGGGTATATTTTTCATAATGCACTATACATTTTTACCTTTGATTAAGATACTTACATATTATTGACATTTTAAGATCATTGTTCTCATTTGTTGCACATTTTTAAAGCTTAATTTTTAATATGAAGTCTTAGTCTTTAAGCTATACATATGTTAAGAATTATAGATCAATAGTCATCCATATTTGTCATACTTATAGTTAGACTAGCCAGGTTCTTTAGATACATAGTATATTTCACATAGATAGGTAATCTTCAAACACTTCAAAGAACTGTGGAATATGACATCTAAGTAACTTACGGTTCTGTTGATGTGAGACACTATTGCTCCTGGCACCACCATCTGTTCCCTAGATAACATTGGGCACCAAAGACACTCCACTTAGCGCTTGTATTTTTCTTGGCAAAACTGAGCTTTGGGCAAAGAACTGCCCCTACCTCGACCACTGACAAAATACAAAGTGTCCAGACTGGACAAGTAGGATACAAGCAAAAAGACTACTAAACCTTGCCAAAACAGGGTAAAACAGTTTTTCAAATTTCCCTGCCTCTGAAAATGGTCTGACAGTTACTCTGGCCTTAGCCAAAGTTAGTTGCCCCAACATTGCAAATGAGACTTTTGATATTTCCTAGGTAGTCAGTTGTCTTTGTCATTTCTTGCACCTTTTGTAAGTTGCTTGATTACACTTCTGTTTACTCAAGTGATACTAATTCCCTATTCAGTTCTTTGATGGGTTGAAGACTAGATAGTCATAGTTACTTTTCTCTGATGCCTTAGCCAAGCCAATTTTAATATAAGACTTAGCCTCCTTAGGATAGAATAACTACTGAAACACTTAGCATATGTTTCTTATTCGATGTTGTTCATGCTGGCTGTAATTCTAATTTTTAAGTATGTTTTTGCCTCTTATTTTTCCTGGAAAATACTTGATACTTGTTCTTACTGTATATAGTTTTTTTTTTAATTAGGCTTAGAACCCTCTTATTTAGACAAAAGGGGGAGATACTGTGAGAACTACTTTAGCCAAAATTCTTTAAGATATCAGCCCATTTCGGGCTTGGCCTCAAGTGCTATAAATGAAACAAAAAGCAGGCATGGGCCTCTTAGCTGCTAGATTCAGTTCCAGTTCCCAGAGAATTCAGAGGACTGGAGATCGCTACTCATTCTGTGAATTTAACCTCAGATTAAAAAAAAATACTATATTCTGTTCGAGGCTATTGTGGAACTCGTTTGTATGCCAGCAATTTTCTGACGTCATAAGATATATTTTAACTTGTCTTTGCATTTGAAATGATTTAATTGACAAAACAACTTTCTCACAGAGGTAAACAGGTACTCCTGTTTTCTTTAATTCTAGATGTACTCAAGTTGAGAGAAAAGATCAGCCATCATTATCAGTAAGGGAGAGAAAATTAATCTTTCCGGGAATGAGCCCTCTATTTTGGTTATTCATTGCCAAGTGATCGAATTCATATAAGCAATCTTAAAGAGACTCAGCAGAATATATAGATATTTGAAAAAAAAAAGACCATCAAGTTGAGTAGGAATGAGGAAGTAAGGGGGTGATATCAGAGGTTCCAGAAGGTGGAAAGACAGTGGTAAATTACAAAGTGTAATCTTTGAAAACTAGTGGGAGGGTGAAAAATAACAATGAAAGTACAATGAGAAATAAGAAAGGATTCAAGTCTTGAGGGGACTGCTGAAAGTATTTCATTGTAATGGCTCCTTATCTTATGAGAGTATATCAAGAAGGCATGCATTGATTTGATTTAATAAAAAATGCAGAGCATTAGTTCATGTCATTCAAGGATTAAATTAATTTTTGACTCAATGCTTTCTATCAACAATCAGTGCATTATCCATAAATGGAGGCAGGGTTTCCTGAGTCATGGCAGAATGGAGCAGAATAGGTATAGGCATTTTACTAGTGTCACATTTGATGATTTTTAGACATCCCCCAGGACCTCAGTATAAGTGACATTTTCTTCAGTAACAGTCAACTTCTTCCCTTGGCCTCAATGGAGAGGGGGCCATGTGTGGCTCTTCCCTGCTGGTTCGATGGCATTGCCTAAGGCACTTACAGGGATTAGTTCTTCTTAGGGGTCACCACTGCCTTCTTTGCTGTGAGAAAATATGTATGAAATCCATGTCTCACATGTATTTATCATCTGCCAGGGATTCTCTGGGTAATAAATAAATTAATACTAATGACAGATGACACAACAGTAGATAGAAGACTAAGTCCATAGAACCTATAACCACTAATATTGTTGTGATGATCACAAGGCTTGGGATTTCCAATTCATTAATTTTCTCTCTCTCTCTCTCTCTCTCTCTCTCTCTCTGTGTGTGTGTGTGTGTGTGTGTGTTATTTATATTTACTTATTTTTTTATTTTCTGAGACAGGGTTTCTCTTTCTAATAGCCCGGCTGTCCTGAAAATCACTATGTAGAAAAGGCCGGCCTTGAACTTACAGAGATCCGTGTCCTTTGCCTCCTGAGTGCTAGGATTAAAGGCATGTGCCATTACTGCCTGGCTCCAATTCATTCTCATTGCAGAAATGTTTCTTGTTACATAGACATATTATAGCCTGGAGGGCATTCTTATAGCCTGAAGAGCATTTTTATAGCCTGGAGAGCAGTAGAATAATTGACTAATGATATGAGTTAACATTAAAGGAAATAAAAATAAAACAAAATCAAAACTCTGACTAGAACAGAGGCAATACACATTACCTATATATGAAATTTACTGATCATCACTCTTTTGCCTTCAATTTAGTCTTAAGTACACTGTTAAAGAGTGCAAAACCTGAGAAATAATTCATTCATGCAGTTTTTGTTCTTTTCACAATACTTTTAATAATAAGAAAATTGTTATTCAAATTAACACTGAAATACAGAATAACAATAAATTCTAAAGGTCTAAGACGTTTGAAGATATTTCTTAACGTAGAAATTGCAACCACTTAAGCATTTTACTGCCTGGAGATTTAATTTAATATAAAGAGAGTTGTATTTATTTAAATATGGAGTAATGAGTGTCTAACCTGCCAATTAAACCATCTGACACATACATATTTTTTCCCAATCCCAAATGCCTACCTTTAAAAGGAAGTTGACTATATACAATTCGTGAATGCACGCTTAAAAATGTCCCTAGTGTAGAAAGACTGTGTGGCTTATATAAAGAGTGACAGGTTTGCTATAGATAAAAGAGACTAAATGGTTATTCGGCTCAGAAAGCCCACATATCAAATTTACAGTCCCACCCACAGACATGGTGGGTTTTTTAACCTAGACAACGTTAATGAAACAATGAAACAAATATTCTCTAAACATCAGCAGATCTGAAACATCAGCAGGCAAATCCATCTATCATAGAATGGTAGGTCCAGAAGAACACATGAATTCAAACTAAAGAATATGTTGACCTATCCTAGTGTTTCCAAAGATGCAGGCATATATAATAGAACCCATTACTGTTTTTCAAATCCAAAATTTGGGATCTGCTTTGGCAGGATTATTTATATGAAAATAATTGAATATCACCTAGGATGACATTCCCAGTAGTCTGAGGGTTTGAACTCAGTACTTCACAGTTAATTAACATCTTTAGTGGCCAGTAAAGGCAGTGACTCAATGTTATGAGTATGTGGAATTTGGCCCAAGCAATTGCTCATCATTATTTCAGCAGAATGTCAAGTACAAGAAAGGACTTAGAGTTGATGTCTGTCATGGATTAAATAATTATGGCCAGGAACCTAACTGCTGGTATTTTTAAACAACAGTTTTTCACTGTTTTGAGTATGTGTTTTTAGTATTATTTCCTGGCACCAGAGCTAAATCTGGGAATCCCTGCAAATTGGGTAAAGGTTAATTTAGACACTTAGAGGTGTTTGGATTCTCAGTGCTGTTCTTTTTTTAGCCCTGGAATTATTCATAAACCAGATGAGTTTAAGAATTAAAGATAATTTGCTTGGATGAATCATTTGCTCAATTTTCTCAAGTATTTTTTTTTCATTCTCTCAGACATGAAAGTGATTATAAGGTTTTTAGGTAGAGCATTCTGATAAATTATTGGCTGCATGACTCCTTTCATCATCTAAAGTTAATTTTCCCTCAAATGTTTGTGGGTTCTTGATCACACAATCTGCATGGCTCATTTAATGTCAGCCACATAGCTGGAGAAAGTCGTATTGTATTTACATATCATTCCTCTGAAAATGTCATAAAACCCAAGAAATTTGATGAAATTTTAGCAAATTTTGTTATTTCTGTTTATCCCAATTTCTTAAAATTTTTTTGTTTGAACAATACATAGTTATCATGATGCAGCATTTTTAAATAAGGTTGATCTTGCTCCTTGGGTTTATTTTGTAACTGTCCTAGAAAAGCACCTGCACATTCTTCTTGTTCCCTTAACATCATGACTGATAATCCAGGAGCAATAACTGACTGGCATGCAGCCTCAACTAAACATTCTAGAAATCCAATGTTTATTCATTAAAAATCTGATTAATATTGAACATTTTAGTGTGAGCAGTGCATACTCTTCGATCATTTCCTTTTTATATTTATTTATTAATGTATTTATTTATTTAAAAAAGAAAGCAAACCCTCTTTTTTATTTTACATACCATTCCCAGTTCCCACTGTCTCTTCTCCTATTCCCTACACCTGTCCCCCGCCACTTATCCCTCATCTGCTCCTCAGAAAGATAAGGCACATTGCTTTGGGGAAGGACCAAGGCCCTTCCTACTATATCTAGACTAGTCATCCATATAAAGAGAATGGTTCCTGAAAAGCCAGTACAAGCAGTAGGGATAAATCCTGGTACCACTGCTAGTCACCCCCACAGTCTGCCCCAGCCATACAACTCTCACCCAAATTCAGTTTCCTTCCCTGTCCAGCTGGAGTTGGTCACTCACATTAGCTCAGGTAAACAGTTTCAGTGGGTGTATCCATTAAGGTCT
The DNA here is from genome assembly GCA_028555095.1 of Dicrostonyx torquatus. Classification (NCBI taxonomy): domain Eukaryota; kingdom Metazoa; phylum Chordata; class Mammalia; order Rodentia; family Cricetidae; genus Dicrostonyx; species Dicrostonyx torquatus. The sequence goes on along the minus strand of JAQHUG010000072.1, from coordinate 1,546,550 downwards.
TGACCTCTTTGCTCATATTCTCACTCCTCCCACTCTTCAACTGGACTTTGGGAGCCTCTGTTTCCATCAGTTGCTGGATCAAGGTTCTATAATGACATTTAATATATTCATCAATCTGACTACAGGTCAAGGCCAGCTCAGGCACCTTCCTCTATTGCTTAGGGTCTTAGTTGGGGTCATCTTTGTGGATTCCTGGGAATTTCTCTAGTGCCAGGTTATTAGCTAGTTCCATAATGGCTCCCTCAAAATCGTTTCTTTTGCTCTCATCTCTATCCTTCCTCCATATCTTTCTCTCAAGTTCTCCCCCTTCCTTTTCTCCTCTCCTTTTCAACTCCACCATTTTC
>JAQHUG010000072.1:1487928-1500984 GCA_028555095.1 Dicrostonyx torquatus | reverse complement strand
ATCTGCATCTCATGCCATCTCTGGTAACACTACACTTCTATCCAGCATTCTCTCTTACCCCACAATTCTGCCTAGCTATGGCCAATCATCTTTTTATTAACAGTGAGAGCAATAGATTTTTACAGTGCACAGTAGGATTATTCCACAGCACAGAAATCTCCCCAGATTTACCCCCTTTACTACTATTCCCATTTCCATTACTGCAAAAGAAGGCACATAATGACCAAAACAAGAAGTGAAGCCTGAAACACGTTAAAACTCTAACATGAGGGAAAGACTCTGCAACGTTGTTAGAGCATTAGCCCCTATATCCATAGCTGTTTTTGCTAGCACTTCTCCAATAACAATGTGTGTTTCTTCAACTAAAGGAAGCATAGTAGAGACTCTACTTGTTGTAATCTTTGGATCAGTTGCTTTTACAATTAATTCTATAATTTCCTTGGCTTAATCCTTTGCTTTCTGATCACCAGTTAAAATACTCAGATTATGAGTAGCTTCTACTAGTGTTCTTTGTTGGATTTCAAATGTTTGAGAAGACACTACTGAAAGCAGAAACTATCACTTGAGACTATGATTCATAGAAAACATTTCCAGGCAAATTTTTGCAGTCTGGGAGTGATGCAAAGGATGAACATTTTGAACTCCACCCAAAGCAGTTGAAGAACATGATCTTCACGCTCAGTCTTGAATATCTCCCTTATGTCTGCTAGCACTTAAATCTGCCACAATACTAGGAGACATGATGTGCAATACCAGGACATAAAGAAACGAATTTATCTTTTTAACAGAAAGTTGAGACACCTATGTGAAATGCTCTAGCTGCACTATATTATGTGATTAATCATAGGCCATAAAAACAGTACTACTTTAGCAAGACTAAAGAAGTAGCAAAAGAAGATCACTTATAGAGTATCAGCCAGTGATTATTACTGTCTAGTACATTAATTATATAAATTAGTAATAGTACTTAGTACACCCTGAAGCAAGTTTACTGCTAAGAATAGAGACTCATGTGACACCTGAACACATTGTATTCTATTCACAACAGAACACATTGCTTTTCTATCTTGAGAGAGAGACACACACACATATACACATGTATACAAACATATACAATCCATGTAATTATACCACATACCACATACACACGTGCACACACAGGCAAACACATACCACCCATATACACATATATACAAACATATATACACATGTGAATGTATCCCACCCCATATACACATGTGAGTACACAAGCAAACATAAACACCATGCACATACACAAAGCACACACACACATACATTTTGAAAAAATCACATTTATCAGAGGACAGAATGTTTATCCAATCGAGAGTATCCTATTACTAGCTGACTATGTTAGGTCTAAGTTGCTTGGCAGCCAGGTGAGAATCAATGTTTCAGTGATGCTTGAACTGCACTGATTTATGACTTTTAATCTGTGTGTGCATTTTGTCTGTTAATATGCTTAAAGAATAGGCTGACCTTTCCGGTTCTATCATTATTCTTTCATCAATTTTTTTTGATTAGTAAATCCTTCCAAATTCTAAGTACCATCCTAGATTCAAATGCACTTCCAAGTTGACAAATGCTAAATGCAAAAACAGTGAACTTCTCTGGGAATCTTTAGAAAATATAATTGTTCCTCAATGTAAAAGTAGAAAGATCAAGAACAATTGTAGAAGGACACAAAATAAATTACACATGCCACCACAGGATGGCCAAAAGCAATAATGGAGAAGTTCCCTTTAAACTCCAATTAGTACACGTAGGTGAGTAGCTTGAATAGTACAGTGGACATCCTGGAATTTCTGTTCAGTTGTAAGGGCACCCAGCTGACTTCCTAGTTATACTCATAAGGTATAAAACTCATCTTACAATTCACTCAGGCTCCTAAGTACTTACTACCCACTTTCAGAAAGAACTTTTATATTAACCTTCAATTAATTTCTATGTTTCTTTTCTTATTTTCAAAACCACCTATTAAGCATCATGAATCTGAACTCAAAGTAGTACAAAATAAAGGGGAGGTGGGAAAAAGGTTTACCTTTTAACATCAAACACGGCATTGAAATCTTTCAAATATATGAAAGGTGTTATGGTCACTGGGTCCTACCTTATTCTCCTTCTTCTTAAATTCCCTTAAAGCATGGAGCTTTATTATAAAGACTATGGTTTTTATATACAAACTACTTAACATAGAGCATCCTGAGTTTATGAAAAGACATGATACCTCAAATTAATAGTCATTGCCTTCCTGAATAGGATTACAAAAAAAGGCAAAGGGCATATACACGCTTTCTCATGTATAAATGCTTGAGCAATCTATGCACACAAAAGAAATTAACATTCTATTATTATCTGTTGATAATTTAAATACCATAGAATTCTCAAAATAATTCTAGGAAAATACGTTGAATTATCTAATTTGAGCATTTATTGATACATTTTATTATATTTGTGAACTGCACAAATATTTGCCACTTTAAGCATGCAGAAATCCACTTTTGTATATTTGACATGGCAGTTGCATAGAAGGGCAATACAGTCACTAATCATTTAAGTAAATGCTAGGCCAATTGGATTTCATGTGAAAGATTGACACATAGATTACTGTTTAAATAGAAGGATTAAAAAATAGTAAGTGCAATGCAATGCATGATGTTTGAACTTGGAAAAGTATCCCTCAGAAAGAAATCTGTTAGAGACAAGATGGGCAGCACAAGAGTCATTACTGCCATGTATTGTGAGAGCAGCTTGTTATTTTCTACTGCAGACACACAGAAAAGGGAAAATTCACATCAAATGTAGCCAGCAATAGAGGACAAGCCCTCTTCTTGTAATTAATAATAATAATAATAATAATAATAATAATAATAATAATAATAATAATAATAAGTCTCCTCAGGGTTTGCAAAACTGTGGAATAGGAGGCAGAACCAGACAAGAGTGGGGAAATTCTTGAACTTGAAGGTTTGGTTTTATTGAATTTTTGAAAAAAAAAACAATGCCCGTATAAATTTGGCCAAGATTTAATTTCTTATATCTTAGCTTGATTGCTGTAAGACTAAGTAGGTCTGAATCTCCTAAGAAGTAATTACAAGACACTTGCAATTGTGAATCTCTCTTTGGAATTGAACACACCCACATGACACTTTGTACTGCAAGTCAGTAACTGTTTCTAAATCCTAGCAAGCATCAACTTGGTATTTCATTACCTAATGCCTCAAGACACTATCTAACCCATAATTCCAGAAATGACTCACGATCTGGTACTGCTTGTAAAGCTTTTCTTCATAGGTACTTTTATTACATTAAAAATCGACAGCACTGGTTGGCTACATACTGGTTTACATTTCTGGTAGACAATTAGTCCAGTCAACAAATAACACTGCATTGTGTTATATTCAGGGAACGTGGTAATACACACAAATGACAAAGTGAAAATGGACTAGGAAATTTCACATTTTTTGAAAATGTGAGCTCCTAAGGAGTTATATGGGTTTTCTCCAAATATTTAAAGGAGTATGGTTGTGAAATCCAAGTTCAATATAGAAGAGATAACTCTTTAAAGAAATGTAGAGAAAATACTTGCACATAGTTTTGCTCACAGCCTCACTGAAATTCTGCTGACTACATCAGGAGGAAGAACATTGTCTATGGTCATCAATTCTCATAGCGTCCTTTAAATTTATTCATTTATTTCCATTATCTTCCCAATTCAAATGTTTTACCTACTATATTTTTAGTTCAGGAAAAAGAAATAATATAAACTTGTTTAGTATTGTCCCTAATATGACAGCACATAGGTTTGCTAAAGGTTATAAGAGTACACCAAACCCTTCTTTAATTTGTATGCAAAGGTTACAGGACTAAGAATAAAATAATTTAATCTCATAATATACACAATGAAGAGAATAGAGTAATCACATCCTGCTGCATATTGACAGATTTGGCTCAACTCACGTCCCCTCGTCCCCTCCACATTCTTTATGTCAGTGATTCTATCACTCTTAGAAGGGTTTGGGCATCAAAAGTTCCTGTCCTGATTTAGCCATTGTTTTCCAGTTGCAGTACAACATGCAAATCCATCAAAATAAACCTACAGAAAAAGATTATTTTTATTTTATGACATCATGAAGCATAGAAAAGATATTGCACTAACATACACCTGTGAGTTTTGTTCACTTCTAATTTCTTTCTTAGATTCCTCAAAAAGTTTCTGAAAGAAGTTTAATTCCATGTCTATGTCTTTGTCTTTATAGTTTCTTTATACTATAAAGTATTGACATTGTACTGTTTTTCCTCTAAATTCCATAAAAAAACAAATTGGAGATGTATTTGCATGTGAGAATTTAATTACAACATCTCTCAGTATGAACAGGAGCTTGGGAGTATAGGGAGCAGATTAGGAAGAAAGATCGTTTGATTTAGCTCCCAATCTGTAGTGACATGGCCCTGAGAACTGATCCCAAATCGGAAAAGTGAAAGGATTCTTCAATATCCCACATTTGCAAAATATTAGATATAACTGTTTCTGCATAGAGCAGCTCCCTGAAGTCCATTTCAGATCCCTAGAATTCTACGTGAGAGGCTGTTAGGTTCTAGTAAGTCCCAGCTCTGAGGAACTGGCATCGACGCCTCAAGGAAGGATTTGTGAAATACAACAACACCTACTACTCATGTGGAAGTGAGGTAGAACGTGATGTCATCCCTATAATAATACACATTACTCAGTGTCTCTCAAACTAAGAGAAGTGTGTAATGCTAAGGCCACTCACATCTCACTTGGGAGTAGAAATCAATGCCTCACGGACTTATTAAGCTTACATCTTGCATACCCAATAGGAAACTCATTTTTATCTATTCTTCTTGAAGCAATATTGGTATAAATCAAAACTCACCACATTTTGGCATTGGAGATATAGAAATAACAACCTGTCAGGACCACCTGCATTTATGAGGTGATCCTTTAAGACATTAGTCTATGGCCCAGTTGCCCAAATACAAGAAGTTACTATTTTAATTTGACATGATTGTGAATCTTATTCTCTGAGATCTCTTCCTCAATGTTGAACCCAGAATTTGCTCTACCCAAAGCATTGAGTAAGATAATTAATTTCAGATGGGCGATGGCAGTACACACCATTAATCCCAGCACTGGAGAGGAAGAGCCAGGCAGATCTCTGTGAGTTTAGGGCCAGACTGGTCCCCAGAGCTAGTTCCAGGACTGAACTTTAGCTACTAGGAAATCCTGTCTCAGAAAAAAAAAGATATTTAATCTCTAAAGTATAATTTATAATGCTTTTAATGAGTTATTCATTTATTCCTTTAAAAGCACCAAAACAGAGAAAAGAAATAAAAATAACATGGCATAAATGTATATGTGACTTTTTACAATGGGATTTAGCATGGTTTTGTTTCTTTGCTCTTTAAACAGTGTAAAAGAGATGTGTTGTCCAACATGACAGCATTTTGTCATAGGAACTGAAGGAAAGAAAACAGCTAATAAATATGACGAGACAATGCATTTAAAATACAGCTAAGGTCAACACTAGATAAAATATATTCAAAAATGTCATTCAGGTATGTTTTATGCTGATTTTAGATGTATTCCTTCACTGCACAAACATTAAATGTTTAGTATATCTGTAACAGACATGACTCTAGCGAGAAGGATCACTCTTGATAAAGATTGCTTGTTTCCTAGCCACAATCTGTGGTGCCAAGTGATTTCTCTTGTGATTATCTCCCAAACCTAGAGGTTATCACTTCCCACAAATTTTGTTATTTTGAACATCATTTTACTTCTTTATTTTCTTCTTAGTTGATATGTCTGCATCCCTCTGTTCAATTATGATTTTAGTAAACCAGGTGTAACATTCACCTCACTTCTACTATCCAGAGACCCAGCTGACATCAGACTTTGTAATTCTCAAAGTTTAATACATGTAAGTCATTGCGCTCTCCTCCTGAAAAGCCCTTTCAAAATCTCAAACACTTTGAAGATTTCTTCTCTGTGGGTAAAACATCATTTTCCCAGTTGTACAAATCCCTTGATTTCTCCAATCCAATCCCTATAGTATGGACCCAGGTTTATTCCTAACCCACACCACTTTGCCTGTCTCTCCCACTACCCACATTTAATGTGACAGCAATAACTTCACAATTTACTATTGGCTTCTGTTCAACTCCCCTCATTTATTTTCCAGGATTCAGGGCCATGCTCCTCGAATGTCTGTCTTCTTTCAAAGACAAGAAAGCCTTGGTCCTATTTGTGAAGGATTTTCCATATACATAATGTTCTCTTCTTCCATCTTGAACACCAACGTGTGTTTTAAATTACCTTACTCTTGGTCCTCGCTCCAGCACAACACCTTCTGTCGCCTCTGGTTACTGTGCTCTTCTCCTGTTTTCCATGCTAGGTTATATTCACTTTTCCTGTTAATGTTTAATCCAACGTCACCAAACTTTTTATCTCTTGCATCAAATGTCCTTTGGGTCACTTACAGAATGGGATCTTTGTCAGATTTATGTCACTATTCAATTAACATTAGAAAATTAACATTATCCAATCATAGTAGACATGAATTCCACAGATTTCAAACAAAATACCAAGATAAACTTGGAATGTTTACAAATTATTCATAACTTAAATTTGAATGTACACAGCAAACAGTTGAGTAACTTCAAGGAGGTCAGCTGATCTTTTCTGGAGTTGGCCACTCCCGTCACATAGATTTCCACCAGTATATCAATTCCAATTATGAATATATCTAGGAAGCTTTGTTATGAAATGAATATGCACTACAATGTAGCCATCATGTATAGAATTGAAAATAAGTAGATTTGAGTCCAACTTAGACAAGACTTTATAAGCATAGGAATAAAACATACAAATATACAATTCTCCACAGATTTGTTAAAATTATTTTATACCTCTAAAGAATGAATTTTTCTCAGAATCTGCACTCCATATTTCACTTGCCTTCAATATACTCCAGTGAATTGTAGTATTTTGTCTTTTTACTATCAAACAGATAGTTCACCACATAATTGTAAATTATAGTATGATTTTTGTGACAGATTGATTAAAATCACCTGAGTAGTTCTCCTGGGAACACTGAAAATCTCAGCATTTTATGTCAACTTCTAACTTTGATTGATAGGTAGACATCCTGATAAAAAAGTATTTTTCAGGATTTGATATAAACTATGAAATAAACCCAAATTGATGATTTTAGTTAACATGTGAGTAAATTTTATTTCATAGATGATAATAGATTACAGAGATAAGAATATCATATTACATTCACTAGTGATGTGAATGATATGAAATTGTCTGTTAAACAATAGATGTGTAAAATATAGTCTCGGTGCTATACAAAATTTTTGTGTAGTATACTGAGAAAAAATGAATGAAAGTAAGTAATAATAGTTTGGCAAAACAAAATTGGCACCAGAAAGACCTTCCTAGTAAAAAAGTCTCCTCCAAAAGTTAGAGGAAAATCTTGTTGGAGGTGATTCAGAAGCAGTTCAAGGCATAAGAAACTCAGTTTGTGATTTAACTTGTTGTTCTATTCTTGGTAATGATTGGGAGCCAAGCATTTCACAGCAGAAGAAAGTCTAAATATATTCCTTTAGCGACATAAATTGTATCTAACAGTACCTTTTTTTTTCTCACAAGTAATATTTTTCTGTTCAAATTAAAGGTAGAATTTTGCAGTGTATACTATTTTGTTAACTCATGTAGCCTACAACCTCACATATGACAATAATATTTATTTCTGTGTTTTAAGAAATGTGATGGTATAGAAAACATGAGAAACTTTTGAGACTCTATTGAGAAACTTTGATATACTTAACATTGAACTCTCACACCTGATAAAATTAAATTGCTTGTATGTTTTCTCAAAAAAAAAAACAGGTCAGTGGCCGGGCGGCGGTGGTGCACGCCTTTAATCCCAGCACTCGGGAGGCAGAGGCAGGCGGATCTTTGTGAGTTCTAGACCAACCTGGTCTACAAAACTAATTCCAGGAAGGCTCCAAAGCCACAGAGAAATCCTTTCTCAAACAAACAAACAAACAAACCAACATCAGGTCACTGAATTATATCTTCTAAGTCCCATATTTCTTCAATGACTTCCAGTGTCTGTCCTACATTAAATAATGTTAGTTAAACTTGAATGGTTAAGAGTTACTAAAATTCTAGACCAAAAATAGTTGTGCTATGGTTGATTATACACACATATATGTACACACATACACACACACACACACACACACACACACACATATATATATATATATATATATATATATATATATTAATAGTTATCACTCTGTGGCACTTCCACATCTTGACACTAACTTAATGCATTGTCTCCAAATGTTTCTACTTCCTTCCTGACAACATGTAAGTAGAGTTAGATGGTGTATTATGTCTTTCCTTTTACTCAACTATTTATATTTTAATTCATCATGCTGCAGCAAATATATATTTTCACATTTTTATTAACTGAACTCTTTACAACTTTATTATACATTAGTTTTTTTCTTCTATAATCAATTCATCCATTAGATATATCAGTTGCGTTCCCTTTTGTTATTACAAATAAGACTGATAGAGATATTTGTGTCCAACTCTTTCTGTAGAGATACTTTTATTGTTTATTTCCTGAGTGAATATTCAGCTAATACAAATAGAAATAAACACAGAAAATTAATTTTATTTCTTATAATGGCATCCAACAGTTGGAAATCTAAAACTACTATTTATCAGAGGATCAAAAATGTCATGATGAATAAATCTTATAGATGATAGGAAAAATGTAAACATTTCCAAAGGAAATAAAAATTACCTGTATGATGAAAATATCTAGTGTATCTCTACTGTAGAATGCTTATTAACTGAATTATGGTTTTAAATCGACAAAACCAAATATATTTACAGGTATTTTGGTGTTAAAAACATCTGGACTGTGTATATATATACATATACATATGTATATATGTATATGTGTGTGTGTGTTTCAACATTATGAAATTGCAAAAAATGTATTGCATATTAATGGGATTTCATATTAATTTCATATTAATGGCCATTTCATCTTCCATGAGAATATTTTCCCTCCCACACTTGTTTTTAACACTTGGCAGTCAATCATTTTAGTTTAATACATAATTCACAAATACTTTTCTTACATTAGGTTGTTTTTTGTTTTTTTTGTTTTTGTTTTGTTTTGTTTGTTTGTTTTTTTGTCTTCCATAATCCTGTCAATAAAAGAGCAGAAATTCTGTTGAATTTGCCCAATGGCACATTCTGCTTTGGTTATTCACATTTGTTTACTTAATGAAGTAAAGATCTGTAGTCTTTTGCTTTCTTTCAACATCTTTACAATGGTAGATTTTTATTAGGACTGATGCTCCATCGCAAGTGTATTTTGTATGTGAAGGATGATTGGCCTGCTTTATTTCTATGAGTCCTTGAAAAGGATAAACTTCTTCATATTCATCTTTGCCTGTGTGCTGCAAATAAGGAATCCACATATCATGGATTCTCCTATTTCATGTTATATTTTGTTAACAAACCTTTATCTCTTTTACTAATATTACACTGAATTAATTATAATAATCTGTTGATTCTTAAAACCTTATAACCTTCTTTTTTTAATCTCAATGTAACTTTTTCTATTATAGTTGTTTTTCATTTTCATGTGAATATGCTTGCTAAATTCCAACAAAACTCTCTGATAATATATTGGCTATCATTGTTTTATAACTATAAATCAATTGTATAGAATGGGTATGCTAAAGTAGAGAAATATTTTATACTTTAATTATTGAGGTAATTTTTGTTTCCTTTAGAAATGATTACTTTTTTCTTACATCCTATAAATTTATTTATCATAGTATTATTTTGATTCTCTGAAACAGTTATTTCTTACTGCTGGATGCCACTTTGAGAAATAAAATTAATTTTGTATATCAATAATTCATGTAAATGTTGCTATTGTTAGTTTTGTTATGACTTTGTATCCATTGACTATATAAATTGCAATATTTGCTTACTCTTTTGTATTTAAAATAAAATATATATTGGCCATCATCACACTGAGAAAAATATTTAGTAAACAAGAAGTAATAGCAAGTAATGTACTTTTCTATCACATCAAATTAAGGGAGCCCAGTTAGGCTTTACTGTTTCGCCATGCTCCTGTTTGGCATGTGTCAGATTATTCTCTAGTTTTGAAGATGCCCATCTAGGTCCACTATAAGGAAAAGGTGAGAATACCTAATTGTCTCTAATATGTTTCATTTGCTTGTTTATCAGAAAGTTTGTAATGTGCCTTTATATTTCTAACACAACAAATAATACTGGTAAATTTAAAATGGTAAGCCAAACAAATAAACTTTTATTTTTGGGATACATCCCACTCTGTCATTATGTATTTTGCATTTTGTAAAAAAAAATGTGGATTCTGTGTCTATTTTCATCAGGCATATTGAACTATCATTTTCTTTTCAGGTATGCAAATCTTGACTTAATAAACAAAATTATATTTTCTTCCTCTAAAATTTTTGTGAAGCTCATATATAGAATTCATATTATTTCTTCCTAAATTACATGGAAATGTCACTCAGTGAAATTAAATAAATTGAATTATTTCACAATATTCATTAGAAATGTTTAGCATAAAACTATTCAAAATTGTCTGTTAAGTTTATCTATTTCTGTTGTAATATTTCCATTTTCATTTTTGATAAATGTAATGATTTGTGACATTTCTCTCCCCATTTACTAATAAATCTAACTTGTATGAACAAAATATTTTATTATAAATTTTACTTTCTTCTCTTTGTATATTCACTTTTAAGGCTTTTTATTAATTTTACTTTATCACGATATAATTATATAATTTCCTCTCCTCTCTCTTCTCTTTCCAAAGTGAATTTATTTAGGTATAGTATATACCTTTCATTATAATCTTTTCATATATTTTAGTTTTATATATACTATACCCTCCACAGAACATTGCTAATAGTGATATTTAAATAGTCAACCAACATTGCTTTAGAGAAATATGCAAAACAATGGAGTATTTTGTATATCCAATCATTAGATCATCATTTCTACTATCATTCATTACTGTAGATACATTTTCCCTTCTATGCTGTTGTCCTTACTATGTTTTCACACAAAAATTCATTCCGGATTCCAAATATTAACACTAACTTATTTTGTATCAGATATTTGAATACTCCCAAATGATATTTGTTTTGTGTTTTAAATACTGTACCTAAAATGTCTTAATCCTTTTGAGCCATGCTTTATTTAATTAAAATGAAGGAAGACCAAATAGATATAATTATTCCTAACATTTAGACAAGAACTTTTGTGTACTCTATCCAAGACAAAATAAATCATGATTTTATGCAGTTTGGCAGATGGAAAGAACCACAACTCTTAGCTCTACATAAATTAAATGTTATTACTTATCATTGTTCTAGGAATTTCTCTCCTCAAATTCACACAAATATGTATCAATCAAGCTGCACACTGAAAGGTATCCCTCTGTCTTTCGGTGGGCAGATGTCTCTCTGAAAATGCTTCCTAGAAATTCCAACAATTTTGTTTCCTTTAGACTGCAGTTTTTCAACCCTGGCATCTGCCTGGTCTCTTGACTCTCTTTGTGCTGTTCTTCAGCTCTGGAGCTTCTTCAGGGAACAGATGAACCTTAACAAAATAGACAATTAAATTGTCTATTTAACCTTCAGTCTCTCAGACACTAGTGTCTTTTACTGCCTTGCACATTGACTTTAAAAGGATTATTTTTGCTTTAACTCACAAGGTTCATTTGGTTCATTGTGATTCCCCCCTTAATAAAGAATGTGTCATTATATCCTACTCAGAGGTAGTGTGGAATTACTTTGTGTTCCACTTTGTCTGGCCACCTAGCCTGAGAACAAGTTTACATTACAGGGAGTTTATGCTTATGGGGACTGACCTAAAAGTTCACCCCCCGTTCTCCTGTTGGCCAGCCCAGGTACATTTCTTGTCCATGGCCCACCTGCTGCTGCCTTGTACCCTGACTTTCCCTGCAGCATCCTGACTTTTTTTTCACACTGTGATACTTGCAGCATTGAAGCTTGTTACTGACAGAACGTTTTGGGTTTCATTCTGATTCTGACCACCACAAAAACTCTCTCCATGTATGGAATTGCTTTAATTGCTTTTGATAATTGCTCTTAAATTTGTTAAACAAAGCATATTTGTCATTATATAAGCAGGACAATAGGTGTGCTGGTCATATCTTTTTTTTTTTTTTGTCTCTCTGCCATGGAGCTGCAAATGTGATTCCTGTTGGCCAACAAAGATTATTGTACGTACTACAATTCCCTGAAATTTCCTGAAAGGCAAGTAATTTGAAAGCTATTTGATTACTGAATATATTACCATTCAGAAATTTAATAACCATTTGCTTATACTATGGATATTATTCTTCAAAGCTAATGTGATTTTTATTATATATCCATTTATTTGATTTTGTTTTTCATATTCTTAAGGAACTGGTTTGATTACAGCAAGACACATTAGGAAATGATACAGTCTTTATAGGCAAATAATGAAAAACTAGCTAAAAAATTAATACCATTGAAAAAGATGACATTATTTGACAGACAAAATTCAATCCATGTAAAATGATGCTGAGAAATTATCTAAAAAACTTATACTGTTGAATTTAACAATCAAAATCGGTTAAAAAATAATGATCAGTTAATGAATAGGGTACCTCTCAACCTAAGCAATATGCATGCCATCCAAATAATGTCCAAAGAAGAGGCATTGTTTTTATTGGACAAATTACATACATTATACAGAATAAGGACCATAAGCTAAATGAATCAATGAGGGCACTAGAACTATATACAGGACAGAAGATTCCGACTTTACAAAAGGAGTGGTAAAAAGAAATGAAACAATTGAGGAAATTATTGGAACTGATGAGCAAGGAGAGAAGGTACAAGACCTGGATTTAGCTT
>JAQHUG010000072.1:1458457-1474829 GCA_028555095.1 Dicrostonyx torquatus | reverse complement strand
TGCTGAAGACCTCAGAATTTTATTTTAAAAAACATCATGTTAATAGCAAAGGACTAAAGAAAGAGTGTTCTATTACATGGCAACAAGCTAAGGAGATTATAAAGAGATGTCCTACTTGCTCTTTCTATAACTAAACACTGCTACCTGCAGGAAGTAACAAAGAGTACTCAAAATAATGAAATCTGGCAGATGGATATATTCCACTTTACGAATTTGGAAAATTAAAATATTTACATCACACCATAGGTACTTATTGAGGTTTTCAATGCACAACTGCCTTGAGCTCAGAAAAGGCTGATTCTGTAATAATACATTTATTAGAATTTATGGCCATCATGTGTACACCTGTACAAATAAAGTCAGATAATGGTCCAGCATATGTTTCTAAAATCATGAAACATTTCATTTGCTTGTTATAACCTCTCTCTTCCCCCTCCTTCTATATCCCCTCTTCCTTCCCCTACCACAGTTCTCACCCTTCTCTGTGTTCTACCTAACACTACTGTTATAGACCTGCACATTATTAATATTAGGACACTGTTTTACCCATGGGTGCAGGGGAACCAAGTTTGACTGCTTACATGACAAATATTTTTCCTACTGAGTGATCTTCCCAGTTCCAGATGAACCATTTTTTTATGAATAACACTCTTATGTCTGAATTCCTTCATTGACTATAAAATTTATAACTTCTATTGCTTCAAAACATGTTTTGAAAATAAAGTGAAATGAAGAAGTGTAAATATGCAAAATATAAAAATTAAAAGATAATCTATAGAATCTAGAAATTAAATGAATATTTTAAGTTAATTAACAATATCTTTAACCTTTTCCTGCACTTGAACAACCTAAGTACCTTTCTTTCTGACTGGTACCTCACTCTTCTTCCAGATTTAGCTTAGGCAACTTCTAATTCTTTATGCCTTTTCTGCTCTTGAATGTTTAACTCTTCATAGAAATCTTGACTCCTGTTCAGCTCATGACTGTATTTCTCAAAAACATAGTAGTACCATTTATTTGAAGCTCTGATTTTATTGCAGACTGGAAGCCAGCCCTCATCATGGGAGTCTCAACTAGCTATTTGTCTCACCGGTAGAAGCTGTGGGAACAATGCTGAAATTGTAAACGTAGCACAGAGGTTTTATTTCTGCTCTGGATGATGGCCAAACATAGATGGCCCTTCACACCTCAGGACTATACATCCCTTCACCCTGAAATCTGTATACTCATTTCATAAGGAAGTTGTGCTCAGTCTAACTCTGCCCTCTTCTATCATGAACCTTTCAAATATAGGTTCCATTTATACTTCCATTTACTTTTCTTTCTTTGGCAGCACATAAGTGAAATTTTTCCACCAGTTGATAGAAATACAGATTTTAAACATTAAGCATTACCATCCATCACAATTCATTCTTCAGCTGGCAATCATCACATAATCAAATCTCTGTGAAGGGCAAACTTGACATTGTGGGATTGTCTCTTCGACTTTCTGATATTTGTAGAAGAGATAAGGGTACCACTATAAGAGTATTCTAAGTATAACTTAGAGTAGTGAGGACATTATGTAAGGTGACCTCTTTACCATCTGCCTTTAGTTTCATTTTACTTACATTTGAAATTACTTTGATGAAATATCTGTACATTTCTCTTTATTTTGATGGTTTCTTACATACAATGTATTGGAATTATATTGATACCATATGATCATCTGGTCTCCCTTTAAATGCTCTCTGAACCTTTTTGTTTTTATTTAATCATCTAATGGATATATTATTAGAAAAAGAGAAATCTCTTCCCCAGCAACTAGTAATAATCATTAACCTCCCAAGAAGAGATGGAGTACATATTCTTTGCAGAGTTCCTATTGGTTATCCAAACTAATCAATTGAATCCATGGGTTTTTTTGTTTGTTTCTGTTTAATTCATATCAGTTTTATGGCCCTAATATGAAATGTTAAATTTTGTAAGTCTGATGTGGAGTTTCACATTTGCAAGAGGAAATGAATTAGAAAATATTCCCTGAGGGTGAAAACGATGTGCAATTTCCCTCCACCTATAAAGCAGCTGCTGGCAGCCCTTGCTGACTTGCAAATCATTAGCAAATGCTTCAGCACATCTTTTTACTTGTTGACATTGTGCAAAGTCAGCTCTTGAACTGCCTGTGACTGCTACAGTCATGATTGGCTCTTCAAATTTTTATTGTAGAAAATGATATTAGAAGTATAAGCGAGACAATGTTTGATTCTAACTTTAAAAATTTTTACTCTCTTAAAAACAAACAACAACCGAATACTTTGCTTTGTATGTTATATGTAATGATGTTGAATATTCATCTAGTGTCACAAAATTAGCTCATGATGTCAAAGCACTACCTTTTTCATCAAGGTAGAAAGAGAAAGAGCTAATATAATGAGCATCTGCCACGAGCCAATGCATTGAATCACAGAATCTTATAAACATTATAATGACTAATAACAAGTCCAGGACACCACTTATACCAATTACCTACCAATGACTGTGGGAGATACACAGTCTGCAACTTTTCTGAAGCTCCAAGTTATACTTTGATACTAAGAGGTATACAATAGTAAGAGCCATTATACTTAAATTATGTGCTTACTATCATGATTTCATGAGATGTCTTACCATCATGCTGTGAGGTATAATTCTGCTATAAATTATAGTCTATAAATTCTACAATGGAAAAACACTTGGAAAAAGAATAATTTTTTTCAAAGTAGTTAGTTGAAAAATGATGAGTGACGAGGAGATTCAATGAAAAAGAAAAAGAGTTGTTTTGTGTCTAGGTGCTAGTTAACACAATGTTTGGATTAGTTGGCTGGTACTTGAAATTTCCATACATTTGAAATGGGAAATGGAACATCAGGGTGTCTTTTATTATATCTATAAGTGTTGACTTCCAAAAAAGACTATATTAAGAACAGCTGTTTCATCTAAATGACAAGTGTCTGACCATTCTCATCAAAAAATATTAAAAAGTATCTTCTTTGTTTCAAACAATTTTTTAAAAAGCTTGTAATTTTTTTATTAATTTTTGTAATTTTAAAAAGATTGTAATGTCATAAACAATCTAAAAACGCACAATAAAGTCCACATTTATCTCTCTGAAAGAAAAAAGAGACTACTTTAATCTCACACTAAAACTTCAGATTCTTACTATTAGCATGGAATACTTAGCTTGAGTTGAGAGGTGCCAGAGTATCTTTAGAAACCCATCAAAAATTGCAAAAATGCAATAAATAGTAAACAAAAAAAAGCAGAAAAGAGAGAAAGACAAAAGAGAGAGAGAACTTATGAGAACAGTATCTGACATTCATTTTTATGTCTAATACAGGAATAAACACATGGTTCAAAGGCAATACACTAGATATCACAAACCACCATGAGCAAGGAAATGCTGGAATTTCTGTTAGAATGTGATATATTTTTACAATATTGGTAGTTAATCTCTTTAATCTACTCCTCCCTGTTAGTTTAAACCCGCATTTCCATTTTTAAATGAGTAATAAAACTCATCTACAAATTCTTAAACGTTAATCTTCCCACTTACTAAATGTTATTGTTAAATGAGTTCCACCTTAGGTATCTGACTTGTGACTTACTGTATATATCCAAACACTGTGCTAGTCTGCTATAAATACTTTAGATATATTTATCTCTCTGTCCCTTTTGAAGTTGTCCTTCTAGGTATGAAACTTCTGGTGACAAAAGAAAGGTCAAAACACGTCTTATTGAAAGAAGAATCAGTCTAGTGAGCAAGATAACACCTTTACCATATCCTGAGCACTATAAAATAGATACATAGTACAATAATGGTAAAGATGGAGCTAATACCACTTTCACCACTGTCAGTCTTGGGGTAAAACATGCCTTACTTTAAATTCATGAATTATAGAACATCTTCACTGATTTCACTTGGAAAGTTAAGAATCAAAAAGACTATATGAAGGCCAAATTTAGCCCCTAACCTACCATCTGAAGTGACTTAAATTTCCCTTCAAATATGGGTGAAGTATATTATCACATTTAAAATTAATATGGTCTAAGATTATTTGCCATTATCACTTTCTTCATGCAAACTACATTTCAAATTTATTAAGACATTTGGGGAATATTGAACCAACCAATTCCAGATACTTATGCTGCTCTCTTGTAACCATGCTAATAAAAATTTACTATATAGAATGTGTTTAATAGGTATGATATATTTTATATATATATATATTAAACACACAGAAGTTTTTCCGACAATCAGGTGTAGAAACATAAGTAGGACTATTCTGCTTGACAATTCATTAACAGCAGTGATTGCATCTTTTTCGACATTAAGTTTCCACGCTTGCCCTCCCCACACGTGTGTGTGTGTATATATATATATATAATGTATATATAATGTATATATGCTATATATAGTGACAATGTATGTGTACTATTTGAGATGTGTCTCCCATATAAAGAATAGAGGCTGGTAGAAAGTCATCACAAAATGAATAACTGCTAAGTCAGTGACCTGCTTACATTGTACCAAGCATTGAACAGGTATTTAATATTAACACTTATTTATACTTTTTATATTTTATATTTATGCTTTTATACAGCAATTCTTTATTACTTGTAGCTGAAACATTACTTCTTTTTCATCTAGATCTTAATATTCTTGAATTTTTATAATGGGAATTTATTCTGTGCAGAGCACAATAGAAGGTGTTTTATATGTTGCTTCATTAAGCTTAATGACATAATTATTTACATATTAAACAGAGAAGAATAGAGACAGGACAAAAATATAAAAACACAGAAAGTTTGCCTGAGGCTTTATGGTGTTCTCAGAAGACTTTGGTAAAACACACACCTTTGAGCCAAGGTCAACCTTGATGCCTAAGCCCTTTCCCCTACATTTTAAAATAAAAAAATATCTATGTTCTTAAAATATGCATTGGCAAGGAATATTAAGTACACAATAGTCTAATTCTTGTCCTTTGAAATCAATGAAATGTATTGTACATGAATATATATATATATATATATATATATATAAAATCTTTGCTGTTTTTCATGTGTGCAGCAGGAATTCACTTACAATGTTCAGATCACTTGAAGCCAGCAGCTCATCTCCCAAGGGTTGTCCTAATATTTTTAACAATCTTTCTCTCAGTTATTCTACACAAATTCTGTTTCATATGTGCTACCACAGACTTTCCTCATTGTAGACATTCTACTCATTTTAAGCTTAACTTACTACTGACAATTATATCTTCTTCTCTTTTCTTTGCCCTCCCACCAAAATTCCACAGCGTGGTTCTAGATACAAGCTTGTATAGTGGGTATCTATGTTTAAGTTTTCTGCCTGCGCTCTAGCTGCCAGGTTGTCTGTAGCATGTCTCCAGATCTTTGCTGTCTCAATAAATTTTATGGAAATAAGCTCTATATTTAATAAAGTATGGCTTTATGTTCACCTACTCTTTT
This sequence comes from Dicrostonyx torquatus, assembly GCA_028555095.1. NCBI lineage: Eukaryota > Metazoa > Chordata > Mammalia > Rodentia > Cricetidae > Dicrostonyx > Dicrostonyx torquatus. The sequence goes on along the minus strand of JAQHUG010000072.1, from coordinate 1,469,342 downwards.
GTTACAATGATGGATCCAAATGAATCAATTACCTGTTTCCTGCCATGAATGAATCCTATTTCCTCACAATTACAGCAGTGTAAAAAATAATAAAAAGGATTAAAATGGAACTAATAGCACAAAATGGCAAAGGATAGGAAGGAGACTATTAGGAGGACTTAGTAGGGAGAAGCAAAGAAGGGGAATGATGAAAAGACACAAAGATCAAGGTATACTTGTAAAACATTGTTTTTTATGAACTCCACCACCATGAGTAGATGAGAGACACCTATGAATATTTATTTTGTAAGACAAACATCAATATACAGAAGCTTATTCTGGTAGGTTTTTGGAATTGCTCAATTTCACATTCAAACACATCTGTATAAAATTATTTGCATCTATATTTCAAAACTGAAGACCTAGAAAACTTGTAGTCCCTAAAATCTAAATGTTCTACAAGAAAATTGGAGGTAATTCAGGATGCTTATATAATCCCTTTTGTAAACTTAATGGATATGTCCTTTATGCTGGACTAGCTCGGTGTTGCTTTTCAATGTTAGTAGCTACCTCATTATCTGTTTTGAAAAAAAAATCACTTTAGGGAATGAATAAAGCTGACCTTGGATATAGCCTGTATTGTGGAAGATGATTTTTTAGTGCTCTTGACTCACAGGCACTGCTGATAATATCAGCACCTAAAATACAAACCCAGCCCATTTATATTTTTCAATGAGAAACTCTCAATTTATGTATTTCTGGAAAGTTTATTCTGATTATTAGCTTGGGAATAAGTAGTAGTAGTCTGAGGCAAGTGAAAAAAAATAGTCTTAAAGTGAGTCTACTGATTGAAAGATTTGGAATATTATATTTAATATATATAGTCTCTATTAATATTTCCTATATTTATTTTGTTAAACACAAAGCATATTTGGAAAATCTTTTGAAATTTATAAGTTCATTTGTGTCTAATGATGTATAAAGGTTTAGTAGAATCTACATTGGAGTAAGTACATGAAGTCTTGGGCTTTCTCTTGGCTAGACATGGGTATATTGTGGAATGTTTGAGTATATTGTAGGACATAAGAAAAGAACAGCCTCACTAATTTAAAAGGCAATTTCTGTCTTGGTCCTATTGTTTCACCAACTTAGGAATATGTTTTAACTAGATGAGACATTGAGACACATAACACAGCCTAGAAGCAAATATATGAGAAGAAAGCCATTTCTCATAGACCATGTAACCTGGATATACCAGTAAAAAGTGATTCACTACGTCTTTACAGTTTAATTTGTATTATAAACGTGAGGTATTATTATTTATCTATAATAACTTAAATAAGTGTCAAACATCTACTTATTTGCCATCAATCTAGCTACACATGTGTGCATTGTTGACATGCTCACATCCTAAAGCTTTCTTCTCAACTACATCTCTATTTCTCCCAACATCTCATTACTTAACAGTCTGGTAACTTCAATAGAAGTACAATGATGCACAAAGTTTCCTAGACAAAGTTCTCCAATTTTAAGTTTTATACAAATTATGCCACATTAAGTCTTATACAAATATGATTTGAATAAAGCTGCCTACTATACTCATCCATCAGCTGTTGATTTTCACCTGGTCTAAAGAAAATAAAAAGTATTCTAATATAAAGAGAACACTTTCTGATCTTTTCCTATAAAATCTCCTTAGCCATGCAGCTCATACACCTTCTCTTCCAGCAAAGCATGTCCATTTTTTCTCAACCCCAAATTAAATTGGTTTCTTAAGATTTTACAAGTTACATTGTCATTTGAATGTAAGTCACAACCCTATTTTTATCTTCCACCTGTGTTAAAATGATGCATAAATGAAAGGAATAAAATTCAGGTTTGTTTTAGATGCACTCCTGTGACTCACTGAGTGGGAAGTGACCCAGTAAAATCTTACTATCTCATGAAGCTGAGTTAATTCTGCATGTTTTCTCCATGCAAAGGATAGAAGAATCCAGGGCATGATTCTCCTGAACAATCATCAGCACTGAATTCCTTTAACTATTTAATATGGCCTTAAAACTTAGAGTAGTATTTCCTTATTTATTTTCTTATATGACAAAAATACAGTGATTTGCAATCATGTAATACAAAATTAGCGCCAATTATTAATTTTATTATATGTGGTAATGAACAGTTCATAGAAACACAAACATAGAAGACATAAATGCATGAAAATAAATCATTCTTACATAATCTAATATGTAAGGCCCACCAATTCTTTCCAACACAATATGTTTCCTATTGGGAAATGTAACCGCTGGGGGAGGTTTATTCTCTCTTTGGAAAACAGCATTTGAATGATGAGATTGCAGCTCACTGGTAGAGCACCAGCTTTACATATGCTGAAATGCTGGTTTGGACCTGGAGCAGGAACTGAAGGGGAAGAAGGAGGGGAATGAGGAGGAAGACACGGGTAGTAGCAGAGAAAGAACAGAAAATATCACCTTAAAGGACAGTGGTTTTATGTGAAAAAAGTAATAATGAACAGAGTATTTTTAGTTTGAAAATGGGCTTGTACTTCATTGTCTCTAGTGACCAGGTGAAAAAACAGCCAACATTCAATATATTCATGTGTAGAAACTTTTATTACATATAAAGCTAGGCTTAAAACTTGCTTCATAATTTGTAGAATGTGTAAATTTAAGGAAATTTTTTAATTTCTTTGAAACTTACTCCTTTTCTGCTCCTATAGAGTTTGAAATATTAATAACTTTCTCAGAAGGCTTTAAAAAGAGTGAGGTGTGATAATATTTTTGAAATATTCAGTATAACACTCAAAAGGTTAATTGCTAATTTCTCCTCCCTTCTTAAAGAGAATAGGGTAATAAAACTCTCTGCACAGCCTGTGGAGACATCTCTCTGATTCACTATGTAGCGCTCCAGTCATCAAAGCTTGGGGACATCTGGAAATGACTCTCCGTCTTCACACATCACTGTCTTGACCTCTTGAAGATGCACCTTCATTTAAAACCATTTTGACTGCGAGGAACCTATCAGAAGTCTTTAAGGCATTGATTGTTGCTATGTAAGTGCTCAAAATAATAGGCCCTCCAGCGGTATGGAGAATTAAAATGCAACTTATAATAGAGTGCATTATTCTTGGCTTCTCAAAGTCAAGAGAGAATTGTGAGAGACACTGAAGTTAGTAGATACAGTGTGCAAATGTAGTTCTGACATGTGGATCCAATAATTAAAAGACACTATCTCGTCCTTATCACTTTATTAACTGTTTCCTATGCCTTCTTTCTATTCCTCACACAGCTGTTAAAGACCACAGATAGTGGTGACAAATGGGTCAGGGAGAATCTCAGCCCCTAAGAGAAGGCACTTATTTCCTGTGTCCTTGTTTCTATAAAATATGAGACTGAAAATATGCCACAGGGTTGTTATGAAAATTAAATAAATCAATCCATGCTAACAATTCTCAGAACATATTAAGCATTATGTAAGTGATAGTACTTATTTCCTGTATTTAGTGAAGCCATAAATTATGAAATGCGCACAGCAGTCCTCTGAGGTAAGCTTACTTTTTGTCATTTTGAAAGCATGAAGCTAGGGAAAGTTAGTTGCATTTCTGAAATGAGACAAAGAACAAAGCACAGCGTTGAGACTCATTTCTCTACAGATTTTGTTTCTTCCATTTTAAAATTAATTCTAAACTTTGACCATTTTTGTATGTCACACTTTTCTTCTTTAGCATATTTACATAGTTAACCCAACAAAATTAGGTTTTATAAGAAACACATCATAAAATGTTCTTTAATGCATATTCCTTCTTTTATGGTTCTTTATTATTTCAGTATTAGACTAAATGTCGTGGTATGGATAAGTTTTTCTCATGAGCTCGGGTTCAGGAGGGTTGATTCCCAGATTTGGCTGTTAATGATCATAGATATGTTTAAAAATATAGAATCTTGTACAGTGTAGCCTACTAAGGAGAAATTAGGTATGTACTTGAAAGGGATATTGAAAACGAGAACATCTCTATTCCACAAGATAAGCCCCTTTCTCCACCCACACAATGATGTGCTATAGTACACTGACTGACTGTGGCATAAAATCTTTGAAACCATGAGTCAAAGCTAAGCATCTTTCCTCCTGTGAAATGACTTCTCCCAGGTGCTTACAGCATGAAGTCTAGCACACTGGAGCTCTGACTTACAATGACAAATGTGAGTGGAGATTTTAAATATTTGTCCAATTTGTAATTCTGCTGTTGTCCAATTAACTCCAAGAGCATCCCTCCTTTTATTAAAGTAATTGTACTGATTAAAATAAATATAGAATGATGTAAGATATCCACATGGACATTAATCAAGCCAGTATTGTTTCATTTGTATTTTCCAATCCTTATTTTGAAGTAGGATCACCTGTAATTTCATCTCTAATGATTTTACCTGTAATGATTTCACCTGTAATGTTTTCTGCATGATTGATGATACATAACTACAATTCCATTATGATGCATAAAAAGTATATAATATATAGAATATTGTAGTAGTAGTAGAATAAAGGGTAGTTTGCTAAATTGCACATTTTTATAAACTTTATAAATTTTAGAGTTTTTTATGTCTCTTATTTTATTTTTATTTATAAATATTTATTTCTCCATTTGTTTGCTACGAAAACAAATGTGTGAAGGCTGGAAGTTGCCTCAGGGGTTCCAAGTGTTTGCTCTGTGATGAGAACCTGAGATTGAACCCCAGCACCTGTTGTAGCAAGCAAGGCTTCCCACAAGTGCCTGCAACTCCAGATGTACCACACATTTACACGAGCATGTACATACACACACTCTCAATCACACAATACATGCCCACAAACACAAATAATTATCTGAAATATATATATATTTGTTCTTCAGAGTACCATGAACCTGAATTTTGCTGCTCTCTTGTTATGAAATGTCTACACTGTCATTTGTAAATAGACTGTGAGTCATAGGAAGTCTATGGATTTATCTATCTGATCTAGCAATTTATTTATAGTCAGGGTTAACTTTTTGATAAGAAATACATTTCTACTAATATAATTTGAACTATACCAATTTAAATACCAACATGATAATGTTGGTAATTTATCTCATACTCTTCCAGGATAATTTTGCACTAAACAAAAATGAAATTCCTCTTATTAGGGCATATATTTACTTTTAGATTTCTAGTTAGTACAGTATAGGATTTTTGGGTTCTGAATTTTCAACAGCATTATTTCTTTCTACTAGCTTATAGAAAGTTTGAATGTTTGGGTTGCTTGTTGAAATTTCTGAATGTATCATATATTGAATTTAGAAGGACAATGTTGACTTCTTTTCCTTCCAAGATATCATGGTTTTTTCTTTGGCAGTGGTTTCCATTGCGTTATGTTTTCTTTCATTCCAAGCCTTCACTTATTTAAAAATAAGTAAATACTCAATGTTCAAATATGAAAATTAATTTATATGAATACATTTTGCAACTTACATTTGTTTCTACTTGTAGAAAAGTAATATATTAAAACTGGATGGAAATTATATCACTTTGCCTTTTTCTATAGTCTCCCTTGGGACAGAGGAATAAAATATCCACAATTCTACAGCTGGCAACAGCATTAGCCTGCTCCTAGGCTGTTTCACGTGTGGAAATGCCCATCTTTATGTTTTCTTTCACTAAAAGAAAAAAGACAATATTGCACTATTTCTCAAACCCAAATTATACACATGGAGTCAACTTATCTCAGGCCACTTTCCATCATGGGAGGAGCAAAGGGGACTAAAAATTTATGAGAAAACTAGGGGCTCAAATTCCAGAGAGATAGAGCCTGACCTCAATGTCTTGAATTGCAATTCAAAGTAAACAGAAAGCTGTTCAGTATGCAGGATGTGTGCTTAATGTATTCCATTCAGTTCACTGCCAGAAGTGAATTGTTGCATTGTGTGCGAGTCAAAGATCCAGGAGGGATTCAAGGATGGAATGTGTGGAGGGCATCACAGTAGCCCATTTAGGACATCAGGAAAAAAACACAGACTATTGCAAGGCCAGGTAGCCGAATCACAGCCTGAAACATCACTAAAATATAAGGCCTCCTTGTAAGCTCTTAGAAATATTTATGAACAATAAAACTTTAAGACAAAAATAAGCAAAATTCTCTCAAATAAATAAATACAGGAGAGGAAGAAGGAAAAAAATCTAATGACTTTTGGACTTTGATGAAATAACCAAGCACTGTGATTCTAAAATAAACAGAACAGTGGAATTTGAATTAGAAACCAACTGCATTAAATACAATAGGATGAAATTAAATTTGTTTTATACTGTGAACTATAATGCATGAAAAGGTATTATTGCTCTGTTAAATAAGTATATGTATTATTGGTGTTTTTACAGTAAATTGAAGAAAATATATTCTTACACACAGAAAAAAAATCTCCTAGAAAACAAGGTTAAATGGAAGCCATTGTAAAGAGATGTATAAGTATTACTTCCACTATTTCTTGGGCTATTGCACAGTCCTTGGAAATGTTTGGTCATGCTGTTCAAATCCCTGGAGTAATTAAGCATCTCAAATTCTGATTGTACCATGATCTAGATTTCAGTAAACTGTGATTCTCTTTGGGTAATATAGATTTTTAAATAGTGTTTCATTGTGTTTAGTACAAATACCAAACTATTTATTCAATAATTTTACATTAATTGGAGATGTGTAACCTGAAATTTCATTAGAAAATTATTGTAAGTGAAAGATATTCATTTTTCAGATTTGTTCTATTTTTTATTTGTGTATGTATGAATCTTTGTGTGGCTTTCTTTGTGTAATTACAGGTGTGATAGAGACCAGAGATGATGGATCCCTGGACTAGAGTTAGAGGCACCTGTGAGCCTCCTAGAGTAGATTCTGTGAACCAAGCTCACAACTTTTGGAGCAGTGGTTCTCAGTCTTCTTAATGTTGTGACTCTTTAACACATTTCCGTAAGTTGTGGTGACCCTCAACCATAAGAGTAATGTTGCCACAGTTATGGATCATAATGTAAATAATTATGGATATAGAGGTTTGCTCAAAGAATTGCCAACTACAAGTTGAGAGCCGCTGACCTAGAAGAACAGTGTATACTCTTAACAGCTGAGCCATCTCTCTCTCTGGCCTAAGGTAATAATTTGTTATATGATTCTTTCCCAGGTAATTGAGATACAGAAGTAGAGCACAAACTTTCCCAATCTGTTTAAATGCTGGAATCTATTTGAATTGTGCATCAATTAGTAATTGCTTTATTATGCAGTATAGTGGAACGTCTTTTGCTATCAACACTGTTGTTTTTCACAGCTGTTTAAAACTGAAGAATATATAGGAACATTTATAATTGCTAATTGATGAACAATAATAACATAACTTTTTTAAAATAATATTTTAAAAACTTATTTATTTTATACCTCAATATCCGAAGGTCAAGTTTTAATCTTACTTTACACTGGAGCAAAATACTAAAGAGAAATTAGTTTGTGCAGAAGATGAAATGTTCAAAAGAGAAATAAAAGTATTCAAGCATCAATATACTATTCATAAAAGTCAAGATAATAATAGATCACCTCTTACATAATTTAGTTATTGCACAACCCATTTTTTTTTTTATTTTCCAGAGCTGAGAACAAAACTTAAGGCCATGAGTTTCTGAGTAGGTTGTTATACTATTAAGCTAAATCCTTGACCTCTAGGATACTTATGTAATTACTTAGTTCCATTCACCTGCAAAAAATAGGTACTCGGGAAATAATTTCCTAATATTACTATACCTAAATATTACAAACATTGTATTAAGCCAACATGGATGCTGTTAACGTTTCAGTTTAGACTGCACAAAAATCCCACTGGTAATTATTTTTGATAATATATTTTCATTTTTAACTTGCATACCCAGGCATTTATCTCTAGAATATAATAGAACTATACCAAAAATCCTTTAGGAATATATCCTTTGATCATGGATGTCTTTATAGTAAAAGACTTACCTGCATTATTAATTATCACAATCTAATTAAACCAAAACCATTTACACTTTTAATTTGAAATTCTATTGCTTCATAATTAACCAAATGGAGGATAAGGTAATTAATTTTCAGGAAACAATTTTACTGCATAAAGTTAAATATCAATTATTACGTGTATTAAATTGCCAGAAGTGTTTTGAAAATTAATTTGTTCCTAAACTTTTAGAGCTGCAGAAATTTCATCACTGTAGTCTCAATGTCAGGTAATTCACAAATAAAACACAGAGTGAATTTAATTACAATAATCATTAAGAACATAATTATTTTTCTTTTTATCAAAATCATCTGTAGAAAAAAGAATAACTTCCCAACAATGCTGCATTCTTCTTCCAAAAATATAATCTATTTTCTATAATAAATAGTGTTTAAATAAAACCAAAAATTGGAGCATTTCTTACTTAGAATCCACAGGTGGACATAAATTTGCATTACCCAATACCAGTCCTTGTTTAGTTTTATATTATAACATTTACTAATTGTATAATATAATTTGTGTTTTGTTTCCTTTTATCTAAGGTATAATTCACCACATTTAAAATAAACTTTTAGCTTCTCTATAGCTAATAAAATTATTTTAATACACTTTAAATACATCACAATAAACAGAAATTAAAACATACAGCTACTATTCTAATATTTGTCCAGAGAATTTCTCAGCTACATTTAATACATTTTCAGTATATCTTAATACAAATGTTTGCCTTTGAAAGTAAAACCTACAGTAAAGACGTCTTAATTTTGAAATGATTTCATAAGAAATATAAAATAATAATGGTTTGCATATTTGAACTAATATGTACTTATTGAATCACAATATTCAAGGCAGAGAGGTTTCCATAAGTGATAACAAAATACTAATTGCTTAAAATAGGTTTTCAAAAGGGTATGTTTTCATTCCGTAGGCTTTTAATACTGTCCTAGACTCTTTCCAGGGAAGCAAACAGTCAACTGCAGATCTACATTGCTCCCTCATGCCCTCCAACTCCAATCCCTTAGCCTCTCACAGCTCTGAGGCATACCACCCTCTGTGTTCTCCACATCCCCTTTGGGCCTCATCTTCAAGGAATCACACAGATTTTTCTCTTCCACACTTCCCCTTTACCAGTCCTGTTATCCCAGCTCCCAACTCCAGCAGGTATTTTAAGAATCCCATAGCCAATCTGCCAGAGAAGCAAGTAGGCCAACAAAGAAGGAAGGCTATCTTTAGATTACCCTCATTTCGTCCACATCCAATCCCTAATTTTCACCCCAGTTTTGAGCAGACTACTTGTTGTGGCCTCTCTTCACCCTCTAGCCCCATGTCCTTCTTTCTACCCACTTGTGGAGTCCTGCAGCTCTCCCCTCCACATTTATTCCCTTCTTAAGTATCATCTCCCACCTTAAAAAGTCTTTATGAATATAATAGAGGCTTATAAAGAGGAAATTAATAAATTCATTAAAGAAATCTATGAAAACCCAAACAGTGAAAGTAAATTAATAAAACAGCTCAGAACCTGAAAGTGGAAACAAAATCAATGGAAAAAAACACACAAACTAAGGAAGATCTGTAATGAAAAAGTTCGGATCTTAAACAGGTATTTCAGATGCAAGTCTCACCAATATAATACAAGAGATGGAAGAGAGAAATAGAGATCTCTGTCAAATAAAATATTAAATCTAAAAAAATGACACAAAAAATCAGGAAATCTGAATATTATGAAAAGGAAAATAAAAGAACAATAGGAATAGAGAAAGGAGAAGAAATCCAGGTCAAAGGCAGAAAAATATTTTCAACAAAACCATAAAAGAGAATTTTCTTAACCTAAAGAAGGAGCTTCCAGTCAAGGTAGAAGAATCAAACAGAGCATGAAACAGACTAGGCTAGAAAACAAATTCTCTGTATTATCAAAATACTAAGCATTCAGAACAAAGAAAGAATACTAAAAGCAACAAGGGGGAAGACCAGGTAACATAAAAAGACAAAGCTATTAGATTACCTGATTTTTAAATGGAGACTATAAAAAACAGAAGGGCCTGGAAAGATTTTCTACAGACTCTAAGAGACCACAAATGCCAACCCAGACTACACTGAAAATTTCCAATCACAAAATATGACATTTCCTGATAAAACCAAATTTAGCAATATCTATCTTCAAATCAACCATACTGAGGCACTCGCAGACACCTCCAGTGTAAAGAGGTTAGATACACCTAAGAAAAAATAGTGAATAAATAGTCCCAGACAAACAAATCTAAATCTTATCATATATGAACAAAAAAGAGGGACACACATATACACATACGGTCATGCGCACACACGCACACACACGTGCACACAAATTAACAGTAATCAGCAAACACTGTTTATCAAAATCCCTCAACATTGATGTTTTCAATTCCCTAATAAAAGACAAGACTAGCAGAATGGATACAAAAATAAGACCAATCCTCATCTTGTATCCAAGAAACATAGCTTAATATCAAGGAACAACATCACCTTGTTATAAAAGGATTGAAAAGATATTTCAAACAAATGTACCAATAAATGATATAGTCATTTTAATATCTGACAGAATTATGCTTCAAATCCAAACTAATAAGAGGAGATAGGGAAGGATATTATAAAAGTATCAAGGGAAAAATTCACTAAGAGAAAATTAAAATTTGTAGCATATATGCACCAAACACAGGGATACCCAAGTGTGTAAGAAATTCTGTTTCAGCTTAAGGCACATGTTAACCCTCACACACAGATAGTGGAGACTCCAGTAACCTACTCTCTCCAATAGACAGGTCACCCAGAAAAGTTTTAGAGTTAAATAGCATTATAAACCAAATAGGCCTAACAGATATTTACAGAACATTT
>JAQHUG010000072.1:1412595-1440309 GCA_028555095.1 Dicrostonyx torquatus | reverse complement strand
CACACACACACACACACACACACTCATAGATTGTATACCATTACACATAAGCAAAATACCAATAGGACAATAAAAACAAAAAATACCTAAACAAAATAATATAAGGCAAAAGTTTTATACAAAAATACTAGTAAGGTTATATTGTGTTGACCATTTATTTACTACTGTAAAATATGGTTAATAGACCCTTGAGAATTTATTGAAGAGTGAATTTTTCTGAATGGATTTAAAGCCCACTCCATTAGGGGAACACCATGCCTGACACATCTCAGTGGCCTAGAACCTGAGAATGGATAGTCGACCTAGGGGCAAACAAAATACTCTTGTTTTGCTAAAAGAACATAGCAATAAAAGGACTTCTTAACCAGTAGATATGAGGTTTTCTTTCACTTGAAAAAAATCCCATGTTTTTAAGGAAGATTCACAGAAGTTTATGTACATACTTAAGGAATTTTTTTCACTTATTTTTTTGTACTCAAAGTAATTAAAATCTGTTCATCCCATTTTGTGACTAATCATTTGAGAGTCCTATAGAATCTCACTTGACTGGCATACTTCTAAATTACATTCTTTGTCTTTCAAATTTGAATAGGATTGAAAATGACATTTCAGATTTCTCTAAGAAATATCTTCAAGTTTTGAATGAATAGCTTATGAAACAGTTCAAAGACCATAGTAATATACTTCAGTGGTCAGATAGCTGTTTTGAATATGCAAAGCCTGCGTTCAACCCTCAAGACTAGTAACAAAACAAGAAAAATTTAATCAAGAGTATTCCTCTAAATACTCAAATTTAAGATGAAAAGAAAGATGAAAAGTGAGGATCCCCAAAATTCTTGGTGTATATATTAATAGAAATTAAGCAAAATCCAAAATTTCTCATAAAAGTATCTAAAAGTAGTTAATCATTAGGGCCCATGAAGCACTGCCAATTGAATGATAATGTAAGTCATCCAATTTTATACTAGATTTTAAATCAAACTGGATCAATTTTGAACAAATGTGTATTTCATCTTAGTAACTTCTAAATATTACTAAACATTTTGTCAAAGACTATTACATAGTAGTCTATCACTATGTTCTTTGCAAAAAATAAAATTTTGTCACCATTGAAAATATTTTATGCAAAATATTTTTTAAAAATTAAATCAAAGTTAAATTGGATATGAAATATAACATAAGTGATATTGATACTAATAAAAACAAAACATATTTTAAAGTAAACATATATGATAAATTCATTCTGATCTCATATATCTGCAGTGATTACTAACAGAAAACTAGTTTGAGCACCACTAACCTAGCAAAACATTGATATCTCTAGTTGCAATATGTTGTGGTTTCATAGAAAATGGCCCCCAAAGGGAGTGAAAATATTAGGAGGTGTGGCCTTGGAGTAATTATGTCACTATTGAGGTAGGCTCAAGATACCACCCAGTGTTTTAACTCACTTCCTGTTTCCTGCCTATCAAGATGTCTATCAGATCCAGCACCACGTCTTCCTGCATGCCACCATGTTGTACTGTGGTGATAATAGACTAAATTTCTTAAAATATAAACCACCCCAATAAAATGTCTTTCCTTTAAAAGAGTTGCCATGTCCCTTCACTGCAAGCAGAAACCTAAAACAACATACACACTTGTATCTGCTTTGGATATGCATTTAAAATTCCCTGCACATTACCTTATTTTATTATCAGAATTCTATTGAAGCTCATCATTTCTGAACTAAAGGACTGTGTTTAGAAAGATATTTTTTCTAATTATTGCCTATATTTTATTAATCTGGCAGATGAAAGTCTAAACTAATATTGATTCTTTCCTTTATAAAAACTGTATAAACATATTTGTTATGCCTGAAGATGGCATTTGGTTTTGTTTTTATTGTGAATTATAATGCCACATCTAAGCTTTTCAAAGTCATATTTTCTTTAGGTACATTTTTTAAAAAGCTAGTTTAAAGAAATTGTGACTGGTGTTAACTTCCTAGAAATGGGATGCATGTTAGGGAACTAAACTTTAGTTAAATTTCAAAGATGAAAGCCAGTGTGCACTAAAGAAAAAAAAATCACACATGGCATGGTAGTTTCTTCTATAAAACAGGAGCCAACTTATCTGTCATATTTAATTATTTTATGCACAGATGTATTGCTTTCAGATATGAAAATCTAGATTGTGTGGATTATCTCAATACATTTCTCTTCCGGGCTACTGAAATAAAATTCATAGTTATGAACCCTTATGAACAAGAAAGCAGATTGAAAATAAAATGATCTGAATAATGGAATCATAAAGTTGCTATGGTGGAAAGAACTTCTTTGAAAACGTATTTTATTCTCATGAATTGAAGTGGGTGTATTTAATCTTTCCCTTACCATCTATAATGCAAAGAAATATGTAGCCTCAAACAGCTCCTCAAAGGCAATTGAAAATTATTTAAGTAATACCAATTTCCTTTCCTTACTATACTCCTCCCTCCCTTCCTCCTTCTTGCCTCCATCTTCTTCCCTCCCTCTCATCTCTTCCTTTCTTTTTGCTTGACTGGTTTCTGATCCAGTGAGTCTCATATTTGCATATTTTGAGATAATTGATGCCTGGGAAAAAGAGAAAAGCTAACTTAAAACATTAACAGAATGAAACCAGATTCAGCACTGACAGTTCTTTTTTTCACATTTTCATCTGTATACTTGCCAGCTCAATTAATTTGGAACAATACTTTAAACTTAATGGTACTTACATTTCCTCATTGCAGGATTACTCATAAAGAGCATCTACAATGTTACAAACTGAAAAAAGAAAAATAGAAGTTACTGCTAAGGAAAAATATAAACACACTTTAAAATTACCTTGATCAGACAGACTGGATATGGCTAATGATGCATGTTGGTGGAATGTTCATTTGAATGCAGCCACATTTTACTAGAATAATTATGCCATGCATGCTAATGCTTTGCTGTGTCTTTTGTTTAGTGGCTTGGTTTGGTTTTAGAAAGGGCATGTGTTTCATCAGACAGTATCACACAGTGTGGCTCAAGCAGGTCAGAAACTTTCTCCATAGGTCCTGCTCTTTTTGAAATCCCAGGAATCCTTCTCCACAGTACTCTTAAGTACTAATACTATGTACTATGACTACAGATGAGAGACACCTTAACCAACTGATTCTAATTCATAATCACGATGGCTCCACAAGCAACAAAGTTTATCAGGAAGCCTCTTTTGGGGATGAATCCTCAACAAGGCAAAGCTTTGTTTCTCAACTGTAGTTCAAATGACAGAAATATTCATTTGCTCCAATAACTCACTTTGGGAATGATAAAAAGTTAATGACACTAAAAGAGAATGGTTTCAAAAATGTCTTCTAAGATGTAACACAGTAACCCAAGAGCTATGCATCACTGATGTGATTAGCTGAAGCTACCACATAGTATTCATAGAATTTCATGTAATACAGCTTGCAGTGAAGAAATGGCTCAACTTTCCTGTTCATGAACTGAGCTGAATTTACGAAGGCTAAAGCAGGTGGCTATAATGAGTCCTGCAGGGGCCGACTCTGGAAAATGGTATACGGAAAGATACGTATTCACATGTGCTTTCTTTTAGAGGAAAGCTGATTATGATTTCTTTCTTCAGTGAACATAAAACAAATAAGCTATACTTATGCTTACTGCTGAGTGTGTCTCAAGTGTAGCTGTTCTAATTAGCTTTACTTTCCAACGTGCTTAAGATTCAGATTCAGGTCAGAAGCTGCCTGATCCTATAGTTAGCTGTCTGCAGTATTTGCCCACTCAACACGTGTGTTCTTTCCATGATTCCTCAGCTGAAAGGAGGTCCATAAGCTATGCTTTCCAAGCACAGTTATGCCAATATTGTACATAATTCTCTGACATTATATGTATATTGATTTAGGAAAGAGTTCTTCCTGGGTAGGGATAAGCATATTAACATGCTCACAATTCGTTTGGTACAATTAATCATATACAATGATTCAATGTGATTTCTTCCAGTTACTGGTATATAGATACTACCTCCAGAGAGAATAAACCAGTCTTCTGTGAGAGTTCTTTAAACCAGAGTCTAAATTACAGACATTGAACTCCAAAAGAACCCATGAGATAACAAGGACTTTCACATTTATACTACATGTGGGGAATACTGTTCATACTAGAAACCATAGGTCATTAAATTAAAAGCAGTGTATGTGGTTTTGTCAACAATACAGGTTATCATCATTGCTCTTGGCTATCCACCAGAATCTGATAGTAAGAACCATTTGTTCAAGTCACATGTGCTTTGACACAATGTGGAGAAATGAAACTGCCACTGGCCTGAAAGCTTTCTCTCTTCTGTCTAGTTTTCATTATGTTGAAAGGTGCTAGGCAGGCTAATGAGAGGAAAAGTCATTAAGAGTCTTATCACGATGTGGGATTCACCTCTGTATGCTGTGGATACCATTACTTAATTAAGAAGCTGTTTTGGGCTTGCACAGGGCAAACTAGAGCTAAGCAGTGAAAACTAAACAGAATGCTGGGAGGACGAGTTGGAGTCAGTGAGAGCCAGGTAGCCCTGCTGGAGACAGATATACTGGAACTTTGTTGGTAAGGTACAGCCATATGGCAATATACAGATTAATGGAGATTAGTTAGTTTAGTTAGGATATAAGGGCAAGCTGAAAATATGCTTAAGTATTTGGCCAAATGGTATTAAAAATAACTTAGTATTTGATTGATTGTTTCATGATCTAGGCAGCAGGGAAAGAACAAGCAACCTCCTCCAACATCATCAAGCTACAGTAATGACTGGCATGGGAAGCAGTGCCCATTAGTACAATAGTGATATAGATATTATAGCAGCAATCACCTACTTTCTGATTGGATATATGGTCTGCTCCACAGGATGTGTCTACTGTTTCTTCAATAATTATCTTTATGTTTACCCCAAAATTAATGCAGCTCTCAGTTATCATCAGAGAGATATCTTTTTGCAGTAATGTCAGCTAATACAGACACTTGCAAACTATTCAAATTGTAAAGAATTATAAAGAATAGGTAACTGTGGATATCTAGACCATAAACAGGATTACAAAAATCACAAATATGAGAGACAGAGAGAGAGAGAGAGAGAGAGAGAGAGAGAGAGAAGAGTACTCATAGGCAGTGAATGATTACAAGTAGAAAAGAGTTTTCAGACACATTGGAGCAGTTTTTCATATGAAATACCAGTGGTGGTGACAGTATAGACAAGACCTGTATAAGCTTAAGTCAGACAATACCTAGGCATGGAAGAGGGAAATTGTTAAGAGAATCCTACCCACAGCAAAAGAGCCATTGCTAATCAATGGTGTCTAGGAGAAGAAAACTTATTTTCTTTAGTGTGTGGTTCCTTATGGATCTAATACTCTCAGGTTGAAAGCCACAAATCCAAAAGAATATAGATAGTACTAGTTAGACTTGGTTTGCTTAGAACCAAAAATAACAAACGAAAGATAAAGTTGGGTAGGTTTGGAATTCTGGGTGGTCCTTGTGGAAAATTGGTAAAGGGTGTGTGTGTGTGTGTGTGTGTGTGTGTGTGTGTGTGTGTGTGTGTGTGTGTGTGTGTGTTGAAAGGCTGCTTGTTTGTTCTGGCTGCTCAGCCCTGAAATAATCACATAGAAACTGTACTATTTAAAACAATGGCTGGCCAATCACTCTAGCATATTCCTAGCAAGCTGTTACATATTAAATTAACCAATTTCTATTATTTTATACCTTACCATGAGGCTTGTGGCTTACCGGCAAGGTTCCAGCTAGCTCTTGAGTCTTTCTCCTCTGGCACCTCTGTTACATCTCCTGACTTTGCCTTCATTTCCCCAGAATTCAGTTCAGTTTTCCCCACCCAGCTCTATTCTACCCTATCTAATAAAAGCAACACATATGAAGAAGGACTTTCTACATTAGGTGTGGAAGAATAAAACAAACATGACTAAAATGCAATGTATAAAATTTTGAATAATTAATAAAATACTTTGAATTAAAATTTCTTTAATAAAATATGTACTCTAAGTCAAATTGCATAAAGTTGAGATATTGATCACATAAGAATATTTAAATAAACACTGACATAGATTCTAAGGAATTTTATTTTTACTTGAAAGATGTATATTTTTATAGGTATAAGTAACAAGTAGGGTTCAGATAGCTTCTAATCCATCCTTTTTAGAAACTTATTAAAATTCATGTTTATCTGAAAGCCATTGCTTTCTTTTGGATGGTATTACCTTGATTATTTTCTACTTCTATTGTGCTTCATGCCTTTTATATTTTTGTGCTTTTTTGGTGTCTTAAGACCAATAAAATTTTCAAATTTTCAATTCTATATGTCAAGTTGACAGAAATTTAATTCCATGAAGATTTCATAGTTGATTAAAAAATTTTACAGCTTCACATGTTATTCTGCAAATGAACCATCATCTATAAAATTAATGTCCCTTTAATCAGCTAATCCAAATTTTATATCTTTATGGTATTCCCAAATATTTATGGGATTCCTCAATGAGGACTCTTAAATGGCCCATGCATGCCCCATTCATAGCCATTTTGTGCTATTATTTTGTACTCTTCCACTGGTTTCCCAGTTTGCCCATGCTTTTGACACTCTGAAATTCTACAATGGTAACTACCCATCCAACAGTTAAGAAAGTTTCTGCTTTCTTGCATGTCTCAGTAGGATCTTATCTTCAGAGTAGGTGGAAACATTGGT
Source organism: Dicrostonyx torquatus (assembly GCA_028555095.1). Taxonomy (NCBI): domain Eukaryota; kingdom Metazoa; phylum Chordata; class Mammalia; order Rodentia; family Cricetidae; genus Dicrostonyx; species Dicrostonyx torquatus. The sequence goes on along the minus strand of JAQHUG010000072.1, from coordinate 1,433,574 downwards.
AGCAGTGTGGTAATAGTTGTGCCCCCTTCCTATCACACTTTGTCAGTGCATTCACAGCACCATGCCCTTTGTGATATACAGAAAACAGAGAAAATAAAGCAAGCTAGTCCATGGTATTAGATCATAGATGTGTCATTGACATGGATATCCATCATATGGGTAGAATTAATCTGGCTGGTGAAAAGGATCAAGACCCTCATACTTCAATAATGGGTTCACAGAATATTCCCCATTGTAACTGAAAAATATTTGTTTGAAAAAATTCAGTCTCTGGTTACAAGCCTGGGTTTGAGTTTGTTTCTAAAACTTGACATCAGAATCACTTATTTTCACCTCTCTGAGATTCAGTCGTTTCATCAGCATGGAAATGGAAAAAATATGTCCCTTTTTGAACCCTAGCTAGACCAAGAGAAAAATAATCATGTTTCTATATCAGAGGATTTGGGTATAAGATTTTATTTCCCCCTTTTTTTATTAAAAATAGATTAATTTCTCATACAATATATTCTGATTACAGTTTCCCTTCCCAGTTCCTGCACACCCTCCTTCCACTCTGGATCTACTCTTTTTTTGTCTCTCATTTGAAAAGAGCAGACTTCTAAGAGATAACACCCAAACAGTACGCAATAAAATATAATAAGATAAAGCAAAATCCATCATACCACCCCATTGAAGTTGGACAAGGCAAACCAACAGAAGGAAAAGATGCTCCAAGAGAAGACACAAGAATCAGAGATCCACTCCTTCACATGCTCATTAGTCCCATAAAAATATTGAACTAAATGCTATACTACAAACACAGAGGACTTGGTGCAAACCAGTGCAGGCTGTCTGCTGGCTGCAGCAGCTGCTGTGGGTTCATATGAGCTTTGCTCAGTAAGTTCTAAGAGACAATGATTTGTCATGAGAACCTATGCAGAGCACAGGATTGTGGAGGGAAAAAGCAGAAGATGAAATCAGCAGATTTCTGACACTTCCTAGAGCTAGAAGAGTTCAGTGTGAGTTATGAAGATAAGAATGTTTGGGAAGTAGAGGGCACTGTTAACTTTTGGCTGATTTCCTTTGGGAATATTAAAGCTCTTTATGGAGGTGAGTTCTGCTGGGCTACAGAAGGACTTACTGTCACAGGGAACTTTCATGAGAGTAGTTCTTCCTATTTTAGCCCCACCTCTCCTATTTATAGAGGGGGTTCTACTCACATGATTGTTAACATCAGAAGATGCTAATTTGGGTAGACAGCATTCTCTAGTCTCCTGTACATGTCTGCTTGGCTTGAGAAGGGATGCTCTCTCTGCTGTTCATGGATGTGTTTAAGTGAAATACAGGTTGTTCTTGGGGCAAGTGATTCCAACTCAGCCTGGGAACAGATGTATAAAAGCAATCTCACTGGGACACTACAAGTAAGCCATGTCCTTAATCTAGATTTGATCAACAATAAACCTGGCATTTGTAGCTTCAATTACCTGTGTCTAGATACTCTCTTACAACAGAATTAGACCTCATGCCAATCTGTAATGGAAAGTCAAGAAGCAAATATTCTGCCTAGGATATATTAGGCTTCGGGGTATTTTAAGTAGGCACATAGGGATAATATTGAATTTAGGGTAGACATTAGTAGTCAACAGGATAATAAATATTCATTTATGAAAATGCAAAAATATGGATGTGCCATTATCATATATAAGTATATTTCAACAAGATTTGGCATAAATCAAATGAATTATGGCAACAATGATAAATAGAACTGTACTTCTTTCCTGAATAAGATTAGATTCTCCAAAATGAATCAGTGTCACCAGCCCTAAATCAAGATCACTCTGAGTCATGCTACCCTAACAGGTCTTCTGGGGTACTTCATGAGAGACTCTCCACTAGCGATTCATTCTGGCTTGCTCAAGGCAACTGATTTGATACAGATAGAATTCAATTAGAATCACACACACTTTACCTCTGACTCATCTAAGGTAGCTCATCGTCATAGTACTTGAAGACATCTGTCCTACTGAACAATGCAGGTGCAAGTTTGTACAGCTCAATCAACTACTGATTAAATCACTGCCTCCTGTCAAGTTGAGCTAAAGATGAAGGATGGAGACAGAGTCAAATGTGTTTATAAGATATGTTTAAGGATGCTCTCTATGTTCCTTGCTTCCATTATATATTGATTAAAATGCATTGATTGTCAGTTCATAATCAGATTCCATCATTATGCATGATTGAATAATATTAAATTAAATAGAAGAAAATATTTGTTTTCCAACAGAATGGTTTCCAATTTATCTTATCATAAGATATTCCTTTTTTTTCATGGTCAGTATCCTGCCTGTACAATTATTAGGAAAATGTTACCATAAAAAGTGGAAACTAATTATCAAAGTAGTAATTGTTTACAATATTCATGCATGCTTAGGCATTAAATATTATCATAAATAGATATTAATAAATTTTATTGAAATGTAAAAAATAGTTAAAATATGATCTGATTAGATAATATAAGAAAGGATGATATTATTTTTAATGAAATTATACATAAAATACAGAATTATTGCTAGGTTCTTTTTATAATTTTTTAATAGAATGGTTAAATCTATCTACATATTAATTTTTTTATGGGAGCATAAGTGTAAAACTTTTGACTTTATCAACTCAATGATTAAAATGTTTTAGATTATAATTTTAATAGAAATTTTAAAATAGTCAAAAATTAGCCTCTTCTCACCACTGGAACTTCTTTCCTTCTTGCCAAATGACATGCATTTGGCGTTGTTCCACTGGCAGTTTGGAGTGCTGTTCTGAAACTAGATAGGTATCCTCTCAATGTCCCTTGCTTTGTTATTGTTTTATATAAATATATCCATTGTCTGTTAACAGAAAATACTAACTTTAACCTCTAAATTTATCTCAGTTAAACTCTATTACTGTGCATGAATAGATGATATTAAATAAGATGATTGACATTATTTTGAAAAAATGAGTTATAATTTATTTTAATTACAAAGTTCTACTTTTTCATTAAAGTCAGTATTCTGTCAAGTTCTTAGCCAATGTATGTTAATAAGCAATGTAGCTGAGACAGGTCTACTTCAATCAAGAGAACTGCATATAATGTCATTGTTTCAGATATGAAAAGTCCAATGAAAGTCTCATGTGTTGATGTTTTGTTTTTTTTTTCTGCAGTTTATGGTGCTAGTGAAAGGTGATAGGTATATAGGCACTAACTTCATTAGCAGGATAATGTACTCTGAATTCATATTATACCAGACATTATGAATTGATCCTGGGCAGGGGCAAGGTGCCTCAAAGGGGTGCCTCTGAAGATGGGAACTCGGTTCTGGCTCACTCCTTATATCTTGGTCCTGTTTGTCTCATTCTCCTAGTTGCTACCAGGGAATTACCTTCACTGCACCACACACTGTTCACTATGATTTTCTGCCTCACTTATCATGCTCTTAATAATCTAAAACCCATTATCATAAATAAATAAGTCACCTTTAAAGTCATTCCCCCCAATACTAGGTCATAGTGATGAAATCCAGATAACATATGCCAGTAATTCTATGGATTTACCATTTTAACATCTCATCTCCTTCTGTCTCTATAACCTTTCCAAGAAAGACGCCTTGGTGACCCCAATTTACAGAAGCATGACAATAAAATGAAAATGTAAACTTGTATAAAAAGTAAATTTATATTTTAATCTTTACAACAATATCATATCTTGGCTCTGGAAATACAGTACATGGTTTCACAAGGAGATAGACTCAAAGCTTTGAAAGCAACTGGGTCAATACAACATTGGAAATTCCAAGTTTTACTATGACATTTACAGGACATGCTGCATTAGACATAAGTCAATTTGAGTGTCTTTCCACTTTGTTGAGACAGAAATGAATTAAAATATTAGATGACATTGTGAATGTTTCAGTCAGTAAGTTATTATTTTAAGAATACAATGTATTGAAATTTACAATGAATGCTATTAGTAAAATTTACTAAGATATTTTATAGATAGAAAAAAATTTCATTTCATTCTTTACATAGGATCAGTGTATCAACAAGAGGCAGAAATATAGAAATAATAACAATAATAACCTCCAGTGACATAGTTTCTCACAATTGCAAAACATGTCTAAGTGTTTTTACTTTATATACACAAACTTTGGGCAAAGCTTCTACTTCCCACGTTTCATCCATGAACAATGTAAGGACACACCTTTGAACATCTTAAGGTTCACGACCTCACATAGTAAAGCCATAGGTTTAGACAGAAGTCTTACATAGGTCAAGTAGATAAGATTTGTTGACTATACACTAAACGATCCATGACTACTGTGACCTTTATTTTTCAAGGATTGGAATAATTACCAATCAGTTATCATTTTTTTCTTGTTTTACAGAACACAGTAACAGCTATTTCTTCCTGCAACTAACTCTCATCTGTTTATAGTCTATAAGCTACGAAATCATATCAGTTTGCTGAAAATAGGACATGCAATAGAATGAGTGGTATGTAGGGTATTTTTTTACGATGTTGATCAAGTTCATAAACTTTGTATACAAGTCAAAGACTGATTATCAATAATTAAGAAGGATATTAAAATGAATTATGCAATATAAAAATTATACAGAAAAATGAATAATTCAAGCAGGGTAACTATCACTAAGATACTCTGAATGTAGAAAAAGCAATGTCTGGGGCATTAGGGTAGGTGGTCAAAGCCCTTAGCATCAACAAAAGTAGTACCAAAATAACATATGGGAAGTTCTTTTTTTTTTTTTTTTCTTTTTGGTTTTTCGAGACAGGGTTTCTCTGTAGCTTTGGAGCCTGCCCTGGAACTAGCTCTTGTAGACCAGGTTGGTCTCGAACTCACAGAAATCTGCCTGCCTCTGCCTCCCGAGTCATGGGATTAAAGGCATGTGCCACCACCACCCGGCTATTTTTTTTTTTTGATGGGAAGTTCTTGAAACATCATGCTTGAGTTTTAAAGCAAATGCTTAAACAAGATCTGAACAAAAGGTTTGAACAAGATAGTGATGAAATAATATTTGCTAGAACCCATCAAATAATAAAAACAATAATAATAATAACCTCTAGATACATTGAATATTTACATGACAGAATTTAATCATTAAATTTTGCTTAATATTGTTATCTGAATTTATTAGAATGAGATCATATTCTGGGCCTCCTCTAAGAACATTCATATTAAATTTAAGATAAATATAAGCAGCCAAAATATAATATGAGCTTTTTTTTTAAAGATTTATTTATTTATTACGCATACAACATTCCTTCCATGAATGGTTGTTTGCCAGAAGAGGGCACCAGATCTCATTACAGATGGCTGTGAGCCACCATGTGGTTGCTGGGAATCGAACTCAGGACCTCTGGAAAAGCAGTCAGTGCTCTTAACCTCTGAGCCATCTCTCCAGCCCTAATATGAGCTTTTTATACCTCTAAAAATCTCCCTTCATTTTTGAAGAAATATTGTATATAGTTTCATTATATATAATATTATAATATATTTTACATAATACAGAATTACATATCATATAAATATTTTATATATGTTATATATTACATAAATATATTATTTATATATACTTAGAGACAGCTATATATATGTGTGTGTGTATTTAGTTTCTTTTTCTTTTCTTTTTTTCTGATTTTCCACTTCTGAACAAAAAAAATTATTGATTTTTTTGAGCTCTTCATAAAGCAAAGAAAATCAGCCCACAAATTACAATCCCAGACAACAATGAGGACCCTAAGAGAGATATACATATATCTAATCTACATAGAAAATAGAACAAGACAAGATCTCCTGAGTAAATTTGGAGCATGGGGACCTTGGGAGAAGGTTGAAGGAGAGGGGAGAGGCAGGGAGGAGAGAAAAGACAGTTACATGGATTTCACAATTACATCTTTACCTAATTTTGGTTTGGGAGGTCCTTCTGTCTATGTTTTGCTTTCATTGGTTAATGAATAAAGAAACCTCCTTGGCTTGTTGATAGGGCAGATTATAGGTAGGCGGGAAAAGCCAGGCAGAATGCTGGGAGACAGAAGGCGGGGAAAGAGATCCCATGAAGCTGCCAGAGTCAGACATGCTGAATCTTTCCTGGTAAGCAACTGCCACGTGGCAATATACAGATTAATAAAATGGGTTAAATTGATATACAAGTTAGCCAATAAGAAACTAGAGCTAATGGGCCAAGCAGTGATTTAATTAATACAGTTTCTGTGTGATTATTTTGGTTCTGGGAGGCCAGGAAGAACTATCAGGCATCCTTCTACATAATTTGATCTTTGCATCTTTTCTTCTTTCTACAGTTATAGAGTATAAAAAATGAAAAAGCAAACCTTTATCACTAGCTCTATTTTTCTTGTGCCAGTTGAGAAGACTCCTAAGAGCAGGAGCGCGTTTGTCTCTGACTCTTTTGCCTTCTTTTGGGACTCAATATGACGGTGCTTTGTCTTACAACATTTGCTGTTTTGTGAAGTTTGGATGCCATCTCTTGGAGGCCTTCTCTTTTCTGAATGGGAAAGGAGGGGCAGTCGACCTGGGGAAGAGAGGAGGTGCAGGGGAACTGGGAGGAGTGGAGAAAGGGGCTGTGGTTAGGATGTACTGTCTAAGAAGAATCTATTTTCTTTTTTAATTTAATACCTTTATTGATTTTACTGAGCTATACATTTTTCTCTGTTCCTTACTCTTCCTTTCTGCTCCCCTTCAACCCTCTCCCATGGTCCCCATGCTCTCAATTTACTCAGGAGATCTTGCCTTTTACTACTTCCAATGTAGATTAGATTCATGTATGCCTCTTTTAGAGTGCTCATTGGAGTTTAGGTTCTCTGGGATTGTGCATTATAGGCGGATTTTCTTTGTTTTATGTCTAAAAGCCACTTATGAGTGAGTACATATGATATTTGTTTTTCTGGGTCTGGGTTACCTCACTCAATATGATGTTTTCTAGTTTCATCCAGTTGCCTGCAAATTTCAAGATGTTATTATTTTTTCTGCTATGTAGTACTTCCTTGTGTAAATGTACCACATTTTCCTTATCCATTCTTTGGTTGAGTGACATTTAGGTTGATTCCAGGTTCTTGCTACAACAAACAATGCTGTTATAGACATATTTGAGCACATGTTCTTATGGTATAATTAAGCATCCTTTGAATATATAAAATATATAAAAGTGGTATTGCTGGTCTTGACAAAGGTTGTTTCATAATTTTCTGAGAAATAGCCATACCTATATCCAAAGGGGATGTACCAGTTTGCACTCCCATCAGCAATGCAGACGTTTCCCTTTATCCCACATCCTCTCCAGCATAAGTTGTCAGTGTTTTTGATCTTGGCAAGTCTATCAGGTGTAAGATGGAATCTCAAAGTTGTTTTGGTTTACATTTCTCTGTGGCTAAGAATGTTGAGTATTTCTTTAAGAGTATTTAAGTAATTTTAGATTCCTCTGTTGATAGTTCTCTATTTAAGTCTGTTCCTCTATATTTATTGAAATATTTGGGATTTTTTGATGACCAATATCTTGAGTTCTTTGTATATTTTGGAGATCAGTTTTCTGTATGATGTTGGGATACTGAAGATCTTTTCCCATTCTATAGGCTGCTGTTTGTCTTGAACATGTCCTTTGCTTTCAGAAACTTTTCAGTTTCAAGAGGTCCCATTTATTGTTTCTCTCAGTGTCTGTGCTACTGAATTTATATTTAGGAAGTGGTCTCGTGACAATGCTTTCAAGTTGAAGAGGATACCAGAAAATGTAAAGCTCTTCCATGCTGCTGGGTAGGTAGAATTAACACAGTAAAAATGGCAATATTACCAAAAGCAATCTACAGATTGAAACCAATGCCCATTGTAATTCCAGCAAAATTCTTCAAAGACCTCGAAAGAATGGTATTCAACTTCATATGGAACAGCAAAAAACCCCAGAATAGCCAAAACAATTCTGTACAGTAAAGGAAATCCTGGAGACATCACAGTCCCTGACTTCAAACTGTATTACAGAGCTACAGTACTGAAAACAGCCTAGTATTGTCGTAAAAACAGACAGGAAGGCCAATGGAACCATATCAAAGACCCAGATATTAATCCACATACCTATGAACACCTAAATTTGACAAAGCAGCAAAAATATAAAATGGAAAAAAGAAAGCATATTCAACCAATGGTGCTGGCATAACTGGACATCAATATATAGAAGAATGAACATAGATCCATATCTATTGCAATGGACAAAATTTAAGTCCAAATGGATCAAAGATCTCAACAAATACCCAAACACACTAAACCTCATAGAAGAATCTATTTTTAATAGATTAGGTAGATAGATAGATATAGATTGATAAATATGGATAAATGATAGACAGGATGATAGATAGATAGATAGATAGATAGATAGATAGATAGATAGATAGATAGATAGATAGATAGATACATGACATATTGGTAAATATAGATATATGATATAGATGGATAGAGAGATTTAAACAGATACATAGGCAGATGATTTATAAATATCGATATAGATAGATGGTAGATAGATAGGTAGATAGATAGATAGACAGACAGATAGATATCACAGGAGAAAGTAAAGATCATTTAAACATCCAAGGTTTCTTGATTTGAAATCTTGTTCTGCTAAAGCATTGTCAGAGCTTAAAAGACAAACCAATCTCTGATATTCCCAGTCAACTGATCAAAATCCTACACTTAGGTTTTGACAGCAAGTGTCTTCATTTGAAAGTAGAAAAATAATTAGTCCTGAGGCAATTTCAATATTAATGTAATATAATATTCTTTTAAATTATGCTTAGTTCATCATTTGAAGATTTTATAAATGTACTTAGATCATGTTCACCCCTCTTCCAACTCCTTCCATACTCTCCCACTCTTGCACTGTTTACTTTTAAACGTTTGATAAATGTATATTGGTTGTGCAAAGTAAGAATTTTCATTCGAATTTGAGATAAGAAATCAGTGCGGAAAGTGGAGATAATGCTGTTCCTTTAAAGCGTATTCCACATGTATCGTCTAAACAGGTATGTCTATTATTGTGTTCTTGTACATTCTTCTCATTTTTATTTGTTATGTGTTAACCGTATGGGGACTCTGTACTGCACAATATGCTATAGTGTTTACTCTAATACATCATGGAGTTTCAAAATGTTTCTATTCATAAACAAATAAAAAAATAAAATTTAATTATCAAATGATATATTTTCTTTCTAGGCTATTGATCTTGCAATGCAAAGTAGTCAATTTGTTTGGTTTCTTTCATAATGCAGTATGTGAGTTTGAATAACAGATGTCCCCCACAGGATATTGGGCCTCTATATTTTTCCTGAGCTCATGACAATGTTTTTTAATGCTGATTGTTTAGGAGGTACATCCTCCTTGGAAGCAGTGAGTTTCTGGGATTATCCCACTTAGACTGTAGAGCAAATCTTAGCTTCCTGCTCCACTTGTGATCCTTGTGACTCAAGACAGAAAGAGGTAAGTTGCATCTGCTGTACAGTTCTGTCTTATGAAACTGGCCTCTGCTATGCCTTCTCCTCCAAAATGGGCTGTGAATCTTAAACTATGTCTCAGAATAAACCCTCTTTCATTAAGTTGTTTCTTAGGGGACTCTTAGTCATATTAAATAGAAAAGCAGCTACTTCAGGTCTTGTATGGAAAATTTGTAATTTTTATTATACCAAATTCAATTTGAATAACTAAAGATTTCCATTAAGTAGTCCAATAAAGTAGAAAATTTTCAGGTTACTTGATTTGTCTTCCAAATATTTAAAAAATGTTCTTAATGTTTCTAGAAAAAAATAAACCTATGAAAAGAAAAAAATATTTTCTAAACATCCTACAATTTTCTACTTGTTTTCAAGCACTGCCATTTCATAAGAGGGAAGAGTTTTAATTTTTCAATGATTAGGAGATTTTGTTATAACTGTGCAATGGTTATTTTTCAGAAAGGAGAAGAACAAAAATCACAGATAAAGATTAATAAAGAAAAAAGAAAGAAATGCAGAAAAATCTGTCAATGTTTATCAACGTAAATCAGGGACAAGTTCAAACAAAAGTACAATGATTTCCATTTCTATATATTGTTAACCACGCTATCCCAGCTGTACACAGACACCACTCCAGCACAGTGCACAGCTGTGACACAAATGGGAATAGATTGCCAATCAGAGCTTGGCTTGAGAAATTCATTGCCCTAACCATTCCCTAATAAAGCCTCTGTCAGTCTGCTTCCATTACTGTCTGCTAGAATAAGTGTAGACTGTGCCACTAAAGACATTATAGCTCATCTCCATTAGATTTAGTTATACATTATTTTAGAATAATAAAGTGAAACAAAGTTCCAGATTTCTTTCATCTCTCATTGAACACAAGGGGAGTAGACACGTGATAGATTATGGCAGAGCTATATGACGGGTCTCTGGTGTTTCCTCATTCAGTCATCAGAAGTTTTATTGATGGTCATTTCTCTTAGCTCTTTTCCTAAGGGATGGAAACAGCCCCCCAATGACAGACTTTACACGAGAACATGATTGCTTTGGTTACTGTTTAAAGACGGAATGAAATCTCATCTCCCTGATGCTCATTGTCATAATAAATAAATAAATAAATAAATAAATAAATAAATAAATAAATAACGACCACTTTCAGGAGGTTTTAGTTCTCTTTGAAACTCCCATCTTCCAGCAAAAATTGTTGTTAAATATTATTTTAATCTTTCCCTTATAGAACTGCAGTGTGTACCTATGTTTCTAATTCCAAGATATCCAAATAAAGTGGCCATTCATCTCTTCTAGAAAACATAATTTTCTTCAGATACTATAAAAGTACAGCTCTATGTTTTACTTTATACAAATTATATAGTTTTATGTATTTTAGTTAAAAGATATTTTTTGTTAAAATCACAATTTATCCAAGATTAAATTTAAAAATAGAATGGGAATTCTACCTTCTACATGATTGTGGAACTCTACTTTGAAAGCTCATGACAGAAGTCGTGTTAAACTTAATTCATTATGAGTAAAATTTTCCTTCTCAAGAATATTCTATGGTATCTTCTAGTTGTAATAGTATTTATACTTGAAGATAAGAGAAAACCTGGACAATGAAGTAGCATTTCATCCGTAGGCAAATAGCATTACAAGATATAAAGTTGAGGCCTGGAATATGCCTTAAACCAGAGAGTATCTTCCAATTGCAAATGATTAAATCTTTTGTCTATATTTAATCAGCATCCACATTTTTAGCTCAAAAAACTATGATTTTAATACAAAAATGGAAAAGGCAGCATAACCACCATATAAATTTTAAGATGCAGATTATGTTTAAGATATGTTTAGCATTTAGAATTTGACACTAACCTTAATATGTGATTATTACATCTATTGTGCATAAAATACTAATTATCCATGAAAGACTAATTCTTAACATTTATATATTGAGGTGAAATTATAAAAGTCACAGAAGTCTATGTATCTTCTCCAAAAATACACAATATGATAAATAAAGTGGGAACAGGGTTTGAACCCATTTTTCTTACTTTAGCATCCCCTTTCCTCAACATTATTCAATAGGACTATGATTGCTTTGTTCTACTTATAGAGAACTTAAGAGATTATTATAATCTTCATTTAACTAATCAAACACTAAGGACTTAAATTATACATATATATGTATATATATGCATCATAATTTAGGATGAAGCTGCTGTAAATAAAAATACTTGTTCCTGACCTTACCCTAGTATCTGTATAGCTTTAATGATGTTTAAAAACTCAAGGAGTCTCTTTGCTCTTTCAGAGTCTATAACTCATCACTTTCATCATAATCATTCTATCCTAATATGTGTTTGTTGTATAAGTCTGTTTGATTACTTTGGTATAGTGGGTAAAACATGAACCCTGGAAATGATGTGAAAATTTGCACATGCAGTGACCTCTACTCATTCCTTTTCTAGATGCATGGAGAAGGTGTTTCTTTTCTTTATAATGTTAGGATTTGAGTATCAAACCCAAGAATTACAATATTCTTTCTCACAGATTAGTGGCATCAAATCAGGTGGGATGCTTTAAAAAAAAATCTTATTTTACATACCAATACTATTTCCCTCTCCCTCCTGTCTCCTACTCCCTCCACCTTTTCCCCCACCCCACTATCTATCCTCTCTTCAGAGAAGGGGAGTCAACAAAGTCTGTCACATCACTTGAGGCAGGACCAAGGCCCTGCCCCCTGTATCTAGGCTGAGTGAGGTATCCCTCACTGCCGTTCCTCTGTAATCAAATTATTGACTTACTTAACTCTCATCATAGAACCTTCATCCCGTAACTAATGAAAGCAGATGCAGAGATCCACAGCTAAGCACTGAGCTCAACTTCTGGAGTCCCAGTACAAAGAGGAAAGAGGGACATTATGAGCAAATAGGCCAAGATGATGTCAGAAACAGCTGACCTGAGCAAGTGGGAGCTCACAGACAGAGGACTGACAGGGGGAGAAATGGCATAAGTCCGAACTCGGCCCTCTGAATGTGAGTGGCTGTTGTGTGGTATGGGCAGTTTGGGAGGCCACTAGCAGTGAACAAGTATAAATCAGATGGTTTATATAGTTTTACAAATCACCCAATCCTATTAATTAAAAAAAAATAGGAGAAAACCTGAAAATTATACTTCCTATGCAGAATTCAAATTTTTTGAATGAGTCTAACTTTTTAAAAAAAGGAACACATTTGTCTGCATTCTGATAAGCCAAACAAGACATAACTATCTGCTTACCAATGTCTAAGAAAAGATACTGTAAGTGTCTCACAGTAGAAATTTCTGTGGATAAAGGCTTTATTTAAGATAATCTATACATGATGCATATGCTAACTAAACTTATTTGCAAGCACTATTCCATGAACAGAAAGCTTTTATCACCTTACTTTAATAGTTTTGAAGTTTTTGGAAACCAATTTTTAGGATTTTTAGAAATGAAATATGATTGAATGTTACTTAAAACCAAAACTTTTCAGAAGAAATCAGATCTGTAGGTACATCTTTTTGGACAAATTGTGCATCTGGGTCAGTTTCAAAATACATAGAATGGGCTTATTGACTGTTGAGTTTTTACGGGAAGTGTGTGGTGTGTATGTGTCTGTATGTGCATATGTTTGTTTGTGTGCTTTTATGTGTGCATGTGTTTGTGTACGTGTGCATGAATATATGTGTATATGTGTGCATATATTGTGAATATGTTTGTGTATTTGTTTTTGTGTACATGTATGTGAGTCTATGTGCATGTATGTGTGTTTATATATTTGTATGTGTATATGTGTAATTGTGCTTGTTTTTGTGTATTTATATGTATACATATATGTGTGTGTTTGTGTATATATGTGTGTATGTGTTTGTGTATGAATTCATGTATATATGTGTGTATGTGTGTGTGCATGTGTTTGTGTATATATATGCATGTTTATGTGCATGTATGTGTGTGATGCATGCATCTATGTGTGTTTATGTTTCTATTTATGAATGTGTGTTTGTGTATGTGTAAGTGTCCATGTATGTGTGTGTTTATGTGTGCATGTATATGTGTACCTGCATATATGTATGCATGTGTGTGTGTTTGCACATGTATGTTTTGTATACGTTTGTGTGAGTTTGTGTATGTATGTATTTATATCCCTGTGCAAAATACCTTACTGGTAAATTAACTTGAGCTTTCTCAATCAAATCAAGGCACCTTTTGTTGCATGACAAGTGCAAGTTGAAAACCATCCTCAGTGAATTTTTACTTTTTTCCATTTACTCCATGAACAAAAAAAGTTGTTATTTGAGGACTTAAAGAGCAATCTAGAAATCCCTTGTCCACCGTAGAATAATAACAGAAACACTGAAGCCAATTTTTGTTTTGTTACAAGTTTATCAATTTTTGATTATGCTTTCACTGTTTTGAGTAGCAGCATTTCAAGCCAAAGCCTTTATAATCTATTTCAACACACCAAAGCTATCATCATGCTCTCGGGAAATAATGGCTTCCATGCGATGGCTATAATAGATCATCTTGAATTAGAAATCCTTTATGTAGTCGCTTTCAAAGCAAGCAAGTGATCTGAAATGAAATGCATGCCTCTTTGTTCCATTCAGTGTCATAGAGTTCCAATTCAAAAATAGTTTCCTAAGTACTAATCCTGGGCCAGGCACTGTTCTTAGTATGAGTGGCAAGAAAAGATCAAAGCCATGGTGTTGGAACCCTATTCTCTTGTTAAGGAGATGGACATGAAACTAAACACAGCACAGAGTGGCGTGTGCAGCATCAATGTTGTACACAAAGTGTGGAAATAGCACAAATGTTTCAGTAATCTCCATGAGGAATTAGTCCCTAAATTAGAGACAATATACAAAAACAGTATTTAGTAGGGATTCTGAAGGTTGAATAAACATTTTCTTAACACCAAAAGCTTTATTTTTCCATTATCTATAGTTCGAATTCCATCTTAAGCTAACGTACAGTGAAAATGTTTCCAACTTATAGTGATAAAATATAGTGATATTAAAATAATGTTGTGACCATTTTCAAAGCACTTTAAGATTCCAAATTTTTATGGTAATGGACCAAATTTTTCGAGATAAATCTTCATCTAAAGGAGTACATTTTAGCATTTAGGACACATTTTCAAAGTGTCCAGGTGATTAAAAGAAATACTAAGGGATGTAAAGCCTGAGCAAAGTAAAAGATCAATACCATATGATATGCTGACCTCCGTCAGCTCTCCTACATTAAACAGTTATTGAGTATCTGCCATATCCAAGGAATCATCCCAAGCTCATAGAATCTCAAGGTAAAGAGGGGGCATCTCCCATTGGTGAGTTTACTATGAGGTCAGGAAGAGAACTGTCACAGGGTGATGATGTGGTGGCTTTGACTGGGTTGAGAGCCACAATCAGGTGGAATGCTACCAAAGGAGTGGAGAGCCACACAGGGCTTCCCAGAGGGAAGGCCAACGTAAGGATAAAGGGAAAGAAATCAGACTGGAAAATGGCAGGAAACCTCTGATGCCAGTATCGACAGACTGAGCAATAATATAAAGAGATATATCCTCTAGAGCATCATTCAGGAAAGAAATTCACTTTTCATTTCAGATCATCGAAATTTACCACCTCCAGATCATGTTTTATTTAAAGGTATAAATTATGCCATTTAGAACACCCTGTTAGAAAAAAAAATTCTTAAATTCAACCTGTTTGAATGTACCTTTAGTCTAGATAGAAGTTTTGGGTCTTTAGTCTTAGTGGATGATATTGTTAATTTATGAAATAATCTTAAAATGGCAAAATGAATTTACTACTCATTACAATTTTGTAATTGTAAATATACAATTAAAACACGCTCTTTGGAGTTGTCCAGTGCATTTCAATTAGAGGATCCAAAGATATTATAGAAATATTGTCACATTTTATTCATACTGTCTTTCACTTTTCAGAGAATAAAGAGTGTTAAATCTGAACCTAGTACACTAAGAAGCTGTTTATTTTGCATTAGGCTAAGATCTGAGAAAACAAAATCCATAATGTCAATGATGGCTAATGCTTATTGAGAACTTACAACATTTTCTCCACCGGTGAAGAGCTTTATATATATTAATTCAATCAATTGTCACTAGGCAGTCAACAAGTAAACTTAAGTTCCTCGGCTTTGAGGACCTCACCGGCATTTTCTTTTAGGGAAAGGGGTCTTGTGAGCATTGAAAAGAGTCTCCTTGTCAATGATCATTGCTTTGTTATTTACAGGATAATGTCATCTATATCAGTTATGCTCTAAAAAGCAGGAATAAATATTTAAATGTTGTGGGTGCAACCAGTCAACAGGAAACACAGGAATGTTATAATTTGTCCTTTGACACAATACTTTGAAATGCTCAGACTTCTTTTTAATTGTTTTAATATGTTGCCACTCTAAAACTTCTGTATGCCATTTTCACTGTCTACACACTTTGTGAATGTATTCTAAATGCCCTGCACATTCACCCAGCTTCATTTTGGTATATCATACATGTAGAAAATGTATGATTGGACGTTTCATGAATTCAAATTCAAGCTTTGTATATAAAATGGGCCTTATTAAAATAGTATTAATTTTTATTCTCTTTAAATCACAAGATGAGTACTAGGTTTATGCAGCACTCAAATTTCGTAGAAGTATCAATTTGAGTAATAATTCCTGAGCCAAAAGACCTTCACAAAAGCTAAGGGGGTTGCATCTGAGGAGAGCACAGAAATAGACTCATGTGGACTTCATGGGCAGAAGGACTAGGCTTTGATCCATGACAACCCTATATATGAAAGTGGCCCCATAAAATCATAACAACTTACAAATTGTTTTAATTAATATTAATTATGCATATGATCAAATACACCCCCATGTTTTCTCTCTAATTTTCCTTTATCCTAACTGCCTCTTTTCCCTCCCATATTTATGTTGCTTTATGTTTCCATTCTTTTATAACCATTTAATCTATTTAGTGCTACCTGCATGGTATGAGTGTTTGACCATGTGTTAGAGCATGGGAGATTTCAAAGTGACTGTACTCCTGACTCTTCTTCCCTTAGCAGTCATTGGTTTTCAATAGTCCACAAACAGGAGTGGGGCTGCATGATCCCATTCCCCAATTCATTCTTGGATTTTGGTTGACTTGATCTTCTGTAAGGCTTCTATATGCAGCCACAGCCACTATTAGCTCGTGTGTGTGACTGCTCTCTACCAGTTCTAATAAATACTCTTGCACAGTGATTATCTACTATTTGAGATTACAATCATTCTGTTTTCTTCAGTGAGGATTTCTGACCCTTGGGGAACAGACATAAGGTTATTCCCATTAAGACTTATGATTCCAGTTGTAAGTCAATTACTATCAAATGCAAAGGGGATCTTATCTGATGAGTTTAAGAGATGAACTCATCTACAAGTATAATGAAAAATCTTCTGGAGTCAGTCAATACTGTGGTCCATAAGCAGAGTATGAGCAGTAGTAGGTTTTTCTCTAGAGTACAGTATCCGTCTAGATGCAGATTTTAGATACTGTGCCAAATATAGCTTCTATCTTGTGGAACAGATCTTAAATCCAATCAGAAAGCAAAAAATTCATGCAAATATTGCACAAGTGGACATATCTTATCAGATGAGTAGTTGCTATGATGCCTAGACTTTCCATCTATGTAAAACTGTTGATAACTTTTCTCCCCTGGTAGCATAAATAAAATATCCCTGCACTGTAAAAGCTATCCAAGTGATATGAAGATTCCAGTTCAATATCAGCTTAATTTCTCCATGTTCTATGCTTCAGGTATGTGGTGTTGTAAGCATTAAAGTCTTAGAATCAAGTTCTGCAGGATCCCAAGGGCAATGACAGTAGCCTTTACTGATTTCGTATGGGTCTATGGAAGGCCACTGACCAGCTCAAAAAGAGGCACGCCAAACCTGGCACTGAACTTTGGTTTGATATCCTATGGTCTCTGATGAGGTAATATCACATCACTATTGCAGAGTAACTCAGTTTAAACCCTATTAACATACGTTTTGTATATGCATATGTACATGTATTTTAAGAAGCTTCCACAGTAAGTTTCCATAAGGCAATTTTGGAGGTCTTTAATTTTAATTATCCATCCCATCATCTACCATGTCCCCCAATTTCACACCCCATTTGGCCCTTGCATCTTTCTCCATTTCCTCTCCCCTACGTTTTATCTTTCTGACTTGAAACACTCCCAAATGGCTCCTTATTAGTTTACTGCCTTCTAGTATTGAGTCAGCCCATTCAAACACACATGTCTAAATATTAAAACCTGGCATTCATATCTGAAAGAGCACATGTGGCATTTGTCTTTCTGAATCTGGGTTGCCTCCCTCAAATGATTATTTCCAGATTCATTCATTTCTTAACATCATAGCAGAAAGACAATGATATTACTGAGCTATTTGTGTAGTTGCCGATTTAAACAAATCACTATATTCCAGGTCTATAAAAATATAGCACATATTATTCTGTAAATATTTAATACTTGAAAATAATTACACTTATTACAAATGTCTATTATCACCACATATATCTACTATACTTAGCTTTTATTTCATTTTAGAGCATTTTTCTCTAATTTATCATACACATTATGCTTGGAGCACCCTCTTACACCTCATGTTTATCATTTCCTGATTACCAAGAGGCCACATAGAGTGACTGACCTACTCCTTGCTGATTTGGGTAAAGCCACACTCTGAAACTCCCACTGTGATAAAATCACCCTAGCCAGTATTTCTCAGAACATAGGCCTGCTGTTAAGTAATATATTATTATGTGAAAAGATGTATTTGAAGAGAAGGTCAGAAATACAGATTTAAGCGACAAACAGCCCTTACTCAATTGCAAACCTTGCCCACCAGAAAAAGTAGAGGGAATTGAGCTGCAGATTTTATCTTTTCACTTCAACTTCATGCCTGTGCCACTGAAATCCCTCATTATAGAAGCAAAGTCCAGGCAGATTCCTGCAGCAATAGATCTCACACTGCCTCTCATGAAACTAGCCTCTAGATAAGCATTTATTCCTGCATGCTACAGAAAGAATTCAGTAGATCAAATCTCCAAATTACCTTCTATAGGTCCACTGCCCAAGAGAGTATCTACAGTTCCATGCATGAGATTAGAATATGCCATTTCACATTCTAGATTAGTTTCTTCACACCAACTTCAATGTAAGGCTGACCATGGGCTCCCAGTAGTCTCATAACTAGGAGACCCAAGATTCAGGATCACAGTACTAAGCAAGTGTTCTCATACACAGACATGTAATTCTAGAGCTAAAAAGTATGGTAAGTGATATTATTTGGATACAATGGTGCTCTTGTGCTGGAAGTTCGATCCTTTGATGGTAAAGTCACCCATTGAGAGGTGCCAGGTCATAAGGACACTGACCTCATCAGTGTATCAAATCATTGATGAACTCCTAACTCATGTTATTCTTTACAGTTGGCAAGATATAGACCAAGTTAGAAAAATATAAGTCCCTAGGGTCTTTACTGGCACTGTCCACACCCTCTCAGTGCCCTGAACTTTATCTCATCTTTTCTAGCTTCTTTGGGCTGACAATCTCCTGCTACCAAGCATCCCTGATAACATTTTTTTTCACCATAGAGGCAAAAAGAATGGAACAAGATTTCTCTAGATTGTAATTTCTGAAACTTTAAGCTAAATTAAAATTTCACTCTTAAACTGTTCCTCTTGGATGTTGATCACATCATCGATAATATGACTAGCACAGAAAAATTTGCTCTGGAAATCAATACTGCTGTTGTTGCAACAGACCATGTGAAGCGTAAGTTTCAGAAATCGGTTTACAAGAAGTTTTAAAAATCTAGTGTGTTTTATGCAAATCCTAATAATCAATTTGATAGGATCTCAGAGAACCAGATGCTGAAGGAATACTATTAAATTTTCTTTGCTATTCAAAGATATCTATAGATTAAAGGCAAATTCTAGCAAACTATACTGATTTTTTCTTAAAATACAAAGAAACTAGCATAAAATTTGTATGAATCCAGGAGATTTAGCCTAACAGGATAATGGAACAACAACAAAAACAAAACAAAAAAAAAACCCGCTGAGATATAAATCTACACATTTCTAGTTAGTTTACTTTGAAAAAACTTATGAGAACGTGCAGTAGGGAAAGTTTTCATGGCTCAAGGTAATAAATAGTAGGGTAATAGAGAAAAACAGAGTTTTACTCAGGTCTCTGTATGTAACTAAAGCAAGGAGCCCCAAATATACATAAGGCACTACAACATATGCAGATATACATTCAACACATAGACATGTGCACACACACAAATACACATGTTTGTGTATATAAATACAAACACACAGACAAACAATGGCAAAGAATTAGAAAAACATTTTCTCAAAGAAGACATACTAATGCCATTCAAGGAATATTGAAATATACTCATATATTTAATATGTTAATGCATATTAGTAAAATACAATAAATAAAATTTATATTTCCTTACCTTATTTCAACGTAATGAAATTGTTTATATTATTTAAATGTTAAAACTTATGTATATTTCTGATAAAAATCAATTAAATATATTTATCATACTTTAAAGTATTAATTACTCTGAGAACCAGACATCTAAATTTTAGTTATATATTTATGCCTATTTTGTGTAAATATGTATATTTCACAATACATTTGGATTTCATACTTAGTACATAATATTCTTTTCATGTTACAAAATTTTAATGTATTATAAACTCTATATTATACATTCTTTAAATTCATGCACTATGTCTCTATTTTAATTTTAACTTTATATGTTTGATGCGTTTAATTGCCAAAGAGTAAATAACCAGCATGCAGTTGAAGTTCTTAAGAATGTAAATTTAGTATCACATAGGTGAAGTGATTCTGTCATTCTGGTCACATATGAGCTGCAACGTGCATTCATCTGAAAAGAAACTTATTCAAAGATACAGGTGTAGATCCAGTTGAGTTCATAGACGTCTCAATAATGGTGCTTTAAAGAAAGCAATAGTTTAGAACCGTATCATATTAGCTTTATTTCCTTTCTCCTAAGTTACTAATGTATATAGCAGTAACATGTAATGACATAATGTACAACTGACAAACTACTTTGAAATTTTTTCCAGAACATAATAGTTCCGCCATAAAAAGAGAGTATAATTTCATTTAGGTGAACATCTTTATTTTCAATGTGTAATGATATCTATGTAAAGGTTTCTTGATGCAAACCAGTAAATTGTACACAATTTTAGGAAAGACTGCCTTGTTATGATGAGTCACAGGATATTTCAAGTGTATCAAAAGATAAATTAGTTTTATGTTTATAGATTTAATCTGAAGGAATTGATAAATTTGAAGACATAAATTTGTAAGAACGTTGTTTAAGGACGTCA
>JAQHUG010000072.1:1366397-1409195 GCA_028555095.1 Dicrostonyx torquatus | reverse complement strand
ATTGAGGGCCAAAACACCATTCAGCTGTGCTTTCAAAGGTCAAAGCTGGCAACATGTGGCTACCAGTGGTGTACCTTGTGGCCCTTGTCCCCCTCCTCCATCAATTCCCAGCACTCCAGACAACTCAATCTCTGCTCCTGCATATTATTGCAGAGCTGATTTATGCAATAAATCTTTTATTTGAAATTACTTTACACCTTTGTCTATATCATGTATATATTCTCAAAAGTATGCAATTGAAAACCAAATGATAGGCTAGATTAAAAATAATGTTTGCTTTTCACATATCCTTTTGGCA
The DNA here is from genome assembly GCA_028555095.1 of Dicrostonyx torquatus. Lineage (NCBI taxonomy): Eukaryota > Metazoa > Chordata > Mammalia > Rodentia > Cricetidae > Dicrostonyx > Dicrostonyx torquatus. The sequence continues at coordinate 1,408,897 of JAQHUG010000072.1, read as the reverse complement.
ATAGCACACTGTTTAACCTGGCTTTTATCATTTCAACCCTGTATGTCTTCCCATTTCTATTAAGTCAGTTAGATTTAAAAAATCACTTTGCATTGTGGTTTATTGTCTTATTAATCGTCCCACCTAGAAAGTAGAAATTCTTTGGTAAGCATCTGCTATGTAATTTTCTATTAAGCCCTTGATAAATTCATCTGATTCTTTTTATTCAATGTAATTAATTTACAAGCACATTAAATAGATGACTATTCACTTTCTTGCAAAAAGGTATATGGAATTATAATTCATTGGGTAAACGAAACTCTAAATATTTCTGAAATTCTTTCATTAACAAAAAGAAAATTTGTTAATTATTGAAATTTGTGGTTAATTTAGAAAATGTTGGCTGGGAATTTGATGTATGAAAATCACTCACCTAGGAGGTGTAATATTGAAAAAATTATAATGATAATTAGGAATTAATGATGATTAGGGGTTAATTAATCTCCACATGGTCTCAGAAAATTTGGTTCGGCTAAAGAAACCAGTCTCTTATCGAAACAGAGCTACTATGGAGATAAAATTCAGAATGAGTATATTTGTGAAGATAATCCTAGACTATTTAATTGCATGAAATAATAGCTTGCAGTGCTATGAATATAATTCATTGCAATAACAAGTTGTGGCAGTTTTGTTCCAGACTAGATTACAGAAAGTGCATATCAATTACATAAATACTTTGGATTCATGGCTATTGTGTTCACATAATATATTGGACATACCTGTTGGATATTATACATGTAAGTGGTATGCACAGGGAATATTTAGAGGTTTTGCATTATTTTACAGTTGCATATTGCACTTAAAGTTAATAAATATAATAGAGGCATCAATAGAAGACCACATGCCCAGGATTTAATTCAAGGCAAAGCATATAGAAAATATATTTTGACAGTGACATAGCATACTACATGCATGCTGCAACTAAGATAGATTTAGAAACTTGTACATTATGCAGAATCAACAGAAAGCAAGCCTTTTGTGAGCAGTTACTTATAATGTGTGAGTGAAATATCTTTATCATATAATATAACATAATAATCTATAATATATACATACATACATGCATCCTCCTGAAAGGAAATTATAACATTGCTGTATAGACAGGAGCAAGAATAGATGAAGTTGTTTGTACAAGTGTTTATATTTTTAGTCTCATGTTGTGACATGTTTGCCAACATACTCAGTAACACTCAACTCTTTTTTTTTCTTTCGTATGAAACACAGTACTTAGAGTATAAGCTTGAAATTAGGCCAATAGCTAGTTGAGTGCTGGAGTAATTTCAGTGTCATGCTTGTGCATATCATTAATTTCAATTATCTATGCTTGCTTGTGTTTATATCTTGCCTTTTCAGAAAGGGAACCAGAATAACTGCATTGATATGTATCCTGGTGCTCTGCTCCCCTGACAAAACTGATTCTCTGACTATGTTGAAGGCTCCTTCCATCAGCCAAATTGATTGCAACTGACATTTGACAAAGTGGCTAATCAGGGCAGTCGTCAGTTCCCTTCAATGCTGAAGCTCTACAATCAGACAGACTCTCATTGGCCAAAGAGACACCAAATTAGAAAAAGAAAAGGACCAGGAATAGTCTACACCACACTCAATAAGGAGATGAACTAACACCCAGACACAAATCAATAGATGTTATCCCCACATTAAATATTTCTTAATTCAAATGCTTGCAAATGGCAAAGTCTTTAATATTCAATCTTGTGGTAATTCCATATAAACTTCCTTCTCCAAAATTAATTCTTTTGTATGCCTATTCACATTTATTGAGGTGGTATTCACTGTAAAAGTAAGATTATTTTAGTGTATTATACTGCTTCATTTATTTGTTTGCTTATTTATCCATGTATTTATTTATCTGAAACAAGGTCTCATGTATTCCCTGCTGGTTCTGTTTCTACAAGAAGTTGCATGGATTATAGACATACAACACCCTACGTGGTTTACTGGGGCTGAGGAAAGTTACCCAGGGTCTCATACATGCTAAGTAAGTACATCATGAACTGAGCTCCATCACCATTCCAGAGTATACTTAATAAAAGCTAAAGCAAAGTAAGCATATACTATACTATAAATTAGTACTTTTCATCTATACAATATCTCACAAAAATCCCTAAATACTGGAAATACAAATATTAGTTTTAATAGAATGAAGAATCAGGTGAAGTATAATTTCTCATCAACTAATGAAAATGGAAGATAACTCTAACAAATCAACTATCATTTATTTCCTTCTTGATTTAAAACCATAAGTCCTTTGTATTCCCTACTTTTCAATAAATGGCACCCATTATAAATCTTATGATTAATTTGGTTGCTTAAAAGGTTCCAAATCATTCTCTCTGAATTGGCCTCAGTTTCCCTTTGCTCTGATCTTTCAATTTTGAGCATTAGATTATTTTACAGTGCAACCAAGAATATTTATAATTTGTGAAGAGAGAAGAGAGAAGGCTGTTCTTAATGTATGAAGAGACACCACAAAAATGCTATTGAGTATACAAGTCAAAAATTTATACACTATGACTTATTTCATTAAAATCTTACAATATGTTTCTTTCATAACAAATTAACAAAGGTCAAATAATTTTACTGAAATTTAGGTATGGGAGCAATATTTTTGAAGCATTTTATCTAAAACATTCAAAGTGTCCTTATATCTCCAAAGTGTCTCTCAAATATTCAAGGTATTCAGGTATGATATCTAAAATGTCAAAATTGTGGGATCCCATAAATTAAAAATTTGAATGTTGTTTTATTCCATCAAGGAGGAATGAGGATATAGTTAGACTCAAAAAGAAATCTTAATTCAACAGTATAAAAAGTTCAATGATTGCAGTCTGGGACCTACAATCTTATTGGTTCTAATGGACTCATTTCACCCTCTCTACCATATGAAACACACTAAAATTTTATCAGCGAGTCAAGCGAACTCCATTCGTGATGTCCTTGGTAGTTCTCTCAAGGTTACTAGTATTTCTAATATTCTTGATCTCTGTACAGCTGGGCTGTTTGCTCAAAGATAATCTTTCCTGTGGTATCTTTAGGCATTCTAACACTACAGCATGGTTTCAACCTTCAACTTTGTTTTATGGCCTTTCATTCCTGGGACTTCTACTGCAATAGAGACTTCCTTCACCACTGGCCTCTCCTGACCTTATAAATGTCAGGACCCAGCTGCTCTCAGTGACATTTTGTGTCTTCAAAATCAACGCCATCTGGGAGATCTTTACACATTCCCAAGTTCACCTCCCATCACAATGTACACCCTTGACCTCTTGTGAACCATAGCTTCTGTATGCTGACCCTTAGGAAATGCTTCCCAGAAGATTTCTCCTCAATCCTGCTGACTCCCTCTAATCACAACTGAATTTCATTCCTCACTAATTAGCAGCTATTGTCTCAGCAAAGCAAAAATTTCATCTTAGTAGTTCTAGTGCCTTGTTAATGGAAGCTGATTCTTCAGTTCCTGCTGAATCACATAGTCTTAGTATAAAATACAGCATCAATGACAACAGTAGAGTCTTTGCTTCTCTCTGCAACTATACAAGTTACATATTTACTCTCTGCATAATTCTCAAAATTCTTATCATCCAAGTTCCTGCAGATTAGCCCATTAAGCCCACAACACTCATTGACTTTTCTAGCACAGAGTTCCAAAACTCCTACAAACTTTCCCAAAACAGCATGGCAAGGTCTGTCAGAGCAATAACATACTCCAAATTTCTGACATAGAGTCTGTATTACTGTGATAAAATATCATGAATCAAAGCAAATTGGGGAGGAAAGGGCTTATTTAATTAGTTTATTCTCCCTCATCAAGTCAATCATTGAAGGAAGTCAAAGTAAAAACTCAAGAACCTGAAGGCCAAAACTGAAACACATTCTTTTTTTGTTTGTTTGTTTGTTTTGTTTTGTTTTGTTTTTCGAGACAGAGTTCCTCTGTATCTTTGGAGCCTGTCCTGGAACTAGCTCTTGTAGTCTCGAACTCAAAGAGATCCGCCTGCCTCTGCCTCCCGAGTGCTGGGATTAAAGGCGTGTGCCACCACCGCCCGGCTTGAAACACATTCTTATATACTCGGTACCATCTGTGGATTGATGACAGAACCTGTAATTGGATGGGTTTTCCCTCATAAATCACTTATTAAGAAAATGCCCCAGTGGATTTCTTACAGACAAATCTGTTTGGATCATTTTCACTACTGAGGTGTACTCTTCCTCAATTATTCTAGCTTGTGTCAAGTTATCAAAAGAGCTAACAAGGAAGGTTATTTATGAGTGATTTTTAAATATTTTTAACAGAAATACCAATAACAACTTTTGTAAGACAACCTTTTGTGAAGAAAAGACCCAATAATGGAAGCTGAGTTAGAGTGAATGAAGACAAATATATAGGGGGACTCGGAAAGAAGCATGCAGCAACAACGACATGTTGATCCTGAGTAGTAAAGTTATCAAGAGTTAAGGAAACGATAGGTGCTGTTTCATTTGATTGCTAGGTAAGAGTTACTAACACATTTGTGCATGATTATGGAAAAGCTTTAGAGAAAATTTTCTCTCCATTTTTATTATATACCAAATAGCCCCTTCGTTTGGGAATTGAATATCACTTATAATATGTTATGAAGTCAATAAACATCATACATGTGTAGTCCAATAGCTCACTGACACTTAGTTAATAGAGTATCTATTATGGTGGTAATTTAGGTTTGATAGTCACATATACAATGTATTCTAAGGTCACATTGCTGACAATTACTTTCTTCTCCAAGTCTTTCTCTAACACATGATGAGTCAAGCAAGCCTCCAAGAGTGGGTCTGACTGAAAGAGAACAATTCATCTGGTTCAAACTATCTAAAAGACAGAAAGAACAAACACTAGGGAGGACACATGGGAAGGAGACTAAACGATAAATAGTATAAAGTCTTTACCAACCTGGACTTTTGCTCAACATGTGAACTTTGGTTTTAGTGATTGTATTACTTTTATCTGCATTTTGCTGTGTTTAAGTTTTAGGAGATATAACCATTACATAGGTAGTTGAAAATAAAATCACCTTCAGTATATTTCTTCTATTATCTTTACTAAAAGAAATTTGAGCATCTAGAATGCCAGAAAACTCACCCGCTCAAAGATATTCAGCTAACACTTACATAGATAAATCTGTTCACTAATAGTTGTTCCACTGACAATCCCTCCAACTGATATTTCTGGACTTGAATTGTGAAAAAACATATTGCTTCTCATTTAAACATAAGGTTGTAAAGAGTCAGGAATGATCTGTCATGTCATAATGGCCTGTGAATATCAGAATTCTGACTCCCAGAACTAAGAGTGCCTGTCTTGAATCATGAATGTCTTATTTTTCATAGCAAAATTGAAAGCAAGAAGCAAATTTTGCATCAGAGTAGTGAAATTAATATGACATATTTATCATTTGCAAAAGAAATATAAAGGGACAAAGACATTACACTTTCAAGACCAGATTCCTTGACAATAGCTAAGCAAAAGTGATATTACCATGGGCAAAATAAAATGGTGTATATCATCTAAATTGTCTTAGAAAAATGTATTCTTTTTGTATAATATCTAATACTAGGCATAAGAAAACATCTGTTGACTTATTGGTCAGAGGTTTCCACAAGACTCAGAAAACAATATAACTTAATTTCATTGCCCTTGGTTACCTCCAAAATTTGGAGCTAAGATCCTGTTGCTGACGGTATCACATACTTCAGATGTGAGACTTGGAAGACTTGAACTGAAAATAACTTAGAAGCCTCCTCAATGGAAACTAGGTATGCTATGCAAATTGCTAAGAGATAAAATCATTAAGTACTTCTTTTCAGCTGTAAAGCCTACAAGGCACAAAGACCAAACCAGTAAGATGTCCTCAAAGGTGCAACAGAGACACTCAGATTTTGTGGGGTAGGTAAGAAATTGTCAAATTGGACACAGGCCTGCTCATAGTAGGAACTCCTTGCCTGTACTGTCTATCTAATCAACCACTCATAGCTGGAGAAGTTAAAGATTCTAGAAAAGAACCTACTATGGCCAGTTGTCTCAACATTGTTGTTTCTAATTGTATCCTAAATATCTATCCTAATACCTATAGATGAGTGCAACTTTAGTTCCTTATCAAAGAAATCTTTTGCAGCAGATAGAACTATTATAGAGAAACACAACTAGCAAAGATACAGAAAATTATTGACCATGGATTGCTCAACCCAAAATATATCTACAACACAACCTCTGTTACTAAAGTTTACTGAAATAGCAAACAATAGGGTACAAGAAGATGGGAAGACCCAAACTATCAGGGAATATGCTACAAAGTGGTATCTTATAGATATGACAAAGAATCTGTATTCATGAAATTTCAACAATATGGTTGTCCAAACAAGATTGAAAAATGACAGCAGTTGACTTTCCAATGAGTGTGAGGGGTATTTCAGAAGTTACCAGCTCTAGATGAAATTAAGAGGAACCATTGGTTTCAGGGATTTTGAGTCTCCATTTGCTACAGAGTTTAGTTCTTTAAACACATGTACATACAGTTATCATTAAATGGACTCTATCGGATACATATATATATATATATATATATATATATATACAATAGTATTCATGAATTCAAGAGGGAAGAGATTAACTCTATATTTAAATTCTCAAAAGTAAATAAAATTTTATATTCCCTTCCTATTCCTTAGATATAAATAAAAATTTGCCTATAAGTCAATGTTTAGGTTTTGGTCATCTTGAAACCACAGATAAGTAAAATTGTCATTTATTTTCAAAATCATCACAACATTAATGACATTTTTATAAACACCCGTTTTTGTTTCTCCCATTCATCTTGCAATTTTATCACTATAGGTTTGTTCTATACAGTCTAGACAAGTTGTTACCACTTTCCACATAGATATGTGTTCTTCCCACTTTTCAGTTAGAATTCAGCTTGTCCTGCCTAACTGCACATGTACCCAGAAACGCTGATGTACCGAGAACTGTAATGAGAGATATCAGCTCTTGCTTCTTTGGGGAGAATTACCTGGGTGGAAATAAACAGTAAATAATGATGGTTTGATTGTGGGGACTTTCTAGTCACATTTGGATTTACTAATTCTGCTATTCTGTAGATGTGTCCATTTGGAGAATCGTTTGCCAGGCCCACATGTTGGCTCAGTTGACAAAAAGTCAAGAAGCCTGGATTTGAATTTGCTCTCTGGGAACTTCATGGCAAACGAAGAAAACAGAGTCTTGCGACTTCCACATGTGAAATCTGACGCACATATACACTTTTACACACACACACACACAAACACACACACACACGAGAGAGAGAGAGTAAAATGTAATACAATTGTTTACCTTCTCTAAGATTCAGTTTTGTCATGTATACTATCTTAGTTTGTCTATGATCATTTCACTTCTTGTCTTATTGCTCCTAAATAGATTGCAATGACATACTAACAGACTAATCCTTGTATCAGAACACACAGTAAGTTCCTTCATAATATGATTCCATTCTTCCAAACAGCAAGTACTATGTTCTAAGCAGACCAGTCACTAACAATGCTCTCCTATACAATTTGTGTAAGTTCCTAGCATTTCGACATATCAGCTTCAACATCCATAAAACAGACATTTGAATAATATACATAGACATTCCTTGGTTTAAACATGATTCCTTAAATTCACTATAAGATAATATGCATTTAATACATTTAATCTTCTAAACATCATAAATTGTTAACACAGTACAGGGTAAGGTGTTGGTTGTCGACTCTTGAAATCTTATATTTGATGGGGAGAGAAACTTTCTGCTATTCCAAATACTTTGAGTTAATATCATCAAATTTCATCACCAGCAAAGAAATAGAGCAAAGTTTAAACTTTGTGTGCTACACGATGTAAATCCTCTATACAACGCTGCAATTTCAAAGAATGTAAAGATCAATATTGGTAAGTCAAAAGTTGCTTCATGCTCAAAGTACTACTGGATACATACAAATTCTTGAATGTGAAATTATTATTATTATTAATAGTAGTAGCAGTATTTTGGTTCCTTTCAGGATGTGTGGTAGATAGGGGACAATCATGACTCTGGGTATAAAAAACTAAAATTCCAAGTCCTACAGTCAGAAACATATACTACATGATGATAGGAATTTCAGAAGAAGTGTGTAAATTAAGTAGGGAAGGTAACATTACCAATAGCCAACACTACTGGCCTACATGGAGCAGGAACCATATCCAGGCAGTGGCACATTCCCTGTGGGACAGGAAGGGCCCAGTCTGGGAACCTCTTGGAGGATCCTAGAGTCTTCTGGTCTCCTCGCTTGTCAAGGTCTGCAGGCTGCCATTACCATCCAATAAAGATCATCAAGGGGACCTTGAGAAGCTGTGCTTGTTAAGCTCCTCTCACTCAGTCACATGCTTGTGATGCTCAATAAAGCCTGAGAGCAAAACAGATTGCTGTCCTTGAGTTACATTTCCATCCACACACCCTGGCTGATGCTTTGGGCATAGTTCCTCCGGCCTTTGAATTTCCATATATCTGAAAGCTTTACTTCCTATGACTTGTCTTGTTTCACCAATCTCTGCCATCCTTAATTTTTCTAATAACTAAATAATGAAATGAACTGATTTTAGAGCTTGACAGTGATATGCAATGATGAAATGCCCTTCTGCTGTTCATTTTTAAAACTATTTTTAAAAATGCACATAAGCAGATCTTTGTCCCTGAGCAATTTAAATCCTCTCTGAAGGGATTAGCCTAAAACATCTTTCTTTGTAGAACAGTCCTTACAGACCCTTACCCTGAGCTCGGATCAGGCCTTGTTATTCTTATTATACTAATCACAAGGACTCTTTCCTTCCAGACTCAGATCTAAGCATCCTTTGAGCCTCTCACTGTGGACATGATTTCTTCCTATCATCCTGTTTCTTCCCATAGACTTTTCTGAGCAGAATTGAGAAGAACATGCCATTGTGTTGTGCTCTATTATGAATATTAATGAGGAAAAATAATGACTTACATATATATATATATATATATATATATATATATTACATTATAATGCTGTAGCTTGATAATAGGAACTTGTATTTTGTCATCTTACCGCAACGCCAAACCCAGCATAAAATGAACAATAAAGTCAAGCAAAGTAAAACAAAACAAAACAAGCAAAATGCAAGAAAGATGTTAATTAATAAACAAATATATATAGAAAGCAAACCTGTTTTCTGTCTTCTTTGTCTTAAAATGACAAAACTAACATAAAAATGACAGTATCTAAAACCAGAAAAATATGCCATATTTCTTATTTTATAATCCTCTATTAATCTGGACACTTTTCTCTCTACCTAATAGATTACCCTGTCATAGTCACAGCTGGCCAACAGAAACTTTGCAAACTTTGGTGTCTATGAGGTTAATCATGAGCTAAAATGCCAGCATTCTTATGCCTCTGCTTCATTGACTTGGACTGTGTAAAATGTATTTTTAAGAAGCACCCAAATAGTGCTGGAGTCAGCAAAACAGTACCTGCTAGTCATCACGGGCTCAGCTCACCTCGTTGAGCTATTGCTCAGCATATTGACAGGCAAGGTTTCTGACAAACAAACTGAAGGTGAGGACAAACGTATAAACAGTGGAATACAGCCATGTAATCCCCACCCTGCCAGATTGGGTGTACGAGGCTCTAAGGATGCAAAGTCACACAGCCAACTGTCCTAGTGGGAGTGTGGTCTGCATTGCCCTTAATTGGATCTACATGCTTTGGCATCGCTGTGCCCTGATTAGCTCTGTGTGGGCTGTTCAGCACACACTGGAGCACAACACTTTCAGGATAAGAGCATATGGTAAGTACAGATGTTCCAAAGGTAGCCTCACAGAGCAAACAGCCAGTGCACTTCCTTAATGAATTAACATAGCTTATCTTGATCAAGAATAAACAGGAAGCATCTAAATGATTTCTTCTTGGTGAACAGGTCTAGTAGTTTCATTTTCAAAGACAAATGACTTGCTTCTCTTATTGGCATCATGACTCTAAAAATCCTAATGTCCTTGAAGCCCATAAACACTTTCTCTATGACTGAAAGAAAAGATCATCAGTAGTATAAGAGAAATAAACAAAGACTCTCCAGGTAGGCAATCCAAAGTTAAAACAATTCAAATATCCCCAGACTGTTTAATTTACTATTTTTTATGTGTGTGTACTTATATACATATATAAATATATTTCTATTAAAAAATTCATGAACTATCCATAACATATTAAAAATATTGAAGGATAATGGATGCAAACAACTGAAGATCTAATATAGGATTCATTTTCATTTTCTTTTTGTTTTTCAAGACAGGATTTTTCTGTAGCTTTGAAGCTTAACTGGAACTAGCTCTTATAGACCTGACTGGACTTGAAATCATAGAAATCCACCTGCCTCTGCCTCCCTAGTGCTGGGATTAAAGTTGTGCACCACCACTGCCCAACCAATGATTCATTTTCTTATAAAGGACATAACTTGCTGCAGTAAAATATAAATTAGATGTCAGTTAATTATATAGTGCCAATGCTTCTAGTAATTAATTGTGCTGTCTGGGTCTCAATGTTAGTCAGCTTCCAAATTTTTACAAATGTATTGACAGGCCTAAAATATAAGTTTAATTCTTGTCATATATTAATTTACATACTAATATATCTGAGATTCCCAGTGCTAAACCTGTGCCAGGCACAATTCTATATTGTGGAGATGCTCTGTCAAATGTAGACTCTTGTGTAGCAACACGAGTTTCACCATGTTAGTATATTATAAAATATAGAGTCAAGGACTCATAGGGCTATAGATAACAGAGAAGCCAAGAAATAAGACACTCAAAGTGTTACTGATACATTTTCGTGGAAATAGTGTATCAGTAATTAACAGGATAATTTTATATAGTAATAATGCCTTGATAAAAGCAAAACCAAGTAATATTTGCTGTACATACTATTTTGGATTTTTGTTTTAGAGAGGAATGAAAATACACATTATGTTGTACATTGTTAGACTTCAGGCTTGCCCTTTTTCATACTCTGGTTTGATATAAAAATGATGGTCCAGTACTGGAGAGATAGTTCAGTGGTTAAGTGTACTGGCTGCTCTTCCAGACACCAGGGTTCATTTCCCAGCACCCGCATGACAGCTCACAACTATCTGTAAATCTGTTTCCAGAGGAGCAGACAACCTCATGTAGACATATATGTAGGTAAAACATTAATGTACTTAAATTAAAAACAAATCTTAAAAAGAAAACTGATGTGGGATGCCCCTCTGTATGTTGTAAATATGTTCTATTACCATTGTTTAATAAAAAAAAAATTCTTTGGCCTATAGCAGGGCAGAATATAGCTAGGCGAGCAAGCCAAACTGAATACAGGGAGAAAGAAAACAGAGTTATGGGAAAAGGAAAATGTGAGGTATCAAGCCACAGCTTCATGGTAAACTATAGACTAATAGAAATGGGTTAATTTAAGTTATAAAAGCTAGTTAGTAATAAGCTTGAGGTAATAGGCCAAACATTTTGTAATTAATATTAAGCATCAGATTAGTTATCCAGGAACTGGTGGGTCAAAGAGATATCTCCAGTTAGAGGGGAAAAAAGAAAAAGATGGCCCAGATGGGAGCATGCCACCCACACACAGATACAGAAAGCTGAAATGAACTCAATTATATTTTTTGTTTGTTTTTGTTGTAATTTGAGAACAGGCTTTCTGATAGCTTTGGAGCCTGTCCTGGAACTAGCTCTTGTAGACTACACTGGTCTTGAAGTCACAGAAATCCACCTGCCTCTGCCTCCGGAGTGCTTGAACTAAAGGTCTGTGCCACCACTGCCCAGCCTCAACTATATTCTTATTTCTAATTAACAAACAAAGAATTAGGAATCATTGTGGCAGCTATGAACCAAGTTTGTTTCAGTTGGTTTTCCTACCCTGGTACAATTTCTGTATTACGTTGTTGGCATTACATGAGAAATATACAAATTGAGCTTTTGCATATATTAATAAATTCTACCATATGAGTTAAAACAATTTAATTATCTACATATTTGATGTTTACCAAAATTTTAACAGATTTTCCAAACACATTTAAGCACTATCTGATGAAAATTATCAGATAATCATTTAATCCACTTCCTATGTCATTGGAGCTCACCCACTCAGATATTTCCTTCTGCTTATTCTGAACAGATCTTTGATGGTTCTAGGACATTCTGTCAACATCTCTGATGTGGGGTTGCATTTCTTAGATCCCACGTCTTCTTTTGACAAAAATCAAATGTCAAATAATGTCCACCAAACAAACACATTGCAGCAATTTGTTAAATTTTATTTATACATCTTCAACTCAAAATTGGTTGATTGCTACCAGTATAGCATCATTTATAGTTTTTTTGATTATCAAACACAAAAAGCATAAGAAACTATATTTGAAATTTGAAAGGAGAAATATGTATCATATTTTCATAAAATATATTGCAGATATATTACCATAAAGTTTGAACTGATAATTTATTTAAAATGACACTTTGTTTCATATATTTTAATCTTTATCTAATCATTTTACCAAAATGACAATTTCTACCATTCTAAAAGTATTAATAATAAGTTTAAAATGCCTAGCTTGTTACATTTTATTTTCTATTTTGTGACAATTATAAGGAATTAGAGAAATTGTAAGTCAACAAATGAAAGTTTATATAATTAACAGCAAAATATTATATTGAATGTTGTCTATGATGCAGCATATAACCTGAGTTTATACTTAAAAATAACTGTTAATATTAGATTTTATTAAAATTTAATCTTTCTACATTAATGATTACTTTAATTGTTGTTTGTATAGCTTTATTCTCAACATATATGATCAGTAATAAAAGCATATGATTAGCAAATAATTAGCTTGTAAACCAGTATTATGTTATAAGTAGTTAATATGAATGCCTTCATTAGCCCGAGGGTTCCTGATTTATGTAATAAGCATTTCTCAAGGCATTCTTACTTTAAGGGCAAATCAGGGTCTTTGTGTTCCTTCTACCAAACCAGATGAAAGTAGAATAGAACAATACATTTTGAGAGAAACAACAGCTTAGCTCTGAGGACTCTTTTAGGAGACTTCTTACAAGGTATGCTAACAACCCAAGCTGTTGTGTGCTCTTTCCCAGTATCATTATGGGCATATGTCTGCAATAAGCAATCTTTAATAAAGAGAAATTGTCTACTCTGGAGACAACAAGCAGGTTTGTATGTTTTCCTTGTGAATTATATTTTGTGGACATTTCTCCTCTGAACAGAGTTGTATTGCCTTTTCTGTTATTTTACCAAGCACTAAAACTAGGTAAAATTGGGCTAAGAACAACGTCTCCTAGGCTATAAGTCCTAAAATCAACACCTTCAGAGGATCTTCAGATACTCCACAGCAACATCATGAATAACTTTTCTTTCCAGCACCTATTGAGAATGTGAAATCTTTAGAGCACTCTATCCTACATTCTGACTGTCTTGGTGCTGACTTCGCACACAAGTACAGTTCATTGCTTACCACCATTATATTACCATTCATCTTTAGAAATTATTGCTAAGAATCGACATTTAATAAAATGCTTTATTATTTATTATTATAGCACCAGTGAAAGAAAGCAAGCAATCGTATTCAAGTGATGATACAACTAATATGAGCTACATTCATCTGAAACATTCTGAAAATAAAGACATTTCTATGATGACAGCATCATATGAAACTGTGAGGAAACTTAGTAAAGTGTCTCCCCATGCACCATGTAGGCCTGATTTTTCATCTTCAACAGGCATGCAGAAAGGCACAGTGGCTGGCATATGAAACCCAGGGTTGTGGACTAGTGTTTAATATATTCTGGAAACTTATTAGCCCTCCACCTAATCAAATCAATTAAGTCTAGATTCAGTGAAAAACCAGGTCCAAAAAGCCAAGTGATAGGAATGGTATTCTTCTATAGAAATAGTTGACCAGAGAGGTCTCTTTGAGACTATTTCAGATGCTATCGTTTGCCCTAAGAACTTGACAGTAAGAATCTGTTACTGAAGATGCTATATACTTAAGTCATAAAACATGGAAATAAAACCAGTACTAACCTGGAACCTTCATCATACTAGATAACTTCTATTACATTGAAAGGTATTATATATAGTACCAGAGGATAAAAATAGTCACCAATTATACCTAGCTTTAACCCTGTGCTCTTCAATAAATGACTGGACTGATGAGTTATTCTCACCATGCAGTAGTGGCATAAATATCAGGGAAATAACCTATCACTGTTTGACTGTATTTAAACCTCACTCCACTGGACGTATTCTACCACTGGTACCATTATTTGCCCACCAACTTATGATGAGTGAGTTCATGGATCTTAGAAGAGAGTCCATGCCTACTATTTGCTAAATGTACATTGTATTAAAATGACTCCTAATAATTTCTCATTGTACTCTTAGAACAGTGCATTTCTCTACCTTTGTCAGAAATTCTCCTATTTGTAGTAAATGGTGATTAATATAAAGACCAGAACTGCAGAAGACACAGAAAATAAAAGACAGCAGAATAATTGTCCCTAAGTGAAACACATATATTATACAAAAGTCCTCCAAGAGCTCAAGGATCATTTTAGAAGAGGGGTTGGAAAGATTGTAAGAGCCAGAAGAAGTGAATAACTAAAAAAAAAATACATTGTATTAGGACACAGCAGGCAAAGTTCATACACAAACACACTGTAACAGCATGCATAAACCCAAGCCAGAAGACTCTCATGAACTCTCTAGTCATAAATTCTTAAATAAAGCAGAGATTTGGAGCCACAATTAAATACCTAGTTATGGAGCTATTGACAACTGTTAGAAGATGGGAGAGGAAGAAATGTTTTCCTCTAAGGATATAGTCCCAGTGAAGTTGCCTGCGCTCCAATGGAAGCCTATACATACACAATATTGCTGGGTAGGGGTGACAAAAAAGTTGGGTGTGTGGGGTATGGATCTGGGAGTAGGTGTAAGAGAGGGATGAATATGAGAAAGAATATGAAAAAATTATGTACAAAACTCTCTTTTTAGAATAGATGATAGAATATTTAGTTTTGCCAAATACAACTAGATAAAATATTATTATTTTTTAAATTAATTTTAAATTCCATCCACAGTTCTCTCTCCCACCCCTCCTCCCAATCCACCACCCCTTACTTTCCTCTAGCCTACCCCCATATCCACTTCACCTAAAGGATAAGGGTTCCATGAGAAGTCAACAAAGTCTGGGACTTTAAGATGGGGAAGGACCAAGCCCCTACCCTCTACATTAAAGCTGGGTATGGAATCCTACTATAGGGAATGGGTTACAATAAGCTAGCTCACGCACCAGGATTAGATTCTGGTCTGACTGCGAGGCATCTCACAGATTGTTCTAGCTTCACCAATGTCTCCCACATATGAATGGCCTAGTTTGGTCCCACTGAGGTTTCACAGCTCTTAATCTAACTCTGAAAGAACAAATAAACTAAGGTGTACGGTGAGGAATTCAGAAAGATACCAAGTGCAAACTAACTTTATACACATGTACTTACACTCACACAATTACATAGCACACAGAAACACACACACAAATATACATCCATTTTTAAACTGAAATTTATGGCTTATAAAAAACTATTATATCAAGAACATTTTTAGATTCCATGTTTCTGTAAAAAGAGGCTCATCACCCCATTTTCAAAATAATTGTGGCATAATGGTTGTACTGGTTTATTTTTATGAATTAGGCACAAAGATAGATACACCTATGAAGAAGGAATCCCAACTGAAGAAAGACATCCATCAGGTTGTCCTGTGGTATGTCTGTGGGTCTTTTTTTTTTTTTTACTTGCTAACTGATGTAGGAGGGCCATACTACTATACCTACTGCCATTATTGAGCATGGTGGCCTGGTCTATTAAGAAAGGTAGATGAGTAGGTCAGGAGAGGAAAAGTTAAGAAGCATCCTTCTATAATTTGTGTCCATTTCAATTCTTGTATGCATGTTTCTACCTTGAGTTTCTGCCTTGGCTACCCTTGATGGTAGACTCTTTCAGTCCTCAAGTTGTCTTTGGTTATAGTGCTTATGACATCAAAATAAAAGTAAGTAGAACACTAGTTAATTGAAAACACAAAATACTTCAAATTGAGCTCATGCAGGAAGCATGCAAATAAATCTGTATTGTTCATGTGTGTGTGCATGTGTGTGTGTGTGTGTGTTATTTACTCCAAGATAAAAGGATCACATTTAGGAAAAAATATCTACACATTCTGAGGAGAATCTATAGTATATGAATTAGATAATATTTAAAACAAAAAATTTAAATTTTGTAGTAACAGTTTAGTTTGTAAATGTTTTAACATTTTGAAATTAAAATCTAATTGTATCATTTTCCTCTTTCCCTTTCCTCCCTCCAAGTCCTCCAATGCACCCCTTTGATATCTCTCAAATTCATGACCTCTATATTTTAATTATTGTTTTACACACACACACAGACACGCACCGATACATATCTACTACCTGCTCATTTGTTTATATTGTTACTTGTATGTATATTATTTCAGAGACAGTATTTGGGGAATAGACAACTAGTCTGGGAACATGCCTCATGAGAAGAGTGTTTTATTTTTACTTCTCTCCACATTGCTCAGTATGTAGCCTATAGTTCTTTGTCCAGAGAGCAGGCCTCATGTGATTTCCTTCTTTCATATTAGCATGTCTGTTGGTGTTGTGTTTGTTCAAGTCTTCTTTAGGCATACTGTGAAGAGCTTCCCTTACACTTCAAGGAGATATAATCTCAGAACAAATTTCCTGTTTCTCTGGTTCCAACCATATTACTGCCCCTCTCCCACTATTATCCCTGAGCTTTAGGTGGAGGAGTTGTGTTGTCCATGTACCAGTTTTAATATATAAATACCTCAGATTACAGAAAGAGAAAAAGAAATAGTTATTATTAACATTTATAAAAATAATCAAATTTTATTTCAAATTTGTACACGAAGAAAGTTTAAGCAAGGTGATTATTTTGCATATATTAATCCTCCTATTCAATATATTACTACACATATGTGTATGTGGTATATATACATTTTTGTGTGTTTGAGTGAATATTAACTCTATGTAGCACTGTGCAAGAATTTCAGTCTCTAAAGTGGTCCCCAAATGAAATTATACTGGTTGGTTATTGTACAAATTTGTGCCGCTATTGCAATGGTGGCCACATCTTGCTTGGCAGGTTGGTATTTTGGTTCTTGTATTCACAGCTGGAGAACGCCTTTGATGATTTTTTTCCTAATAGCATTCAGAGTATCCTTAAGAGCTTCTGAGCCTAAGAAGGATAACAAGCAAGGAGGAAGTTTATAGAATGATCCAACTTGATTCTCTTTTATACTGTAACATAGATACTTGATTTCTCCAACAATAGAATCTTATCAATGAGTTCTGGTGAACATAAAAATAATTAGCCTATATTATTTGGGGGCCACTGTGTACTCCTAGTCCATATCTCATAAAGAGGTATCACATACATGACACAGAGATTTTTATTTAATAATTCTTGAATTTTGGTGATAGCAACATAACATTTTTAACTTTAGTTTCTCATATAATTTGAAGAGAAACACATCAGGCAGAATCACTATTTTGAGTTTCAGTTGAAATGGTAAAATTGACTGCTTCATTTTGAAATTTAGAATAATTTAAAATGACATCTCATGTGTAATATAATAATCCTAAAGTTCAGGATCCTCTGTAGTTAGTTTAAGTTGGTAAAGATGCAGAAGAGCAAAATGTGTTAAAGGACGCTCAGTTTCTCCTTTTGTACAGATACTTAATAAAAAGATAAAAACTCACTGTGAGAACAAGAACATGTAATATCTACACTCACAACTCCAGAACGTGATTGCTTCGTTGATTGCTTATATTGTCCCTCCTCTGGTAGGATAATTTTGCAGAGCATTTTAAAAAGGTTACAGACATAGTCATTTCTTACAAGAAAAAAAAACTGTTACACTAACAAGAAAGCAACAATATTGTTTCAAAACAATTTAAGAAAATTCTACTGACAAATCACTTTGCAATAATTTAAGTTTTATTACAAAGAAAGATAGCCCTACTTATTTGTTTTTGGCCATCAACAGTCTCTTCATTTTAATATACTGATCCTTTTAATGCACTTCAACTTCTGCCAGATCTGTAGCATCTTCATTCATCTGAAATGACTTCATTGTTTTTGCAAACACTTAAATTATTTTTACACACGTAGTAATTTACAAGGACCAGTGAACAAGGCTATGTAACTGGTTATAGATGTAGTAATATCAAAAAATTTGAGGCAATATTTGCATGAGGTCATGAGATATTTCCACTTGGATCTAAGCCATTAGAATTTTTTAAATTAGTTTACTGAAATTTCTATCAAGGAAGAATTTAAAATGCTTCACATTTTGAATTTCAGCACAGTTGCATTTTGCCTTGATATAATGGGTTACAAACACAAAATTTATGTTAAAGTGATTTTATGCCACTTTTCTGATTTTGGGTTCTCGTCTACATAGTATATAATAGGACTTCAGCTAGGCCTCAGATCTGCTCTGTTGTAAGACATACCCTCCAGTTTGCCTCATGCATCTTCTCTGTAACTATTTTTAAAACCCACCATTGTCCTGTGATTTTTAACTCCACAAATTACTTTTTCAAAATTTTCTTCTTATGTGAGTTCATTTGTGACTCTAACTATAATAGCATTTTACATAAAGAGTCTAATCTCAGATATTTGGATGGTTATTAAATCATCGACATTAATTCAAAAGCAAAAATGTATAAATACATGAAATATAATTCATCATTTAATTCCTTAGGCCTCCATGAATGGCAGTACCAGTCTTCTGTTATCAATTACCAAATACTTATTTTAATGTTTTCCTTTACCCACCTGTACATACATAAATGTATTCTACTCAACATTTTATGTTCATTCTTATCACTGTGTTGATAAAAATTAATAGTAACAGTTAATATCATCTTTATTTTTCCTATGCTATCTAAATAGTTATCATCTCTCCATATCTTCAGTCTTGATTTCTTAAGATTGACTCTATATAAAACCAGTGAAAGAAAAATATATATGTTATATCAACCATTGAGGATAGAACACTGATCATATCTTGGCCTTCTTGTATCAACACACAGTTCTTAACTTTTGTAATATGAGACAAATTCTACAATAATCCAAATAGTACAGGCACCCATATGCACCCAACCAGATAGAATTTCCCCAATCATTGATCATTCTTATTTTTGGGTTTCTTTTCAAGCCTTGAATTACAAAAATGAAGAAATGAAACTGGTACAGATCTTGAAGATTCAACTCTCATTGACCTGTCATAATGTTGGAAGTTTTGAGCTAATTTCTTTGAAATGAAAAGTAATTTGCAGTCTTACCTACCTGCAAATCTGTGAGCTACAAAACCTACTAACCTGACAAAATATTATCCACCAGTGTAGAAGTGACATAAATGTTATGAGAGTCACTAACCATTTTCTAATCAGATTTAAGATCTGATCTTCCTTTCTCAAAAGGAAATCTCATACTTTAGAGAGTTAACTGTTCCCAAACTCCATAACTGGCTATGCCATGGACCCTAATGGAAAACCTAATGTTATAATTCTGTTAAATGGTCACCGTAAGAAACTGGTTCCCGCTAGGCTGTGGTGGTGCACACCTTTAATCCCAGAATTTGGGAGGCAAAGGCAGGCGGATCTCTGATCTCTGTGAGTTTTAGGCCAGCCTGGTCTACAAGAGCTAATTCCAGGACAGGCTCCAAAGCCAATGAGAAACCCTGACTTGAAAAAACAATCAAACAAAAAAAAACCTAATTAACAAACAAACAAAAACTCAGAAACTGGTCCCCTAAGTTCACATCTTCATACCTAAATGCTTGTACATTTATCAAGGTAGCTGTTTTGTTCTAAGAGTAGATGGTGATTAATATAGAGTACCAAAACTAGTAACTTTCTGAAAATAAAATACAATGGGATATTTAGCTACAAATGGAACATGTACCTCATATTCATTTCCCCCAAAAGGAGGAGAGATCATCACAGAAAAAGGGAGAGAACCATTGTAAGAGTCAGAGGTCTTGGATGTCTATAGTGGAACAGCATTTGTAAGATTTGACAACAGAGTTACACATGAATTGTTGTGACTGCAAGCACAAGACATACAGGAGGTCAACACAGACAATATTCAACATGGATGGGGAAGGGCTCATGAAGCCCACCCCTAGCTGAGAAACTATTGGCAACTGAGGGCTGTTTGAGGATGGAGAGTCAGTTTTCTTCACGGGTACAACAGAACCTGAGAGGCTACACATGCTTTTGTAGATTACCATGTTAAAGAGATTTATTTATAGGACTATCAGCCTGGCTAAACAACATTCCAATTCAGTATCTTTCTGCAATGTTCTCCAGTAACAAAGAATTTCAGACTTAAAGATAATAGATGAGGCAATTTATTAAACACTTACTGATGTCACAGACTATGCTAAATGTTTTGGACTTATTATCCAGTTTAATTCCATATAATCTAAGAAATAGTCCATTTGGACTACGGTTCTAAATGGGAACATTAATATTCAGGGATTTTATATAATTTATCATATATCACACAGCTAGAAAGCTTGCTATGCTGTGTTTATAATTATGGTCTTTCAAAGAATATTTCTTTGCATGCAATGTTTGCAAAGAATATCTAAAATATAATATGCAAAACTTGAAAATAATAAACTAATTTTATAAGAAGAAGGTATCTATTTGTTACAATATTTAAAAACATATTAACTTAATTTAATATATTTTCCTAATGTATTGAATTTTCTATTTAAACTTCTTTTTATTATTCAATATCAGCCTACTAAAACTAATAAGGTGAAACCTGAATATAAATAGTTGCTAATATCTTTGGGCCCCAAATTCCCTGCAGTCTTATATTTACATATTCCTATTGTTAGCATCAGCAACTCCATTTTTCAGTTTTTGTATTTATTTTTATTAAACCATAGAGCAAAATACAATGAAAGTTCTATCTGGAAAATTTAAATGCTGTTTGATAAAAAGAAATGACTAAGACTGAAGTGTACTGACAGACAGAACCATGGCAGAAGATTCCTTTTCCATACTTTAGGTAAAATCCATACAATGATATAATCCAAATACATAATGATAAAGATTTTAAGTAAAAATTATGACATTCAGATTTTGAAAGGCATGTTGCACATTAAATATTGTTTATAAGGCTTAACAAAAATTTGTCAATTTCCAATATTATTTTGCCCTAATTTGCAAGCTTTCATCATTTTTTTTTCTGACAGTATATTTGGTTAAGGCAACACAGCTGTTAACTTAGCCTAGATATTTTGGAACAGTAACCTCTGGCTACTTTTCCTATGTCCCCTGTTAACTCCAGTGTGACTTCCTATTCTAATAATTTCTTTTATGTCACTGAAAATAGGAGGGTGGAAATGGACCCCAGACCGCTCACCTGCTGGGTCATTACCTTCTCACAGAGCCTGTCTAGCCCTTCAGATTTGGGATCACTGTCCTTCAGTTGCACTGTTTATATCTGTTAGTCACAGAATTCAAATTTTATTTTAAACTCATTGTCATCTCTAACATCTGAATGTATTTGGGGCATCTTGGCATATTATTAACATGAGTCACTTAACAGCAATTATAAAAACAGCAGCTGTCCTTTTGTCAATTTTTATTGTCAATCTGATTGGGTTTATAATCACCTTGGTGATGTAGAAACATCCCCAGATGCCTCTGTGAGGGCTTTTCCAGGCATGCTTGAGACGCTAAAGTAAGACCTATTGCTAGTGTACATGATGCCAAGTAAATAAAAGAAAGCTGAGTACTGATATTACCCTTCTTCCCCTAGCCCTCCAAGAAGTTCATTCTTCTGCTTCACTACATTTTCCTCCCATGGTGATAAATTGCATCCTCTGACATTAAGAGCTCAATTACATCTTTCTTTATTTTAAGTTATCTCTACGGGATTTATTATTATAGCAAACAAAAGGTAACTTACACACATTCCATCCTAGATGGCTGATATAAATAGTAAACAATGCGTTTACAACCCAAAACCTAGGCCTTTCTTGTGCCTAATGTGCATGAAACTTGAGCTTTTAGTTGGGGATATATGTATATCAATGGGTATAATACTTGTCTGTAATAAATTTCTGGGTTCAACCCCCAGTACTGCTTAAAACAAGGAGTTTATGGGTACAGGTCTCTATTTTCAACACTAGAAATGTAGAGGCAGAAAGATAAGTAGTTGAAAATCATGTTTACCTACTGACTACATAGAAAGGGTTCCAGTAGTCTACCAACCTGGAATAATGATATTCTGTCTCAAAATATATAGCATTTGTTTTGTGTAAGCTATACCTGTATATGCATATATGTATTTCACATTTGTGATTTTTGGTCAGGCATGTATGATATGGGATGTGCTTCTATGTATGTGCTGCTTCCATTGTTTGATGAATAAAGCTGTGTTGGCCAATGGCTTTGTAGAGTAAATTCAGGCAGGACTGAGACAGAAAGAGAGACTAGGCAGAGTAAAGGAGACACCACATAGCTGCTAAAGGAGAAAGATGCCAAAATATTACCAGGAAGCCACAACCTCATGGTAAAATATAAAATAATAGAAATTGGTTAATTTAAGATGTAAGCGCTAGCTAGGAGTATGCCTAAGCTGTTGGCCAAACAGTGTTGTAATTAATACAGTTTTTGTGTCATTATTACATATGCCTAGGAAACAAAAGCACAGTCTTCGTCCATGTTATGGTTCTGGCACTTTAAGAGAAAAGTCACGCCCAGTCCCTCCCCCATCCGCTGAGGCAGGCTGATCTTCAGCTTCTCTCCTGAGAGCTCTCGTTCCTGTGGTCCTCTCAGAGAGGCAGGTTCTGTCTCTCTCTCCCCATCTTCCCTCCTCCCCCCACTTCTGTCTGTCTCTCCTCTGTCTCCTCTCTTTCTCCTTCTCTCTCTCTGTCTCACTTCTCCCCTTCCCCCTTTCCCCTCCATAACCTTAATAAATCTTCAACTTTACTCTGCATGGCGTGCCTATCCATGTCTCTGACTCCTGCCTGCCCTCCCTGCCTGGGACCAGCCACCACTCGGGGACTGGCAGCTATCTCTGCCTGGAACTGGCTGTTCTCAGGGCCGGCTGCCTGCCGCCACATGGCCTGCTACCACTGCTTGGGGACCTACAGCGTCTCTGCTGCCTACTTCTGCCGGGGGTCCTGCACCATTTTTAATTTTTTATAACAGTCCACACATGTGCATATGGCTAAAGTACATACATACATACATGTTTCTGTGAAAAGACAGAAACATGGACCAATTCAGTGCTTTCAGGGTTAAGCTTATCTACTTGCCAGTATTTAGCAAAACTATCAAAACCTACTCTTCCTAGTGTGACATGCGAAGTGTTTTCCTTTCTGTGCTACACAGAAAGGCACTACAACTTTTGATGATCCAAGTGGTTTTTGCTCACAGCAAGCTTCAAAGAACTCCTCTGGTAACTATAATTGCAATTTCGGAGTCACTGCAATACATAAATAATTGCATTTAAAATTATAACAGTAGCTCCATTTTTATTAGATCCTGAAAGCTTAATTGTAAGCTTCTCTTCCCTAAAATCCTCTTTTTATGTAAGGGTAACTGGAGACTGCATCCATTCCTGCATCTTCGTTTCATGTTCTATTCTGATAATAGGCAGCTGGTACTTTGAGTAGATGAAAATTTTCTTGTAGCAACAAGACATTCATAAACTTAAAATTGGAATGAAGATGTGATAATCGACTAGTACTTGAGTTTAAGGTAATAGACTTAGTCGCGTTAACAATGAATGTCTAAGTACTCAGAGGAAATAATGTAAGTGGTACAAATTGCATAGGGCCCATGGGCTTTCAAGAAGATTTTGAAATCCTTTAGCTTGCATATGAAAATTTATTGCAAATGGATTTTTCCAGCATAGGGATGTTACTTAAAGAGCAATTCAAGGCTCAGTGTGATATTTAGATTTAATATTTTACACGCTTTACAGTTAACTTATTTTAACTCCTTGAAATTCAAATGTAATATAGTCTTGTAGCAGAATGAGTGTATCAGTCATCTAACTGTTGGTTTTAAAGATCAACACAGTAGTAGAGAAGAAAAAGAGCAGGATTTACTACTTAATCATTGAGATTCTCCCATAGGTATTCTTGATGACAAAAATTGCCCCAAACAAGCTACAAATATATCCAAATGGAGAAGGAACAAAATGCACCTTTCTTATTAAGGGTAGGATATGAATGTAGCATATAAGTGTCAGGTTCCCAACCTAGGAAATAACTAAGAAGAAATTCATATTTCTTATTAGTGATAATTATGCTTCAAAATGAAAAACCCATTTTGTCATAAAAACTTGATATTGAGTTTACCTATGTAATATATTCTCAAGTAATATAGTTTAGATTTTGTAAATATTTAAAGAAACAACTTGATAAAATGAGCTGTCATTAAACTGGCAAAAGTAAAGAGAATAAGGGACTTGAGAATAATGGACTTGTTCAACCTAAATGGAACATATCCACCTCCTCTTAAAGTTCAGGTACCAATTAAGAAGATAAGGAAGAAAGTAGAGGAGACCGAGAAGCTATGGATGATTACAGGGAAATATCTAGGTACAAGAGCATCTACACATACAAGCTCAGAGATGTGGTAGCATGCCCAAGACCTCTGCAAGCTCAACCAGACCAAATTCTATCATGGAATAGGGATTTGGGTACACAATCTGACCCCTAGGCTGTGTCAACTGGTCATTGCTAGCTGCTGGTAAAAGAAGAGTCACTCTTCTCTAAAACAAACCACTGGCAAATCAATCTTGCTTGAGTGGAAGACCATACATCCAAAAATACTTGCACAGCATAGTTGGTCTTGAAGGACTTTTTTTTTAAAAAAAGACAAAAATGTTGTTGGATAGGAATTGGGGATGAATCTGAGAAGAGTTGGAGAACAACAATGATCATAACACATTATATGAAACTATGGAAACTTGAACTTTTAGAAAACTAATAGAAAACATGAAATAGGAGTGTTTTTCCAATGAAAGTTCTTAGATTATATTCATTCAAGGCAAATAATATATAATTATATGTATTTGTTTAAAGACTAAATAAAGTTTATTTGAGAAATCTTTAACTTCAGATATCAACTCGGGACATTTCCTCTCTCTCTCTCTCTCTCTCTCTCTCTCTCTCTCTCTCTCTCTCTCTCTCTCTCTCTCTCTCTCTCACACACACACACACACACACACACACACACACACACACACACACACACAAACATTCTAGCTTTTATAATGAAAGACTTTGAAAATACAATGGTATAAATTGTGTCTGGATCCCCAACTAAAAGTTATATCATTTTCCATCTTTGGTGGGCTTTTACAAGCAGCAAATGATATTTTATATGATGTGAGTGAGCTTTTACATCATAGCCACTGTGGACGATTATAACAGGAAAGTTTTAACAAGAACGAATAAAGAGAACTGAGAGTGTCAAGAGCTGCTCACTGGTCTTGACCTTCCATGAGGCACTCAGAGGAGAAATGTAATATTCAGAGAGTGGTGTCTTTCAGGAAATTGCTGAGAAAACAGTCTTCAACAACGTTTGTACCCATTACCACAAATAACTCTTCTGCCACATGTTATATCTGAAATCAGCCTTTCTCTTCATTGGTGATACTAGTGAAAATGTCCATCATCTGATATAGTTTGAGGGGGCTAGTTTCTATCTAAGGACTGCATTTTTCTGGGCCAAATTAATGATGATCATGTCTCATTCTGATACAAGGAAAGAAAATTCAGAGTTCAGTGTAGAGAGTAGATGACCTGGAAATGTGTTTTGCACATGGATCTGACTCAAAGAAAATGTGAATTTTATCCTAGATACAGGGCAGAGTGCCTTGGTCTTGTCTCAAGTGATGTGGCAAACTTTGTTGACTCCCCATGGGAGGCCTCACCCTCTCTTAGGAATGGATAGGTAGTGGGATGGGAGGAAAGTCGTAGAAGCAGGAGGAGGGAAAAGAAAGGGATCTGGGTTGATATGTAAAATAAAAAGATTGTTTTTAAAAAGGAAAATGTGCATCTCACCAATATGAAACTTAATTTTAAGTTAAATTAAACATTTTTCATGTTTTCTCCTCCTGTGCAGCCAGCTATTGCCATGAATGTCAAACTGTAATTTTAGTGGCTAAAAGATCTGTCTTGAACAATGAAGTTCAACCCAATGACTATAGAAAAATTTCAGTTTTTCATACAATATGCAATCCTGTATTCTTTTCTAATTGGAGCCCATTATTGATACATCAGACTCTTCCCTACAGAAAAAGGCACTTAAAGGAATGCCTGGAAAAAATTCAAAAGAAGCCAACTGTCAAATTCTGGTAGGTCATCAGCAATACTGTGGCCAAGAAGAATAAGAAACCAGAAGTTAGAAAATCTCAGAGAGAGCCAGTTATCAGGGCTGCCAAGAAGAAAAAAGGGCTGAGAGAGCATGGAAGAAGAATAAACTGCTACTGCTAAGGCTCTCACAAACTTGAGAAGCAAGCAAGACTGTAAAACCACCCCATGTTGGTGGATAATGCCAAATTGGTCAATAAAACTTTTAAATAAATACCATCTATGAAAAGAAAGGAAGGGAAAACAGGTAAAAACAAAGGAAGGGAGGAAAGAAGGAAGGAAGAAAGGGAAAAAAAGAAAGGAAGGAAGGAAGGAAGGAAGGAAGGAAGGAATTGAGTTACATAAAGGGAAAATTTAGAAGCTAAGGCAGAAAGAGTGCCAAGAATTCAAGGTCAGTCTGTTCTACAGGGTTTAAGACCTTTTTATTTTCTTTAAAAATGCATTTGTAGCTTAAACCCCTCAATTCATAGATTTGTTATAATATTTTTAAAGTTTAAAAGGATAGTAAAACCCACAGCAAAATCCTATTACAGCTGACCCATATCTTCCTGCTGTGGCACTCTGGATTCTTCACATGGATTCTCTACACAGCTGATTGTTAGAAAGCTTTTGCCTTACCTTAAATATACAACTACTCAACCTCATCATTATGACCTACACCATAACATACTGCTAAATATTAATTTTGTTGCCCTTTTTGCTAAACTGTGTAGAAGTGAGATATGGAACCCCAAGTGTATGATAGAGGTCAGGGAATTGAGGAAGAAATGTATCAATACTAGTGAAACCCTGAATGTACTAAGGATCACAACTGAAACTTGAAAAAGAAAATATAAGTGTTCAAGGGTAAGAATAAAAAATCATTATAATAAAACACACATGCTTGATAATTGTACTAGGCAGGTTATATTATGATAATAAACCAAACTCCATGTACACAACGGTCATCTTTTCAATCCAAACACATATGTATTATACATAAAATGCAAAATTCATTCTAGAGGATGATATATAAATCTTAAAATGGTTTTTTTCCAGGGCCAAAACAAAGCTTCAAAACCGTATTCTGAATGATATTTCCCAAAGATGCAGCTCTTATTTGTCTGAGAGTGATGTTGTGAGTCACTGAGGCTAAGTGTGTTAGGCTAAGACCTCAGTTTCTGCTTTTCACTCATCTCAGAAACATACCCAATGAAGTTGACCTTCCTATTTAACCAACCAAACTTACAAACCCTGAAATATAGGACCAGATAGTCCAGATATTCTCAAGCTGACGATCATTATTAACCAACACAATGAAAGAGCAACAGAAAGTGAAGAGAGAGAAACACAGAGACAGACAGTAAATATGTTACACTGTTTATTATTGCTGAGTAATAACTCATAACGAATGACTGTAGATACTAATAAATCACTAAAACTTGATTTATTATTCCATGTACTATGGATATGGTCAATTCCATATATTATCTTGGCTATTTTGTGGTGCCTAGAAAAAAGCATTGATCTTCACCATGTGGATGGGGATTATTCAAACTTTGAGTTCTGGTGTAGAGACTTGAGTTTGCTGTATAAGAAATTAAAAAGCAGAAACTCTCTGACGTTCCCCCATGTCTTCAGTTTTATACCTACAATCTGCCATGATTCTATGAACTAACACATTAAAATATTTCTGTTCACATACTCTCTCCATTCTCCCTCTATTGCCCTATATTTCCCCTCTAACCAGAGAATGGTATACAAACACACAGACATACACACACATAGAGACAGACAGACACACATGCATACATACACACACACCTCCAAAGCAAAGACACTCACCATTTTTTATAGTCACAGTTTATATCCAGTATTCCTTAATATAGAATATAGGAATTAGTTGTTTAATCCATTTATTGCTCTTTTCCCTCCTCTCCCGCTAAGAACTTTCCTTTGCCATCTAAAAGTGATATTTTTCTCCAAATTGTGGAATAACTTTCATATATGGACCTATGTCCATATTATGTCCTTTAATTATAATAGGAAATATATGCTTTTACAGTTACTAACTGAATTAGGAAGTTCCTCAACTTGCAGCATGCCAACTCCATCCTCAATCTACTGATTTTATGTGGTGATTGGCTCATTACTGAGTGTTACAGCTCAGTCTTTAGAACAGATTGGGAATGTCTGAGAACAAACTCAGCACTGAACCCAATAGTTGGCCAAGATTCCCTAAATAAATACTATATTAGCTTGTTGAATAGTATTAGCTTTTCAGATTTAATTTAAAGACTTTGAAAAGAAGTTCCATAAAATCCCAGGGAAATTAACACTTAGTTTGAAGTCCCTTTCAGAACTGAACCTATGCAAAAGAATACATTTTTTTAGGGTGACATGTAGCTTCAATGTTCAGCATTTAGACAAAAATATAAACTATCATGCACACTCGGAGATAGGTTTCTAGGCTAAGAAATCATTTCCCAGATGTTGTATGAATCTAAATAATTTAGAAATAGCACATATTTAAATTCCAAAATACCATCCATTTCTTAAAATGTCTTGACATTTTATAGGGTCGTTTACTTTTAAAACATACTGGAATTTAAGAAGGAGATGATTATGATGATAACCTCTGCAAGTATCTTTGAAAAGTAACACAGTAAAATAACTAAGTGGGTTATTTATAGCATACACAGACCCCTCAACTTATCAAGGGGTCTGTTAAGCCCAATTAGAGAGCTGCTAGTTTCCACACAGTTACATATGCTGCTATTGCACCCTTCGAATGATATAGTAGGGAGGTTCTTGGACCTCCCCAAAATCAATGTGCCTTACCCTCTCTGAGGAGTGGATTGGGGGTGGGGTAGAGTGATAGGTAGAGAAAATGGAAGGAGAGGAGGGAGTGGGAACTGGGATTAGTATGTGAAATGCAAAAATATAGTTTGTTTTGTTTCTTAAAAAAGTTTTTAAAAAAAAAGAAAATCCATATACAAGAGAGCTCTGGGTGAGTATGGAGACCAGAAGGCAATTGGAAGAAGACAAAGGATGGAAAAGAGAAGGGGGCAGTAGTCAGAGAATGAGAATGAGGGGGGAGGAAAGGGAAGAGCAGTGTGATTGAGGAGAAAGAGAGAGAGAGAATAGCTGGTAACAGTAGTCACAAAGAAAGATGTCTAGATGAAAATGGACAGCAAAAGCTTCTCATACACTGCTCAGAATTCAGTGACCACATAATTCTACTTCACCCTCAGCCTATCACCATTTCCTCCCCACTCATGAGGAAGGCTATCTTTTAGCTTCAGTTCTCTGTCTTTCTTCATGTGATCCACTCTAACCTGTCTCTAAGGTTTAGGTTGCTTCTTTGCTGCTTCTCATCATACCTACCACCAGCACCGACAAAAGCACAGACAGGAGACAGGATATGATCCCAGGTTGACTATGCCATTGAAGTACCTTAGAAGATCAGTAAATATTTACCCCTCTCTCTGCCTACCTACATATTTTCTATACAAGTCCAACCATGCTGTTGACTGTACCTCTGCTCTGTTCTGGATCAGTGTTCTTTCAAAGCTCTTTTCCCAAATCTTACAGAGAAGAATATATGAAATAATCTCTTCCACTGCTATCTCCCAAAAAGGAACATCATTTGGCAAAGATTTTCTTAGAAAATGCCTCATTTCAATCAATTGGGAGTTTAAAAGCTATGAGATTTGACAAGTTGCATATTCCTACATAATTATAACATGTCTCATGCAGAGTTTTAAGCTAGGAATCCAAATGCAAAGTGATTTTAGCAACTTGAAATGTTAAATTGCTTGTTTGGAATGTTCCTTATGGAGCCTGTTGTGTAATGAAATGGATTCTCTTAATAAAAGGAAAAGTCAGAAGTTCACTCAGTGGATTTTAGGATACATTTGACCCAATGCTATTGCATCATTAATACGCATTAAATGGCTTCCAAGTTAAATAACTTATGGAAATCATTTAAAAATAAATATATGACAAGAAATAAATTAATGCAAT
Source organism: Dicrostonyx torquatus (assembly GCA_028555095.1). Classification (NCBI taxonomy): domain Eukaryota; kingdom Metazoa; phylum Chordata; class Mammalia; order Rodentia; family Cricetidae; genus Dicrostonyx; species Dicrostonyx torquatus. The sequence continues at coordinate 1,378,252 of JAQHUG010000072.1, read as the reverse complement.
TGAGCTATTAGCATTAAAAAACACATGCATTTGAATTTAAGTGCATTCTATGAATTCACAACAGTTATAGCAGCAATTTGGAGTGCTGTAGTTGGCACAATTTCCACTATGAAATAATAAATATAAGAGGCTACTGCAAGAATTGGATTATCATAAGCATTAGAAAACAGTTAATTTATCTATTAAAATATCATGGTATGGCCCAGCAGATGGCAACCAAGAAAAGAAACAGTTCTTCTGTGTTCACAGGGCAAAGAAATATTTCCTTCTTTCTCGTTTACCAGCACCATTATGACATCATCTGCTTCCTTCATCATCATCATCATCATCATCATCATCATCATCATCATCATCTTCCTTCTATGTTCTGCTCCAGTAACTGCCTCAAGTTTCACTTTGACCATTAGTGGGATTCTCAAGAACAGGTATATATATTTTTATGACTTCTCTTGGCTGAAAATGTTCCAAATCACTGACTGTCAACATGTTGATTGTAACCTCTTTGGGGGTCAAATGATCCTTTAACAGGGGTCACCTAAGATCATAAGAATACACAAATATTTACATGATTGTTTTTTGCTACCTGACTTCCACAAAGTTATCAGAAGGGTATGGTAGTGTCTTCTAGATATTTTGCTTTGTTCTTAGAGGTGGATCCTTTAGTGTAATAAGAAAGGAATTCCCATCTTCCATATACCACCATTTACTAATGGCTCATAAATGTATCCTTCGGTTATAGATCCTTTGCTATGTAAAAATTTATTGGTTGGAGCAGAATGGGGAAATTTCTCTCTCTCTCTCTCTCTCTCTATCTCTCTCTCTCGTGTGTGTGTGTGTGTGTGTGTATGTGTGTGCATTTTCTCTGGATATTTTATTTTCTTTTTTAATCCTGTGGTTTTTTCATAACTACAATTTAATACTTACCGTAAATAAGAATTTATATAAATTTATTCTTTCAAATTTCTGGATTATACTATTTTCTTAATATTTATGCAAACTGAGCATTATATAATAATATATGTTACACGATTTGTGTTGTGTAAAACTATCTTTTCAAGTTTACTTTATTAATATATACTACTACTCAATTTTATTATATGCTGCAACACACAAGGTATCTTTGAAAGTTGTTATTATAAAACAACATTATACTCTCTCCTCCTATTCTTCTTTTCTTCTAGCAAAACAAGTGTTTAAAAGACATGTAATTAGTACATTGTCAATGTTTTAATTTCACACATTGATGTAACCATAATCCTCATAATTGTGTTTGCCTTTTATCTTAGCTTTAATTAGATTTAATATTTATTGCCACATTTTACTTTTTATTGAAAATTAGAATTCTTTACCTTGATTTCCTCAAAATCATGAAACCCATATTCATTGGCTTGTTATATATTCAACAGCCTTTTGTTCATATTTTAATACTTGATAAACATTTGGCTTGCTTTGGTCTAAACCAGTGGTTCTCAACATGTTGGCTGTGACCTCTTCAAGGGTCAAACGATCCTTTCACAAGGGTCGCTTTAAGATCATTGGAAAACACAAATATTTATATGATGGTTTTTAACAGTAGCAAATTTACTGTTATGGGGTAGCAGGAAAAATAATTTTAAGTTTGGAGTCACCACAAAAATGAGGAATTTTATTTAAGGGTCACAATATCAGGAAGATGGAGAGCAACCGGAACTCTAAACTTTATCCTTTTTCTTGGGAGACATACAGGTGTGGCTCTGTTCTCCATTGTTTTGCTGTCAACTATAAGAAGAGATCATTATTTCTGTTGTACAAACTATAGATAGCTATTATTTTCTGTATGTCCAAGAAGGTATAATTTCCTTTAAAAAATCATTAGTTTGTTGGAAGATGACTCTATTGAAAACAATGGATTTTTTCAGAATACTTTAGTATGTTGTTTCTAAATATTCACCTATTTCTAAGACTTTTTCTTCCATTGTTCAGTTGTGTTTTGATCCATGGTATTGGTGTTTTTTATTCAGAGTTTCTTACCAGAGTGTCATTTGTTGCTCTTTCAATTCTATGACTGTTATTTTATGTGCAATTTCTTCTATAATCTTTTTTTCCAGTAGTCTTCTTCATAAATCCTCCATCACTTCTCTTGTTTTTGGGCTTATTTACTTTTGTGTGTCCTCTTTTAAAATATAGTTTTCAATTTCTTCTAACCTTTTTATTTTGCACAATGAGGTTGGATATTTATTTAGTGGGCTATGGAGGGGAAAGGGAGAAGGGGGGAAGAGCAGAGAAGGCAGAAAGAGAACAATTTCTTCTAATCTTTCAGGGGATATTTGTGGCAGAGGCAAACAGCACATTCTGACCATGCTCTGGAAGAGAGTCAGTGACAACCCTAATGATCTGCAGTGTCTAGTATGGATGTGAGTTTTAGAACACTTTTTATGTAACTCTTCAGGACAGTTCACATTGCCACACCACAGAACCATTCATAATACATCATTACTCAGTGTCTGTGCACAGGAGAGTGTACAGAGCAGACCAATCATGTGATACTTCTGATCCAAAGAGTGGGATATGAGGTAGGTTGGATTTTATTCTCCTTCCATACTAGAGCATGGCTATTGCAGAATCAAAGCCTTTGAAGAGATGATAAAGATTAAGGGAAATCACTGAAGTGGGCCCTAATATAGTGACTGTTTTCTTCCTAAAAGAGATTAAAACTCAGATACGAAGTTGCAGAGGGAAATTATACTTGGCAAGAGAGTACACAAAGGACCCTGCCAATATTTCCCCTTGAACTTGCAACCTCCAGAATCATCAGAGAATAAATCTCTACTAGTTTATTCAAGGTCCATGATATTCTCCAGGTGGAGCCTAGAAAATAAATGCACTATTCTTCCTAAAAGTTACTTCCCACTTTAAAAATCCACCCTAGATTTTTTTAATCCCCAAATTAATGTATTATATTCGGAGGTCTTATCACAACCAAAAATAGACTTCATTTTCCTTTTAGGGCTTTCCTCATTTACTAAGTTTTGCGGTTGAAAGTCTACAGTTTTGTTAAAAGTAGAATTTTTATTACAATCTAGTATTCTTGTAGATATAGTTTAATTTCAGATTGTAAAGGGAAGGTAAACATTCCCTATTTACAGTTGTAAAATTAGATGGATAGAAGTCCTTTGGTTTTGGTCTTCTTTGTTTGCTTCATTTTCAAATATTTTAATCATTTACGTTGTAAATAAATATAACTTTTGAGAAATAGCTAGATGTTGCAAATAAGAAGGTGGGTTGTGTTCCCAGCGCCTGGCTCTCGGCCTCGGCTGCTAGTTTATGCCCAAAATGATTACACACACACTGTATTCATTTAAACTCTGCCTGGCCCATTATCACTAGCCTCTTTTGGGATAACCCTTACATCTGATTCAGCCCATTCCTAAAAGTCTGTGTGTCACCATGAGGCGGTGGCTTACCGGACAATTCTAAGTTACGGCCATCTCGGGCAGAAGAATCATGGCGTCTGCCCTCTTCCTTCTCTCTCACCACCTTCCGTTCTGTCTACTCTGCCCACCTAAGGGCTGTGTCCTATTCTACAGGCCAGGCAGAGTCTTTATTTAACCAAAGAAAGCACACAAAATAGAGAAGACCCTCCTACAGAAGCTAGAAATGACTGCTGGGACAAAACAAACCTGAGCCTGAGGAACATAATATAAAGAAGAGAAGGGTAAGGTTGGAAAAAATAAACAAAAATATGGAATGTTACTCTTATCTTTAAAAATTAGACATACATAGTAAGATATCTAGGAGGTGTTGTGAATCTCTTTATAGTAACTAATAATTTTCAGGTAGTAGTAGGACATGCCTTTAATCACAGCACTCAGAGGCAGAAGCAGGCCTGATATACAGAATGAGTTCTAGGAAATCCAGTACTGTTACACAGAGAAACTCTGTTTTGAAAAACCAAACAACAACAACAAAATGTGAAAATGATACTAATGTCTAAAATCTCTTCCTTTTGTAGGATTTTCGGATCAGGCAGCCTCACAGACTAACATAGAAAAGGCAATTTACTCTGTTTATCCAGGACAGTGACAGTACCAGGCAGGGTCATCAGGAAAAGGAAGATGAAAAAGCAAGGATCCTCACAAAGTATTTACTGTTAAGAAGAAGAGAGCAAGAGAGAGAGAGAGAGAGAGAGAGAGAGAGAGAGAGAGAGAGAGAGAGAGAGAGAGAACAAAAATATACACCATTATTTGCTGGATGAATTGAAGAATTACCATACCACACACTTGATTAGATTTATAACTTTTGATATTCTTGTATCTCAACAAGAATATACTTTACTTAAGGATGAGAACTGTATGTTAAATACTTTATGTATTTTTCAGAAACAAAGTATTTTAGGCTTCATTTGAATCTTTCTCCTAGAACAGTGTTTAACCTCCATTAGTTGTTCAACACCTGTATCCTAACCCATTAACATCTGTTTATACATAGACAAGCAGAACAAATCCAAGCAATTTAGAAAGGAAGGATCCATATAGAGGGAGAAGGATGTAACAGAAGGTAATTTCCAAATTCCTGAATTACATAAAAGTAACCAAATTCATTACTTAAGCAGACAAAGAGAAATGTCTATTCTCATCATACTTTGAGACACATGTCAGAGTATGTAAATGTTCAGTGCAGTGTCACAGCAGGGTGAGCTGGAAGTAAAAATTAGGTTTCAATACTTATTTGTCTAAAATTTGCATCAATTATTCCTGAGAACACCTTTGTTTCCAGAGGGTTGCTCATTTGTACCTTCTTATCAAGTCAATATGACCTAAAGTACCATTAAGCAGGTTCTAATTGAATAAAGCAACAGTTCCTTCATTATTGCTCAGTTGACTTTTGTCATTAATGAAAATAACCTTACTTTGAAAAGCTGACTTTGAAGATCATTATTGATGAGATTACTACTCAGACAGTACTTAACGTTCTGGCATGTTTTTTCTACACTGGAGATCATAGCACTGGATTTCACAGTCTGTTTTAAGCTTATTTATTCATCTGATTTATTTTCACATACAAATTAGTGTTTGAGAATGGGAAAATTCATATAGCTATAGTGTATGGACTAATTGTCTTATTAGATAAAATTTCTGCCATTATAAGTATAAGGACAAATCTTAATACCAGAAAAATAAAATTAGATTCATAGGTGTCAATGAAAATTTTCAAGTATACTATAAGGGAAAGGAAACTGTATATTATAACCATTCTTATCAATTGTATACCTTTGTCCAGCTAACTACAATTATATTGATCTGCTTTGTTATCAATGAAAAAAATAACTTGGCACTTCCTAGGCAACAATTAACATATAATCAACCATTTTTATTTAGTAAAAACGATCATTACTAATTTTATGCATATAATGTATCCACTCTAAATTTTCCTCATTAAAATAAAATGGGTAAATTATACTCCTTATAATGATTTACTTTGTATCCTTTTTACCTAGTATGGCCTTTATCCAGAGATTATGCTCATGGGTAAGCAGATCTAATGATTCAGCAATATCATGACTATTTTCTGTTATAATATTTCTATTCATGAAAGTTGAATTACTTAAGTGAAATTCTGGATGTTCCACAGTTCTTGACCCTTACGATTGCTTTGTCTCCGTTCTCTGTAGTCGCTAATCAGTGAAAGAGTTACAAAACAATCTCATGATCACAAGCACACCAATTTCTAGGATGACATGGCTTGTCTCTGCTAAGCAATTCTCTGTTAAAAAGAATGCAGGTTCTGGATGGCATGTGAGTATTTATCTTCGGCTCTGTGCTTTCCCTGGTTGCCTTCCTGTGGTCTTCAAAAGCAACATGGAAACTTCCTTCTCATGATGAGCATTCATGACGCATGTTCATGATGCTTTCCAAGCACTTCTAAAATTGAGGTAATATGAATTTATTAAAAACGTAGGCCTTTCATGAACTATGATATGGCAGTCCAAAGATATTTGATTAAATACAATTGCTTATTCAAATAAGTGAAATGTGTGACCTTACCAAATAAGCTGTTGATAGCAAAGAAGTTCACAATACTAGAGGCTTTCCTAAGAAATCATGATCTAAGTCTGAAGTATATTTTTGGTTACTAACCTAAAATACCATGTGAATTTCACTTCGAAGATATACCAATGTGTGACATTTATAAGTTGAATATAGACTTTGTGTTGTAACCACATGAAATGCTTCTCTTCTTTCTTTAGCTCTTGTGGCAATGTAAGTGTAATTCATGGACAGGCATTTATAATTATGTGCTCAAACTCCAAATCATAAGAGACCAAATTATCTGATAGATATACATTACCTAATTTTATCCACAAATACTCTCTGGAGATCTTTGCAATCAATTATCATGGTTTTGATAAAGAAAATGAGATTTTCAGAGGTTAAATAACAGACAAATCAATTTATCATCACCAATTTTTGGTTTCCATTTCTGAAAAAAATGAAGAATTAAATTCTCAGTAGGGTTTTTTTTTATCAATTTACAGAATATATGAGGGTATGGAATAAGATCTGTGTCAATATTTGCTCAGGAATTTTAATTAATGTAATGTCTTCACCTTGGCAAAGTAATAACTCCTGACACCTTATAACTATAAACTTTATTTGATAAATTCTGACAGTTAAGCACATGTTGGTGGTTTTAAAGGATTTTTGGATGAAGTTATGGTCAGTGGCTTGTCTTTAGAGAAAATTTCTTATACAGGGTGCATGAAATAACTCATTAGGATAAAACACAACAGCATTAGTTTAGTGATATGCATTATATTTTCAGATGTACTGATATAAATTTCCTCTCAATGAAGATTTTAGTAAGCTCACAACATGCTAAAACTCAAAAGCTTAGAAAATTATACTCAAGATGAGAATCTAGACATTAAATTGAAATGTCATTTTCTTCAAACAAGATATTGGCATTCCTATGATACGTATTTGTGAACTTTTCTTACAAATTACCATATAAATTAGCATTAGACATTCTACTGAACCTTTTCTCTAACACTAACTGGGACAATAAATTGTTTTAGTCACTTAAATTACCATAACAAAAACAAATGAGCTTAGGTATCAACATAAAGTGATTTTTATATAGCTCACATTTAGGGCACTAGAATAAGCTGAGCTCTGATGATGACCTCCGTGCAGGTGAACACAGTAAAGATCACACAGAAAGCTAAAGAATATTTCTAATTTCTAGTTACTAACCTTACTACAGAGGTTATGTGACTTATTTTTCTCATCTCATGTTCATGCAGCAGAATAAATATAAAAGGATGACAGTAATATCTACAATATTTACTGTACTTCTCATATATTTCTTTAAAAATCACACATTTAGAATGCCATTTTCTGAGTATGCACATTCAGTCCAGTGTGTGCAATACTTTGTGCACATTGTTTTGATTATATTATATATCAGTCATGTTTTACACGAGGAAATTAGATAAGAAACATATTTTATTTTGTGCATTCAATAAGCTGATATTGTGATGTGAGCTCTCCCAACTATGGCTTAAGAATATGCTACCTAAGCAAAACTTGAAATTCAATTTCTGTTGCCCAATTATCGTCAAATTCAATTTAAATGTGTTTTTTTTAAAAAATTTATGAACATACCTTCTCTGTAACCATTTCAGAAAAGACTATTTCTTTGTTACAAAATGATTTTGGTTCTCTTTCTTCAATAAAGATCAATTGCAATATATATTTCATATAAATGGAAACTTTAATTATGGAATAAATTTCAGAGACCACACTTTTTTAGATATAGTGAATAATGTTGTCATAAAATAGTCATTAGAAATAAAACAGGAGCATATGAGGGCCAGTGTCTAAAATACACAGAACCAAGAAAGAATATTGCTCTGCCTGGATACATGAATTTTTTTTTACTTATATGCTCTATTATGCTCTTTGAAGTAAATGTCATGAAACATACACATCAATCTTAAAGATCAGCCATAGACCTAAGTGTGCAGTGGTTCAAACCTTTATCCAAGTAGAGTCACTGACATGGACTTGCCTCTTGTGGCATCTGCACAACAATTATAAGCTTTAAGTTACGGAGAATTGAAAGATGGCACTTACAAAAGGGTGTCATTTACTCTTCAAGTTATTAATAACCTTTGATCTATACTTGTGTCCATGTAAGTCACTCACAGGAAATGTATTTCATTGTCATTTCCAATAAAAGAATAATGTTGAAGGCACTGAAAACTTGCCGTTAAAATGTTGGTTTTTTAAACATAGGTTTTTATTACAAGTATTTAGCCTATATTTACAAAACTAACTACATAATCTGCATATATTTAGCTGTTTCTTTCATTTATTTTTACTTAATTTATTGTAATAGAGTCTCAGTATGTAAACCAGGCTGGTTTTGAACTTACAATCCACTGCTTTCACCTTCCCACATACTGGGATTGTTGGAATATACCACCATGCCAAACTACAGATAGACTGTTAAATAATTTGATGTAATTATTCACATATAAAAGCCATAGTTAAAGGATTATTTTTGCATTTAATTTAGCTTTCTCCTTTAATCTATTGTTTGAACAAGTGGATTATAATGAGTAGATACTCTAATGAGCATAATACTCATTTGACTATTTCTCCTTTCTGACTAGGACTTAGACAACTAAAATTTAATTACTGAATTAAATTAATACATATTTCTTCAATTACTGTTTTAGTGAGTGCATTAATTACTTGCCTTATTACTGTGAGAAAATATCTGACAATTGCGACTCGCACGGGGAAGCATTTTTTTTTATAGTTTGAGAAGAAAAAGTCACTCATTGTAGGGGGAGTCTTGACAGGAAACCCTGATGTGGTTGATAATACTCTTTCTACAGTCAGGAAGCAGAAAGTGTTCATTCATGGTATGACTCACTTGGCTGATTAGACTCTCTAGTCAAGAAACAGAAAATATAACTTGTGGTGTGACTCACTTACCTGATGTGGTTGATAATACTCTTTCTATAGTCAGGAAGCAGACATGGTGTGACTAACTTGGCTGATCACACTCTTTCTCTAGTCAGGGAGCAAAAAGTGCTTACTGATGGTGTGACTAACTTGGCTGATCACACTCTTTCTGTAGTCAGAAAGCAAAAAGTGCTTACTGTTGGTGTGACTAACTTGGCTGTTCACACTCTTTCTGTAGTCAGGACTCACTTGACTGATCACACTCTCTAGTGAGGAAACAAAAATTATAACTTGTGGTGTGACTCACTTGGCCAATCACACTCTTTCTGTAGTCAGGAATTATAAAGTGTTAACTTGTGGTGTGAGTCACTTTCTCTCTTTTAATCTAAACTAAATCCTCAATGCATGGAATGGTGCTACCTATAGTCACAGAAAGTTTTGTCACTCTACTTACCTACTCTAAGTTATTCCTCACAGGTATATCCAGAACCTTGATTATTAGTAATACTAGATCCAGTAATTGACAATTTTATCCATCACAGCCAGAAATATTACTGATGTGAAAAAAAATACATAAGAATTTAATGAAGGACAAATTGATTCTGGTTTAGACTTTGAGAGTTAATCAGCCTATGATAGACAGGAAGCAAGAAACATGGGAGTGGCCAACAGAGTCAAAATGATGCAGAGAATGACTGCATTTCTTATTTTCTTTCCTTTCTTTTTTGCTCCATCCTCTGGAGTGGAGTAGTTCACACTCCAGGGAGGCATCTCCAGCTTGGCTAATTTTTCATGGAAACACCTGTTAGGAACAGGCGTTAATACTATATTGATCTCCTAAGCACTTCAAAGTTCAGTTAGATGGTAACCCAGATTAACATTCACAGGGGTGGGGATAGAGTCCAGTTACTGACATTCTTGATGAGCATGGAGAAAGCCCTTAATTTGATCCTACGCTGTATGCGTCAAGCACTGAAGCAGATGCCGGTAGGAAAAGACCGAAGGATAAGAACTTCAAGGTAAACCTTGGCAATTTGAGGCTGGTCTCAGGTATGTGGAACCGTCTCTAAAAAGATAAACAAACAGAATCCTCTAAAACTTCTAAGACACATATTATAGTAAGTTCTCTTCTTCATTTTTACAAAAACATAAGAAAACATAATTTTTACCTAGTAGTGATATCCTTATATAATGAATGCTTTACTTTCATCAAATTTATAGTAAGATTGAGAAGTAAAAAGAATAAAACTAGGAACTCTGGCATTTAATTCCTCATAAACATGGCTCTGTCACTTTTGTCATATTTGTCCTTGAATGAAATGCTTAATCTCAGTGGGTCAAATTCTCACCCACAAGTATATTGCCAAGAACTGAGGCAATAGAAAGAGAGAGCTTACAGCAGTGGCCGACACTTAGGGAGTACTTAATAATATTAGGCATCCTATTTTATCAATGTAGCTGTCAAAATTTGGTACTGATGTTTTAATTTGTGGATGTAGTTATTGCTGAGTGAGTTCATATTTTGTTCAGAGGAGGATAAATGAGGAAAGGACAATTCAGCTTTTAGACATCGTTTGACAAAATATGGAACACTCATATTGCATTTGCTAATACAGTTGTCATCCCACCTAAATTCAAAGTCTGTGGACTAAAGGCAATAATGACTGTTTGAAAATTTATATTTGGACTCATATCTCATTACTCAACATTTTCTTATTGCTGACTTTTCATTTACAGCCAGAGTACATTTAAAATGGAAATCTATTTCTCAGGGAAAATATTGGCTGAATTTTACAGCAATTTTGCAGGCAAGGGTCATAAGGTCATAATATCCTTAAGAAAGAAATGCAATTAATCACAATTTCCCATTTATTCACATACTAAGCCAAAGATTATAAGTCATGGCATACAGAAAATACATATTTCAGTCAAACCATATGCCTACTCTTAAAATTAACATCCTTAAATGTAGTTCTCAAGACTAGTTTGGATCTATGGATTTCTTCACATTTGAGCATCATGGTGGCATTTGGCAATCCATCTGAATAGCAAAACTGAGTAGGGGATGGGGGACCTTTAAGCCCCACCCTACAAAGATTTTATGAGATAGTAAACAGGAGGTATTGAGTCCAAACCAATGCCCACATCTCACAAACACAATTCCAATTTAAGTATACTTAAACATGCTCTCATCTTAAAAATTAAGTGGAAGATTAAGAGCCAGGAAAACTGATTACTGAGGACTTTAGTCTGGAAGAGCTTCAATGGGGACAAAGAAGGAAAGAAAACCCAAGGGTTGCTAAAAAGCAAACAGATGGTTAATGGTGTATAGGGCAGTAACAGATCTGGCTGGGGACTAATCTCACCAAAACCAACTTTCTTTCCCTTTGCATCTTCATGCCAAAGAGGTGCAAAGGAATCTGAACAGTAACAGGTTGCATAGTCAATTTTAAAGACTGGAAAATTAAAAGAGTGAATTTCAAGGGAATGTGACCAGTGTCCAAAGTAAATCGGAACACCTTCATTGAGGATGACAGGTGACCTCGTATTCTGTGAATAATTAAAGCTGATTACTTTGATTCTGCACATTCAATTTGTGACATCTCCTTGATTGACACTGACACAGAATAGAAAATAGTGTTGTTCTAATAACAGTTTTCATACTAGAGTGTTTGCCTTAATTACCATATACATATTTGAATTGATAAAGTAGTCATTTTTCTTAAGGAGATCTTGCTTTTTTTTTTTTTTTTTTTTTGGTTTTACAAGACAGGGTTTCTCTGTGGCTTTGGAGCCTGTCCTGGAACTAGCTCTTGTAGACCAGGCTGGTCTCGAACTCACAAAGATCCGCCTGCCTCTGCCCCCCGAGTGCTGGGATTAAAGGCATGCGCCACCACCGCC
>JAQHUG010000072.1:1345566-1364611 GCA_028555095.1 Dicrostonyx torquatus | reverse complement strand
GTATTATTTATAAAGCAATAAAAAAGAAAATGTGTCTTTTGCTCCTGAACTATTAAAGGATGCTCATTTAGGGCTTACCAAAATTTAGAAGTGGGAAATAATTTAATGAAACATATTTAGCTTGTGAATTGAAGGAGAAAAGGGAAAGGTTGAAAAAAATCTCATTTACATAAGTTGAATGAATATTCATTGTTTTTTTATGCAGAGAAGAGAAATAAATTCTTCAAGATGCTTTATGCACTGACATCTAGATACTTAAAAACTAAAAGACACCTGACAATTGTAAATTCATTTTAGCAATCTTCTTAATATGATTTTTAATGCAAAAAATGTAAAAACTAGGAAAACTAGATTTCTTCTTTAATTGCTTTAGTCCATATCTTAATTTCTGTGTATTATAAATTAACCAAGCTGTAAAATCCATTTCACAAGAAGAGAATTGACATAGTCTTCGCAGGCCTTACTCTGTTTCAGAAAGGAAAATCAGTCAGAGATTTCAAGGAACCATGTTTCTAGTTCTTGGATTGTATTGCTAACAGCAAATGGAGACATTTGAACAAAACTTAAGTGTCCACAGAATATTGTTTGAAGACTAAAGATCATAGCAGTCACACATCACACATGTTACACATGGGTACTTACTATCACATTGTCCAGGGACTGTCACACCTCTTTTGTTGTTGTTTTGGTTTTTTGTTTGTTTGTTTGGTTTTGTTTTGGTAGGTGAGTAAGCCTTTGTCTTAAAAAAATCCCTACTTAAAATCTCAAACAGGCCTTGGTAGTTCATTCTCTTTGGTAATAATAAAAATCCAATAAACACTTCTCTGTGACTTGAAAAAGATTAAGCTTTCTTATACCTAGAAAACATCATATAAAATGTTTGTACTGATTTATAATAAAGCACTTATTAGCTCTCATGGAAATTCATGTATGTACAAACCTAAATGGCAGCTACTGTATGAGCTCTGAGTCATCATATTCCCTTTTGGGAACTGAAGGAGACTCATCTGAGCCCACGGAAGGAGATGCTTGATAGATCAATTCAAAACTGTGCTTTCACACTCTATCTGACACCAGGACAGTGCTGTGTTTTATGTTTAACATACAGAGATCCAAAGCTCACATTTTGGTTGCATGTTCAGCACAATTATTTCTTAAAATGGAAACCAGAGCTTATTTTTTATTAATTACAAGGAATAACATTCCTTTAGGAATAGTAAATATCTGTAATATTAATTGTGATGCATAATTTCCTAATTTTGTATTTGATTTAAATTAAAAGTTGATTTTTCTTCCTTTGTTGGGATAGTGTAGCCTATAAGCACAGACTTATTGTGCCTTAAAATGAAAAGTTGTGTTTCATTGTGTTATTTTATTATTCTGGTCAAATAATTTGTGGTAATTTGAAAAGCTAACCAAAATGAAAATTTGAAAATTGATCACAGAATTTTTAGCACTCTGCAAAATGGTCTTTTCATTAAGCATTCTGCATATATGATTCATACATTAATTAAGATATTAACTTAGAATAATATAAAAACATTTCACTGGCAATGAATAATATTTTAGTATCTCCTGCCTACTAGAGCCTTTATAACATCTTTGAAACATAGAAAAATGTATAACAGATCAGTAGGAGAGACCTCTTCGTCAACTGAAATTTTGACACCTATGTAAAAATCAGACTGATTTTCAATAATGACTAATGCAAAACACAAGAGAAGAAAAATAATAAATTAAGGACAGGACAGTTGGATGGAATATGGCATGCATCTTCCTTTGTTTTGGAGAGTCTCTGAAGAGATGTTTGAGCTGGAACCAACAGACATGAAAGAGCTTATCTTATGTAATGAGCTACAAAAAGAAAAAAGAAACAGATACAAAAATGCCATAAATTAAGGAAAGACTAGAACATTCCAAACACAGGGAAGGAACTGAGATGGCAACACTGTATATGGGAGTAGAACCTGAAATAAACCATGATCTCGGTTCTCACTCTGCTTATACCACCAACTCTGCAGAGTAAATCTGTAGGGTTTACTGGTGTTGTCACCACATTATGAGAAAAATATTTGCATCGCAAGGTATGTTGAATTTTCATTCATTTAACATACTTTCATTTGGCTCTTACTAGGTTTATTTTTACATTTATTTTAACAATAATTTTTTGTTTAATACTTTAAATGCATTTTAACTATTCATTTTATTTTAGGCAATAAAAACTAGAACTTCAATTAAATGAGGGCTTTATGTGCTTTTGCAAAATAAACATCTACTCTCCATAATCTCTCAACTTTTTCTGTTACCAAGTAAAGCCCACTAGACCAAAAAGCCCTATCAACTCTCATGACACTTACGTGTCCTATGCATAGTATTGAAGGAAGCAGGCAAAGTTTACAAAGGATAAGTGCAATCACGGTTTACATTTCAAACCTTTTCAATTTTTAATGTATTGCAATTTCAGAGCTGGCAAATCAAACACAAACTATATTCATTCGTAGAGACTCAATAATTTGTATTCCTAGGAAAATCCAACTGAAATTATGGCACCTATGTAAAAATCAGGCTAATTTTCAGTAATAACCAAGTTTTGTCATAATAAAATTTATTTTGTGAACTAAATTTAAAGCTGATAAACTGGTGCTGGACATTTAACACCTCCATACTTTGACCAATTCATTCTTAAGTGACTGAGAGATGTGGCAAGAGACAGAATGTGCACTGCCATTCAGCAACGTCAACTCAGCATCAGGAGCTTTATTCAGTATATGAAGAAACAAACTCTGCTGGCTCCACTCATAAGAGAAATAATTCATTTCACTCCAAGTGCATTTTTAACTGAAAAGTCATATAATCAATTTCCAAACTACAACATTCTCTACTTTACAAGAAGGATCTCCTAGCAATGCTGGGAGGACCATAGGCATAAACCAGAATTGTCCCTAGCAGACATGAATGTGTAATCTTTTAAAAGTGAAATGTATGATAGAAAGCCTTTGGCCTTACACTTTATAGTGTAAAAGACATTAATCTATATTAATTATAAACATCTTTATGAAGCAACTTATTCATTAGGTTATTATCTTCTTTTAATATAAAAAATATAAATCACCTAGAAGATAACAAAGAAGAAAATCTATATGATGTTAGGATTTAAGGTAATTCTTTAGACATAAAACCAACTACAAACTTAACCTATAAAAAGTAAGGAAACATTCTAGCTAAAACTAAAAAGATACTCTCTATAATAGACACGAAAAGGAAACATGAAAGACTATGTATTGGATGGGAGAAAGTATTGCAAACCACACATCTAACATTAACCTTCAAAGTGAATCTCCATTTAAAATCAATAACCAAAAGAAATGTCATTGAAAATTGAGTTCAATATATGAAGAAATTTCTATAATGACTATAATTGAAAAAATTGACAATTACAAATCCCACTAGGTGAAGCATGAGTAATGTTCATTCAACACTGAAAGCTGATGGCATGGGAATTGAAAGAAATAACACTGGAAGATAATTGGTAATTTTTTATAGATCTAAATTTACAAATGAGCTAAAAATCTAACCCAGCAATTAATGAAGCTATCAGTTAAGTAACAAAATTACCAGAACAAAAATATATCCACACAAACATCAACTCACCAAGGTTTACCTTTATTTATAACTATGCAATCTTGGAAAAACTAATCAATATAATATGTAAAATGATGTCATTATCCCTTGTTCCTTCTTGCTTCCTGCCATGTTTCACCCCAATGTGTTCTTTAATATTGAAAAAGACAGCAAGAATCTGGTCTATGTCTCCTTCAAGCTGTTTGCAGATAATGTTCCAAAGACAGCAGAAGAAGTTCATGTTCTGGGAATTGGAGAGAAAGGATTGGGATGTTTGGATATACGGTTTCTCCTTTCACAGAATTATTTCAGGATTCTTGTGCCATGGTGGTGATTTCAGGTGCCATGATGGCATTGTAGCCAAGCCCATCTCTGGAGAAAAATTTGAGGATGAGAACTTCATCCTGAAGCATTCAGGTCCTGCCATGCTGAACCAAACACAAATGATTCACAGTTTTTTCATTTACACCCCAGAACTAAGTGACTGGATGGCAAATGTGGGCTTTTTGGAGAATAAAGAAGTAATGAACATTGTAGAAACAATGGAGGCTTTAAGTCCAGAAAGGCAAGACCAACAAGAAAATCACTTTGGTACCTGTGAAAAACTCTAATCCTTTGACTTGCTTGCATTTTTAAACTACCAGACAAATTTTCTCTGTAACTCAAGAGCTCCCAAGCCATATGCTTGCAATATTCCATATTATCACCTCTCTCTGACACATTGGCCCCTATAGTTTCCTCATTACCCTCCAAGTCTATCCGGATTGCAGAGTTAAGTCCATGGTTATGAAAAAGATCATATTAAGAAAAATATGTACCAAGTGTACCACATACATTATTAAATATCACTCAGTAATAAAAGAGAACTGTATATACTACTCTTGTATATATATGCCTAAAAGACTCCACATCTTACTATAGAGATGCTTGCTCTATTTATAATAGTCATAATTGGGTTGGAGAGTTCTCTCAGTGGTTAAGAGGACTTGTTCTTTCAAAGGGCCCAGGTTCTATTCCCAGTACCCATATGGAAGTTTACCATATCCTTGGTCAGCAGGCATTAATATAGTCCAAAATACTCACACACACAAATAATAGTAAAATAAATCTAAATAAATATATGTCAATATAAGAACTTATGAGGAGGCTCACACATTCTCTCTGGGATGGTGAGGGAACTGGCAGAGTTATGGCTTGCAGTTCCCCTTAGCTCTTGAGGAACAGGGTTACAGTACAGCAGCACAGAGCTGGTTCCCCCGTGGGATAAGGGGAGCTGTTGGTGACTCTGTCTTGTAGTCATTGTACATGAATTTGAGTTAATAAAAGGCAAAACAGTCCTAAAGATTCTTACTTTATTCAACGGTTAAGATCACTGAACTGTTTTTGAGGCATGGCTTATGGTTTTTTATTTCTCCTATTGAGAACTGTCTGTTCAAAAAAGGGGCAATGCAGTACTCATCTTTCTGTTCAATCTCTGTTTCTAGAAATCACCTAAAGTCAGGAAGATTTTCTACAATCAATTTAAATGAAAATGTGTTGGCTTGAAGTCTCATATATGCAGGATAACTAAATGAATATTTTCAAGCCTAATGTTGTTTGCTGTCCATTTTATGGCATCTCTGTTGAAGTAAAAGCTGTGTCTTTAATAAATAAATAAAAGTAAAATAAAAAGACTTATAGAAATATACATAAATTGACAGCAACCTAAATACCATCTGCTGATGAATGGATAATGAAAGTTTGGTACATTTATACAATGGAAAACTAGTTAGCTGTTAAAAAAATTAAATCATGAAAATTGGAGGTTAATGGATGGAACTAGAAACAATCATCCTTAATGAGGTTACTCAGACCTCAAAAGACTAATATTGCATGTTTTCTCTTATTTTTGGATATTAGATTTTAAACTTCAAATATGTGTGACTTGGAAGGAATCTTCTGAGGAAAGGAATGTAGGATATGTGTTATAAGGGGATAAAGGGAAAACTAGAATCTGAGAAATATGAAAAGGATGAGTGGGCAGGCCCGAGAAAGGAATATGTGAACGGCAAACTAATACTAATTGCCTTGAAAGGCAATATGGGAAGGAACTACAAAACAAGCTTCCCAAAATATACACACACATGAAAGAATTTAAAAGGAGCCGGGCGGTGGTGGCGCACGGCTTTAATCCCAGCACTCGGGAGGCAGAGGCAGGCGGATCTCTGTGAGTTCGAGACCAGCCTGGTCTAAAAGAGCTAGTTTCAGCGCAGGTTCCAAAGCCACAGAGAAACCCTGTCTCGAAAACCCATAGGGGAAAAAAAAAAGAATTTAAAAGGAGTCATCATAAAATGGGAAAAAAACACAACATAACTAGACATGTTTTACCATCAACTAAAACCTTCAGTTCTAAGAATTGTTTACAACTTATTGAGACATTACTGAAGGCTAAAATATCACTGGTTATTCCTAAGGCTATTAGTTGCTCTCTACCACCTAATTATAAGATCTAATTTCTGAAGACAGCATGGACTTTTGCCATCAAACATGGAGAAGTGAGGTGATATCCAACTAGAAGCTTTACCCCTACTGACTTGCCCTCAAAGTGAGGGAGGTTACTCTGTACACTGCAAAGGTAGTGATTGCTATCACCCAGCTACAAACACTGAGACCTACAACAGTGCCCTGTCTCCAAGATGTACTGGTGCAATAGTGGCATAAGTATAATGGGAGTAACCAACCACTTTAAAAATAAATTTAAAGCCCACTCCATAAGAAGAAACCCAGAATCTGAGACTAGACAATCTGTATAACCACAGGAAAGCTCACTGTTATTATTCAGTAAAAGGAAAAATACATAATAATAAAATAATTCCTATGACATTTTTATACCCACATATCACTACCTCACTCAACCCTCATCAGAGAAGCTTCTTTATGCTGTACATGGGAACTAACAAAATGACTCACAACTAGACAACATACAGAGAAGAAGAAACTGTGGAGCACTCAGCCCTATATGGGATATCTTTGTCAAACTCCCCTTTACACCATGTATATAAATCAGTACCAGGTCAGGATTTATGCCAAGGGATAGTTAGATAACACAAAACAAACCCCCGTATGTGTGTGTGTGTCTGTGTGTGTGTGTGTGTGTTTGTGTGGTGTGAGCACTGTTCGTTTTCTTTAAGTATTTTTGTCTTATTTTAAAATCATTTGTTGTTTTATCATCATTTTATCTTTTTTAGTTTTAAAGAGAGAAAGAAAATGAAGTTCATTTGGAAGGGATGTGAGAAAAGTTCTGAAAGGGGAAAATATGACCAAAATATATTTCAAAGAATTTATAATACAAAGGAAAAGAGAAATAAGCGAAAGAGTCACACAACATCACAAAAGCATTTTAAGTGCATATTTACTCGGGGAAAAGAAAATCCAGTCTGAGTTTACAACTGCATGACTCCAACTACATGATATTGTTTAACCGGTAAAATTATGCAGCAAACAAAATGATCAGCGGTTTCAAGAGGTCAGTGGTGAGGTCGGAAAAGTATAGATAGAAAGCAGATTTATTAAACCACTGTAATTGTTCTGCACACTTTTATGGAAGGTACTTGCCACAACACATTTGCCAACCTTGTATAACATACAACCAATAATGTTATTCTGATATAAATTAGTTTATATCTAATGTTTTATCATGCAATTGTCTATCTAGTAATGGTCTGTCGAGCATTTACTTTTATTTTCTTACAAAGTAACGGATAATATTTGGCAGTATCACATATATTTAGTTTAACTTTATCATCTCCTTTCAGCCCCAACTCCTTCCGTCCCCTAACCATGAAATGTTTATGTTGTTAAATATGATTGACATCTGAAGTTAGCTACTGAAATTTTTTATCAATTAAATACGTTTTGGTCAAAAAACATAATTTGTGGGGGCTGGAGAAGTGGCTCAACGGTTAAGAGCATTGTCCTGAGTTCAATTCCCAGCAACCACATGGTGGCTCACAACCATCTGTTATGAGGTCTGGTGCCCTCTTCTGGACTTCAAGCATACACACAGACAGAATATTGTATACATAATAAATACATAAATATTTAAAAAACATAATTTGTAACCTTTAGTTCACAAAACTTATATTTATAATGAATCCCTGTTAATTGTTCAACACTTGCCAGAAACTCTTTCCTCCTAATTACATATACATTGAAATAACACAAAGAAAAACAGATTATTTTTCTTTCTCTTAAGGTACTCACAATCCTGTTAATTTTCTGTGAAAATACATAAAACACATCACATAATATTATAAAGTACTATGAACAATACACAGACACATCACACAACAATATAATGTAGTGTACACTGTGGATGTACTGAATATAGAAATGGAAATCAATCAGTAGACAACTGGAATTAAGGGGGAAGACTATTAAAATGAGAAGCAAAGATATATTTTTGAAGCCACAGCAAAAATTCCTTGTAAGTAAAGAACTGAAGCAAAATTTAGAAGAATAACAGGAACCATAGGAAGAAACATGTAGGCTTCTTGGCTTCTTGTCTTCATTTGTGCCTGTCTATGTACACTATGTGCATGTGTATGCATGATGAGCATTTGTGCACACACATGTTGTTATGTATGCAAGAATACTTTCTGTGTATTCTTCCAGGCTTGCTAGCCCACAGGGTTCTTCTGTCTTCACTTCCCCTTGCAACATGGAAACAGTAGTTTAGAGCAGCCTGCTGCTTCAGGCTTTACACAGGTCCTGAGACTCTGAACTCCCACCTACACGTTTGCATGGCAAGTCCCTTATCTACTGAGCCTCCTCCTTGGTCCAGGGAACCTGTTTTGTTAAGTAATAAGAAACTAATTAAGGAATATAGGCAAAGAATAGAAAGAAGAATATTAATCTGGCTTAAGTATAAAGACAGAGTTGCCCTAGGGGAAGAAATTAAGGAAAATAATACAGATAGGATCAAAGGTTAAAATTATGAAATCTAAAATTAATAAGAGATAAACTGAAAAAAAATGTTGGCTTATTAAATAGCCTAAATATTCCTAGGGTATTGAGAGAAATCAAAGGAAAACAGGCTACACATTAAGAAAATATAAAACCTAATAAGAGATGTAAAATACATAAATACAAAGAAAACAGAACATATTGTAACCATTGTGTACTGATTGCCAGAAACTCTACACAAAATGCAACACAGACAGTGCAAATATTCCCTTTAGGTTGCAGTATTCAGGGTAAGATAAGATTGACTTGGCATTTTCATGATTTGTTTTAAAATCCGGACAATCCTATTTCTTGCCTAGAGTGACCTTTCTTGTGTTTCTCTAACAGAGATTAACTGTTCCCACTTCTCAATTAGGTAATTGTCATGAGTGTTATTATGATTTTGTCTTAACATGTCAATTCTTTCTCATTTTAATACTCTATTTCTGGGGTCACCCTGCAAACAATTCCTTGGGAGTTTGACTTTCCATCTAGGCCATCCAGAGATTAATTATGTAATATAGTCTCTTTTACAGTATCTCTATTATTACAGGGTGGGCTTGGGGAAAACTGGCACCTGAAGTGACATGTGTGAACCAATAAATGGAGGCACAGAGGCACTTTAAAAATCACACATCAGTTACTGATCCGTAAGAGGGAAAAGACATAGAAACATATTTGATGTGAATGTGTAGCCAAAGTTTCCTAAAAATATTTTAAACAAAGATGGTTATTTATATATTGAGAGAGTGTTAACATTATAAAATACATTATCTTGTGCAATTTTAACCATTTGAAATGTCAAAGAGAGTAGTGTACTGTGTGCTCTTCCCAAATTGTTTCTATAAATATTTTATTAAGGAATTGATGTTAATATAGGCTAGCTAATAACAATATATTAACATCTCTCAATTTGAGCTTAGAAAGTGTAAGTTATGATCCCAACTGCCACCGAAATAGAACTTTTCTGTTTTGTAGTCACAAATAGCAGGTAGATACAAATGAATTCTTGAAAAACACTTTTTGTCTTGACAGTAAACGAGCAGCGATTGTTGCTGTTCTTGAGATATCACCAAACTGTCATCAGATGTTTGAAATTGTTTTTCCTTTATTTCCCAACAAAACAAAAAAGCCTACTTTATCAAATTATTACTAATTGCTTGTCATTTCAAACTCTTTGCCAACCCGATATCATTTAATTACCACCTTTGTTATGAAATTATTTTGTTATCAGCCTTTCATATTCGTATGAAAAAAAGTTTGTACATACCTTTGAACATTTTCCTATTAATTAGGTGTTTGCTATTGGCTGCAAGTATTCTTTGTGTATTAAATTAACGAAGACTATTGACACTCACTTCCTTGACTTTGCTCATTAGTGTTTTACTGCAATTGTTCCTAATCATGGTCAAATTCCCCAGTCTTACAAATCGCTTCTCAGATTGATGTTTATAGCTTAAAAACAAGTGCCAAGTTTCCAGAAACAATTATTTATTATGTATACAATTTTGTGTCTGTGTATATGTCTTCACGCCAGAAGAGGGCACCAGATCTCATTACAGATGGTTGTGAGCCACCATGTGGTTGCTGGGAATTGAACTCAGGACCTTTGGAAGAGCAGGCATTGCTCTTAACCACTGAGCCATCTCTCCAGTCCCAGAAACAATTTTTATAGGCAATTAAAACATTTTATTTTATTGTAATTGTCTATTTTATTCTATATGCATACATGTTTTGCCTGCATGTGTATCTGTGTGAAGGTGTCACAACTCCTGAAGCTGGAGTTGCAGATAATTGTGAAGTGATAGTGTGGGAACTGGGAATTGAACCAGGGTCCACCGAAAGAACAGTCAGTGCTATTCACTGCTAAGCCATCTCTCCCACCCAAGTCATTTTATTTTATACTCTTTACTTTTCTTAAAAATTATTTTCTGTAGAATATAAGTAAAATTTTACCTTAATATTTTGCTAATACTTGACCAGTCTTTCCACATAATTATTTAGTACTCCATTTTATCATATATGTAAACATTTATTTGGAATGATTTCCAGACAGTCTTGGATAGCTTTAATGTATTACTTCTTGGAGTAGCAATTTCAAACTATCCATATTATAATGAGATTGTACTATATTTTTATGACAATGATAATTATCTGTCTCCTTTCATTATGCATATTCTTTGCAAAACTCCAAATGCTTAATTTTTTTTATATTGACATTAGCAGATTCCCTTAACTTGATAAAAACTTTAATATTTTAAAGATGCTACAATTGCTCATTAATTGATTTAGAGGTGATTGTTTTGTTGATGTGTTTAAGCCTGCATATATATGCTTGGATAAAATTACTCTCATATCAAAAATCTCAGTTATATGTCCACATTTAAATTTTAAATTTCTCTTCTGTAAGTTTTTCTAGGATGTAGAGCCACATAGAATGAATATTCATAAATTTTTGTGCTTTTATTAATGGAACTTTTCCATATACCATATTTATTGCATATGAACTACTCATCATATAAAAATCATTTTACTAAAATTTCTTAGTTTATTACAAACAGTTATATCTGTAACTGTGTTTCTTAGAATATATATATATATATTATACAAAAGATCAAAAAGATTCACTAATACACTATATCTAACTCCATTCACCTTTTTCTCCCATCTAACTCTACAATTTTATACTCATAGAAGTAAAAAATAGTCATCCTTCTTATTTCCAACTCTACTTTTAAATCTTCACCATAACTATTATGAGTTTGTTTGTGTGTCAGAAAAAATATATTCCTTCCTTTCTACTGTTTTAATATTTTTGTTAATATTTTTGAACTTAAAAATGATACTATCATTTTCCTCTTTAACTTTCCTTACTTTAGCCCCTCCCATGCCCACTTGTTCTCCCTCTTTCAATTTGTGGCCTCTTATTTCTTTTCCTTTTAGTATGTGAGTGTGTGTGTGTACGTGTGTGTGTGTGTGTGTGTGTGTGTGTGTGTGTGTGTGTGATTTAGTATGAATCTCATTTGTATGTTCTGGAAATTTTCCTTCATATAAGGTTAAGATCTAACCCTGTGTTTCTAACAGGTACAATAAGATTATATTACATGGTTTCTGTTTTGCTTTGTTTCTATTGTTGGTTTTTGTTATTGTTTTGTTCTTATTTGTTTGCATTTGAGACAGGGTTTCTCTATGTGTCATCGACTGTCCTGGAACTTACCCTGTAGACAAGGTTAACATCAACCTTAGAGATATGCTTGCCTCTGCCTACTGAGTAGGCAGAGTAATACAACATGTAAATATTTTACCAGAGTCCAATATACAAGTTTATAATGTTATAGGTAGCTATTCAGTTTTTATAGATTTATCATTCTCTCTGTAAGAAAAGTTTTATCCTGGCAGTGGTGATGCATACCTTTAATCCCAGCACTCGGGAGGCAGAGGCAGGCAGACCTCTGTGAGTTCAAGTCCAGCCTGGTCTTCAAGAGCTAGTTTCAGGACAGGCTCCAAGGCAATATAGGGGACCCCTATCTTGGGAAACAGCAACAACAACAAAAATAAATAGAAAGGAAATACGTTCTATAAGATTATTTCCGAACTCTGAACTGTTGCAACCTTTCTATAGACGGGGACAGTCTGAATTGCAGAGTTCTCTGCACTCTGACATTTTTAGATGATTTGCTTGCACACACTGCACTACTGTTTGTGGGGTTTCTCCTCTTTGAAATTTTCCCCATTTTGTACAAGGCCATGTGTCTTTTCTGAGTTTAGTTTTCTGTTACTTATGTCCTCTTAGAAATTTCCATTTTATTCACTCTTAGACAGACTCAAATAAAGCATAATTATAGAAGCCATTTAATTTCCTCTTAAGCTGTGAATATCCGATTTCATTTCCAATCCATATGTTTGTTAAACTCTCAAAAATACTACTAGTTGTCTTTTCTTTGCCCCATCCCTTGCCTCAGAAAATAGCTTTTTACCAACTCTACATTCTATTATATTTTCATTTTATTTTCAATAATTTATTACCTCTATTACCTATAAGTACATATCATTGCTGTACTGACAACTTTTAAATTTGAAGTTTTAATTGATCCATTAAATGACCTTTTACTGGTAATACAAATCTTGAACATGCATTTTTCAAGTGTTTTTCATGGACAACACACTGAAGAAAAGGTATTTTATGGCAGATGAGATTAAACACAAGGCTGCTCACTGCTAGGACTGCTGTTTTGTGCTGAATCTCCTGAAGGCTAAAAGGAAAAAAAAAAACTACAGTCCCTTTTCTGCCTAGCATTTAGGAAGCTCTACAAATGAAAGGAAATGGTAACATATATCTATATATCCAAGGAGCAACCAAGAGCAGCTGTCCTGTGGACTCACGGTGCAACATAGGTAAGAAAAAGAAGTCTTAAGCAAATTGATGTATGAAACAAAATGTGCTTGTTCTTATCAATTGTTAAAAGGCAGCTTGGATTTCTAGTCTCAGGGATACACCTACTACATCTGAGACCCTTATTATACCTTAGTTTCTTCAATATGCATCGCAAACAAAGAAGTCATTTAAAAATTAAATGACGAGTAAAACCCATTATTATGAATACAGTTTACATTTTAAAGTGCATACATTCCTTCCCTGGCATAAACTCAATGAATGAACACTATATGGAATGCTTTTCTCATTTTGATGGAACTGGGAAGTGAGCCTAGTGTCTATCTATACTTAATATATAGCTACAGATACAGGCTTAGAATTAGAAATGAATAAACAAGAAAAAACAAGCGAACAAAAATAAATAAAAAGATGCATTGGACTTCAATTTCCTCCATTTTGATGGCTGTTAATAAGGAAGTTGGCCAAAGTTATGCATGATTAGAAGAAGTAAATATAACAAAACAAAAAAAACCACAAAGGCAAGGAAGAATCAAAGTCATTAACACCTACAGAGGAAACAGCTTGTCGTTCTTGAAGTTTTTGGCAATGTGGGCAAACCTGCATTCTGCAGAAACAGGGGCAAGAAAGTGATGTCTCTTCTGTTTTTCAGGGACTTGCAGAGCCTCTGGGTCCATGATTTTTACAAGTTCATTTAATATGCTAGAGAATCACAAGATGCATCTCAAAATCAGCTTACAAGTCAATACAATAAAGTTACTCATGGATCAAAATGGTGAAGAGATTTCAGTTTTGAAAAGGAATGCTTGTCAAATGGAAGATGAGTGACTGAATATTTTGAGCATGGCTGAGCAAGAGAAAAAAATATATTTTACTACAAATTCACCATGGAATACTAAGACATTAGTGACACAGCTATTTGTTTATAATTATGTACAGATTTATAGCAAATCTGTTTGATTTTGAAGGATAGTTACATTTTAAGCAATTCGATGACACAATCAAATAAGTACTAGAGCAGTTAGAACTTATTGAAACATAAAGTACAGCAGGGACACACAAACAAACAGCACTACTTCCATGATGTCTTTTTAGCATTCAACTCTTAAAGACTAAATCAATGAATACATATGAGACACTTATGCACACAGCAAGTCCTATATGCAGGTTAGTTTTTATTATCATTGCTATTGTTACAATTCTTAAAGTCATTGGACATTTGGAGACTAGTATGATTATTCTTATAACATCTGGAGACTTTTACTGGAAGAGAGCTTGTCCTGCTGGAATCCTAGCGTTTTATTTATTCAGATGTGATATCCTTGTGAGCTGTTAATCATCCATTAAAGCTGTGTATTAACTACTAATACTTGTTAGCTTAGAAACAAGCACTACTCCTTGCTTTCATGAAAAGCATTGCTTATATGATCAATACACAGGGGCGGTGAAGTGATTCATATGACCCATCCTTCCAATGGCTTGTTACGTGGTTGTCATTAAAATAGTTCTTCAAAGAAATGTAGGCTAGCATAAAATCAAAACATTTCCATGGTATAACAATACTCAGTCACAAATGAACAGCGGAGTGTCTGCACAAAAGAAATCACAATTACCAAATGGATTAAAATATTAAAGACTGTAAGAATTTAAATAGATGTGAGAAATAGCACTGGTTGAACTAAGCTGCAAATTGTGTCAACATTAATAGCTCCTTCTGCAATAAGCCATAGAATGAATGACTAAGGTTCTGAAGACATGTGGAGTGGATTGAAAATGTTGAACTTGGCCATTGCTGTCTGAAACAGTCCCCGGCAATACATGAACAAGTTAGAGGCTGTGCTCCAACAAGGCATTATTTAAGGAGACGTCATACGACCAAACAGTTTACAGACCAGAATTTGCTAACCTCTGTACCACAGTCATAAAACCGTGCTTAATTTCACAATCAAGGTATTGTGCATCTAGTCATTTAAAATTTAATCTTTATGGGCCCACCCCTTACAATGGGTGTGGGAGAACTGGTCCAGAGGACGTAGGTGTAGAAGAGATGGCTCTCTCCCTCACCCAAGGGAGTGGCCCCAGTGACCTGGACTAAACAAGTTCAGCTTCCACCCAGGCCCACATACAGGGGCTTACATCTTCCCCATCTATGACTTGGAGCTCATGAAGGGATTGAACTATACAATGATATCTGCAGGATCTCCATGACTCAGGATAGCCACGGGATACCCAAGATAGTTTTAGTGAGGGCCCAGTAATGATGGTGTACCAGAAACCAGAAACCTTGGACCAGACCAATGACTCATTGCAATGAATATTTGCAGGTAAGGCTGATTGAATAAAATACAGTGACACACCATGACTATCAATGCCACTAAGACAAATGAAGAGATGTTGTGGAGATGGGAAAGATGGAGGAGCACAAAGGTTTACTGTTTGATTTTTTTGGCTTGTTTGTATGTTTGATTGGTTGGTTGGTTTGCTTTGGTTTTAATTTTTTAAAATTTATGGGGGGATACTGCAAAGTTGAGGGCCAAATATAAGGGAACTTGGACATGAGCAGAATTGTGGCACATGAAGTGAAATTCAGAAGAATCCAAAAAGAAATTATGTTTTAAAAAAGGTAATCTCTAATAGAAAACAGAGTGCAACCTCATTAGAGAATTAGTAGAAACATTTTTCTCAACAGCATGTTCCATATATGTGTGTGTGTGTGTGTGTGTGTGTGTGTGTGTATGTATCAAATTAGAATACAAAAATTATGACTTTTTCACAAATCTTATTGTTAACATTCATCCTCTGATACATCTGGATAATGAAATTTTAAATTGGCATTAGGTTTCCAAAACTAAATTTTCTCCATGTGAAATACAACTCAAGAAGACACAGGTAAATGTTTAGCTTATCAGATAAAAATGGCTTTGGATCAACTTAAAAATGCAGAGCAGATGTTATGAAAACTCTTTTGGCTGAGTGACAAACCCTACTCCATTAAAACTCATTACATGATTGCCTCTTAATAACTCTGACCTAAGAGCAGGCTGACAGGAAGAGAGAAGGATACATTACTGGAAGTGATGCACAAATAACACCAATGGTAGAGCAAAGAAAGAAGTAAAGTTCTTAGCTTTATACTCATGGATCCCACTTGCTTGCTGTATGTTGAAACATTTTTGCTTAATAATGTATCAGTTTTTTCATTGCCAAAATGTCAGTAACTTATTACAAGGGAACTTAAAACCTACAAATGGCTTAAATTCTACAAATAACATTAGAATTTATTGTTTAAGAAACTAAGGGTCATTTGCAGTACAGTATAAAACCCTAATACAGTACAAGCTTCCTAAAATGCATACATTCATGAAGGTGATCTAAAGAAAATTCTCAAATAATGGGGAAGAAAGAGTTCCAACTAGACATCTCTTGTCACCAAATGAAGTTTCCAATACCGGTAGTGGTTTACATCTAAATGAGCTGTTAGCCAATGGGTCTCATGAGAATCAACAAGAAACCCATGTTGTTGCCAAGACTACATAGGTTGCTCTCCACAAAATGATAGCAAGGCCCCATTGCTAAAGGCAGCATCTATATAAGTCACTGACCATAGAAAGGACAAGCTCATGCCTACATAGAGCCGTTACACCTACCTGTTAGCTTCTTTGATATAGGAAGGTACTCTACATGCTACCAAGAGAGAAATGTAAACACCAACTCAGTCACAAAATCCTGGATCAACAATGGTGTCCTCCCTGCAAGATATGCTAGGACAATGGTGGTCAAAAGATCGTGGGAGTAACCACCCAATATCTGATTTGACTTAAGACCCATTCTCTGATGGAATCCATACAGAAAACTGCTTAGCTGGCCAAGAATCTGAAATTAGATAGCCCAGAGACATAGGGTTAAACCAAATACTACTGGTCTAAAGAAAAAGGAAACACACACACATATATATACACACACACACACGTACACACACACACTCACACACACAAATAAGCACTGAAAGGACATTTTGCTAAACATATAGATCAGTTTAAAGCTCAGCCATCATCAGAGAAGCTTCCTTCTGAAGCAAATGGGAACAAATATAGAGACCTAAGAGCAGGCTGACAGGAAGAGAGAAGGATACATTACTGGAAGTGATGCACAAATAACACCAATGGTAGAGCAAAGAAAGAAGTAAAGTTCTTAGCTTTATACTCATGGATCCCACTTGCTTGCTGTATGTTGAAACATTTTTGCTTAATAATGTATCAGTTTTTTCATTGCCAAAATGTCAGTAGTATATAGACTATATACCACAGCCAGATAGTATATAGAGAGTGATTGATCTTTGAATACACAGCCCTAAATAAGATGTCGCCACCTGATCCCTGTTTTTAGGCTCAGGGAACGCAGAAATAATGTGAAGTCAGAAGGGAGGGAGGACTCTAAGAAAACAAGGTCCTCTAAATCGACATGAATAAGGCAGCTGAACTCACAGAGACTGAGACAACATTTATTGGGCCTGCAAAGCTCTGCCACAGGTCCTCTGGGTGTACATCATGGCTTCCTGCGTATACATTATGGAATTCCTTGGTGTGTGAGAGAGTGAGACTCTGATTCTTGTGTTTTTTCTTGGGCTCTTTTACTTCTGTCTATTTACTTCTGTCTATTCAATTCCAATGTGTTAGACTTTGTTTTAACTTATACTTTATAAAATGCTATTATTATTATTCCTTAGAAGCTTGTTTTCAAATGAGAGACAGAAAGGGAGAGGATCTGTATGGGAGGGGAGGTGGGGAGGAGCTGGGAGGATTAGAAGTAGGGTAAATCAAAATCAGGATATATTAAATGAGAAAAATATATCCCTAGTAAAAGGAAAAAATAAAAAGGAAAGAAATAATTCAAATATAATCACACATACTTTTCATAAGAGTGTAACTTTAAGTGTGTGAAGTGCATTATTTTCCTCTACATGGGTCGTTATAAAATAGACATGCTCATAAATCGTCATGGTATCATTCAGTCTGCCTCATCCAAAAGCCGTCATAGTAATGCTAAAGTCTAATTTCTATGAAATTGTACTTTATAGCAATCTATTTCAGTTATTTCATCTATTATATAATGTGTACTATCCATTCTTAACTTACATGGCTATGATTGGTTTGGTTTTTCACTTCTGGGAACCAGACTTGAGGTTTTGTGAATAGGAAGCTATCATTCTACCACCCAGACAGATTCTGGACCTTTACTGTTCCCTTATCCAATTTCTTTCATTTAGAGATCAAATATCTATGACGGGGAAATAGAAGAAAATCAGAAGGTATAACTATAATCTCTAAACTGAGATGTATAAATTGTGTAACATTACATGGTGTATAACTTTTCTGAATATTTATTTTAGCTCTAAGACATAGGAAATAATCCTTAAACTATCTTTTCCACATGTCCCTTATGAGAATCTCACAAGAAGTCAGAATTACAAATATGTGAAATGCTGAAGAATGACGCCCAAGCGTGGGTTATTATTATTTGCCTAACCCATCATTTATATATAAATACAAAATTTGATGATTTAAGAGGTCAAGAAAAAACATTTGCCACTTTTATAAACAATGATATGTAAACTGTAGACCAGAACTAAGACCAAAGATCGCCAGATAGGATTCAGTCTCCAGATAAACCCTAGATAGTAATAATTACATTCAGTATGAAAGGTAAGAATTTCCAAAACTATGAATTGTCCACTTGATTCAGCAGATTCTCATGTTGTACTTTGATATTTAGCAGAGAATTAAAAGCTCCAAGACTCATTAAAATATGAGGTTTACATACTACACAACAAGTTTTATGTAGAGAATGAAACAACTAAGTCAGAAAATATTTTGACATATGAAATTCAATCAATATAATTAGGAGTTGGAGGAGTTGTATTGTTTAAATACAATATAACAAGGGTGAAAGTTTTTTAAAAACACACACATGTATTTTATGTATAAAATATTAAAATACTACATACATAGTATCTGTGAGTTTGTGTGTATGTGTGTGTGTGTGTGTGTG
>JAQHUG010000072.1:1314759-1345494 GCA_028555095.1 Dicrostonyx torquatus | reverse complement strand
GATGATTCACAGGGTCTTTTTCCAATAATAAAATTAACTGGTCAATTGCAAATATCACTGAAAATATGGTATCAGAAGTACATTACACTGTGGGAATATCTCTCAACTCCAACCAGATATTCATCAGTACACATTTGAAAAAGGCATCCTAAGAATAAGCCTTCCTATTATGACAGGTTAGTATCCCCATATGACAGCCTTGAAGATCAGCTTCAAATACCTGCTATGGCAATGGTTTTAGAGCAAGTTTAGATGAAATCATGCGTGTGAGAGAAAGAAAAGTCTGCAATTTTATTCTTGACATGCCCTTTCTAAATTATAAACTAGACTTATTCACTCCAGTTCACTGCTATATTTAAGAAACGCTATTGAGCAAATGCATATGCAAAAAAATTATAATTTGATGTTTTTTCAGGGGTGCATTTTTATGTTTAAGCTTCAATTTTATCTTCCTTTCTGTGTGCAATGAACCGTTGATTATATTCTAAATATTCTAAATAAAGCAAACCTAATAGAAATAACAATAACTAATAATACGCTTTTACTAGAGCAAACAGCTTAAAATGGCAAACAATTCCTCTGAACACCATCTTTATATTATGTTATAAAGTATCCCAGCATATTAAAATCAGGTTAGAATATTTTTAGATTAGAAGACAGCTATGTTACACACTTGTTGCCATGTATCTCCATCTTTATTGACATGGTTCTATGTGTCTTTTTGTCGGTGACCAAATATTCTGCCCTTAGAAGCAGTACCTCTTTCCACACTACTTTAGGTTCCATCATCCCTCACCACTATCCTGAATTTTCTCCATTTCAACATCATATCTCCGTTACTCCTTTATTTATTTTTTTTAACAAAGTTTTCTGATCCTGGTGAAGAAAAGTAAGCAGCAAATCACATTTGGTGGATTTTTTTAAATCCCTGTGGTTTTGTATAAGATCATCTAATTGGAAGAGGTATTTGAGGTTGCAAGAATTGCATACAATGATAATTTACTTTCATGATTACTAAATGAGTTTTATGAAATCTTATACCTGTGGTATTTTTTCCAATATTATCACATATATAGTCTCAGTATGAGGATATATTTGTTTCCAAATAGATTAATTGATTAATCTAAGTCGTTTAATACTATTGTTATCAAAGAATTTTCTTTTTAAAATGGCACTGTTTTAGATGTATAGAAAAGCTTATCTTTTCTCTTCAATTTACCAGTCGTCTCCATCTATATAGTGATAGTGTTAGCAATGTGGTATTAAAGTTGGAAAAATCTTGTCTAGGGATGTAATAGATAAAAATTTCTACAAAGCCTAAGTTCTATCCTCTGAGATAATGAATTGGCATGCTAGACACATCTACCTGCCTTGAGTTTATCTCATGAAACTGTTATCTCTTCCATTTCTATACTACAAAGTCAGAACAGTTTCAAAGAAGAGATTTGCAGTTGCATTCCCAAATTCTTTTAAACTTCATAGCATTAAATCACAGTCCTATTTGTATTTGAATACTTGGCAAGACAATTCCTTCTTAACGATATTGTGGTGGTAACTCTCAACCCTGGGAACTAATCCAAATAATAGCCTCAGAAGATGGCCTGCTTCGGTCTCTAATCAAAAGCATCACTACCCTGACAGCAGCCCTCCTGGGAATCCTGTCAGATTTCATTTATCTGAACACACTGGAAAAGTGAACCAGCAGATAAGTGCTCTGGAATAACCACTTTCTCCACATTTTCACCAGCTTGCCACAGTGACTGTGTAATGGGTATATAAGCCAGTTATTAAGAACCCTCACTGAATCTATAATACAATTTCATCTGAGTCTCATTTGGTTACTGTAAGAAATCTTCTCAATTGAAAGCTATTTGATAGCTACACAAACCACAGTGTTGCACAGGAAAAGTATTCCATTTTTTCACATCTCACCAGTAACCATCTTACTCCATCCCAGAGCTCCCTAATCTCTTTTAATAAAGGACAGCAAATGACATTACTTATAGGACTAGAAAGTACATTGGCTGTTGGCACATAATTAACACATCCTGGAGACCTTCATTGTAACTTTAGTGGTTATTAAATGTGGCATGTAGTAAATTATCCTCCCTAATATCAAAAAGAATCATTGAACACCGGAGTCAATCCTGATGGGAAAAATCCCTAAGCATAAGATGATTTACTAACCTCTTTGTTTAAGAAGGAAAACCAATGAACAATCTGTGCATATACAATCAGGCAGAAATTTATGGTACAGGAAATGTGTGCATGAAGCATTAGATTGTACCCTCAAGGAACTGAAAAAAAATCAGTCTCTAGAATGAATGAAAATACTCTTAACCCATATGTCATTATAAACTTAGGGGTGATATTTTTGATAAGGGCTACTATGGGATCACAAAAACTCTATTTTTGAAAAAAAATGTTTGTTTATTTGTTTGTTTGGTAAAGGTTTGGTATCTGAGAAGATGCAAATGTCAGTGTTATGTTAACAATTTTGATAATCTTTCAATCCAGACATTTATAAGGTGGGAGATACTTTGCAATACACTGATACATCGTAACTGTAATTTGAAATTCAAAGAAACTTTATAATGAAAATAAACCATGAAATACTTATTAATAGATTTATATTTTGCATTGTTTTCTCATTATTCACATTTAGAGACTGTATAAAATAACTTCAGATGCTATCCTAGCCTTAATATCATATAGCAATGCTCTATTAAAAATCTTGTGATACACACATATAGTGTTCAAGGATGTTGAGATAAACTCAGTTTCTTTCAAGAGAAGTACTTGACAAAAAACATATTAGAAATTCTGTGAAAGCTTGAGGAGAATTTAATAAGTTTAAACAGAGAACAATGGCATTTGAGACAGAAACAGTGGAGTTGATGGCTAAGACTATTTTTGAAATTACTTTTATTATGGAAAATGACCTCTAGTCATACCTAGAACATACAGTTATACATTAGAAGATCTTATTTCTTGAATCAATAAAAAATGCTTTTTGTAAAAAGATCTATTTCTAGAAAGAAACCTCTTGAAGTAAATAGGGAAATATTAACACAGGAAGTTGAAGAAGCTAGAGGAAGTGACAGTACTTAAGAGACTAGGTTGTACCTACCTCTGTATTCAATGCTTTCTTGACATTAGTTCATTGAAAAATTAGAGTAAATTGTAAATGTTCACATTTAATACATTATACATATATATATATGTATACATGGAGAGTGAGGGATTTTGACTATATTATTAAAAATAAAACTCACAGAAACAAACAGTTGTGACTATCAATCAATAAGAGCACCTGTAGCTTAATTTCACCTCCGAAGTTATCACAGGATTCTACGAGTCTTCATCTTTGACCCACTGAAAACCAGACACACGGAGAAGGGACAGGGCTGCTAGTTCTTTGTTAGGCTGGGAAATAATTATTTTTGTTTTCTGGAAAAGCTGAGTTGCCAACGTGAGTAGTATTATGGTCTGTAGCTTACAGTGTACAGTGAAATTAAATCAACCCAAACACATCCCTCGCCAAAACCTTTCAGCAGATATCTGTAACCCAGTACCTATCTGGATTGCCACTACAACTTTAAAATTAAAGTTTTTGAGGTTCAGTGCCCTTCTGCTGTTTCACGAGTATCATAGGTATGGCACTGATGCCAAACTTCATAATAATCTCATTTTGCAATAATTTCTAACTTTAGGTATCCCTGTAAGTTTCTTCCAAATAAATTTCTCAAAATAAAATGAGCAAATGCCACCACTCATTGTCTCTTTCTCCTTGGGAAATGCAATTTTGAAGACCCTTTTTATTTATTCTCATTAATTATCATAGTTGGGACTTCTTTATGAAATTAGATTGATATCTTTTTGATAACATTTTACTGTATCTTTTATGTAATATTTCTCTAGGGAAACATATTTCACCTGACATTCCATATTTTAAATTCCACACCCACTGATTTGGCTAAAAACTGAAAATTGGTACAAAATACTGCATCCTCATCAAGCATGTATTTTTATTTCTATCTGTGTGATGTATGTACATTATTTGCATATTGCTGGTATATTTTGGTTTCAACTTCAGATTCTTTGTGGGGTTTTTTGTGTTATGTGCATGTGTATGTGTGTATGTGTGTTTGCCTTTCTATGCTTTTGGATGTGAATGTGTGCGTTTTTTTTTTTTTAAATAGGGAAACAGTTGTGTCGGAAAGAGTGATCAGAATATATTATATGTAAAAATATAATATGCAGGAATGGATTGTGGGACACATGTGGTTTTATGTGTTTGTGTGACTGTGTGTAGGAGAGAGAATTTGTATGTATGTGGTGTGTGATTGCATTTGTATGTGTGTGAATCTTTGTGTGTGAATGTGCATGTGAATGTTTTTGACTGTGTGAGTGTGTTTGTGAGGATGTATATATATATGTAAAAGAATGTGTGTATGTGTGTGTGTGTGTGTGTGTGTTCATGAAGAGGCCAAGAGTAATGTTGATTTTTTTTCCTTTGAGCTGATTTGTATTTATTGTTTTTCTTTCTTTTCTTAATGAAAAATATTTTTATATAATATATTCTGATCATTCTTGTCCACCCAACTCTCTAAAAAACAAAAAAAAAATAAGTAAACTCACTCACATACACACACCCTTTAACTCACAAACACAGGACAGACACAAATTAACAAAAAAAACCCACAGAGAATCCAAAATATAAACCAAAACATACAAGCAAAAGATCAAAAACATAAAAATTTTCAAAATGTCCCAACAAAGCAGTATGAGACAGCAATCGACAAAAATACCATTGAGTTCAGATTCATTTTGTGTGAGTAGCCTGGGGTCTATTCAGAAGTATAATTAAATCCAGTGAATTTCCTTGGAGAAGACTTTTCTTTTGCAAGTGGGCATCGATTATAGATATGCATTAGTTATGGATGCTCACATCCCTCTCTCAATGATGAAGGTTAGTCTGGCTTGAACCTGTGCAGCCTTGTCCGTGTTGGGGGTCTTTCTTAACAATCCTCCACCTAATACATTAAGGGATAGTTTATCATTTTAAACCAAAGTTTGCCAACTTTCTACTCTAGTTAATTAGCTCACTCCAGGAATTCCATGTCTCTTGTCTCCTGGGTTCTATAATTACAGACAGGCTGCTGTGGTAGGTATATGGGTATGTGATGCTGGTTAAGTCAACTCTGGTCCTCACACTTAGGTAGTAAATCTCTTACCTACTAATCAATTTCTCCAGGCCCTAGACTGTTATTCCTCAGAAACTCTATAACATAACAATTACTTACAATGCACATGTATTTCATATGTGATGTCATATAGAAGTTATTTAAAGTGTACAGGAGTATGTGTGAACATTATATGCAAATGCTGCACTGTTTTATGAGTGATTTGAAGATTTGAAAATTTTTGCATCCACGGGAATTTCTGGAGCCAATGAGCCAACCATACCGAGGCAAAACTATATTAAATAATATTTTGCTTTATAACAATAAAATAGTCATAGAATTACAGACTACAGACTACATCGGTTACAAAATTTGGTAAGTAACCTTAAAAGTTTAAAATAAATTAAGATTCTTCAGTGAGTTGATGCAGAGAATATCATAATCCTAATTATCTTATTATTTTATCTTCTCATTCATTTAATAAATATTTTATTCCTACCTTATAAGGTACAGAATTCCCTAAGGAAAACAGATAAACACTCTTGCTCTCAGGTTCTGTCATTAGAAATAGAAATAGCCCTGGAAGTAAAGAATGCCTAGGAATTGTGGTTAGGCAAAATAGAAGAATGGTTAGGTATTGAATCACAGTGAATAGAATGAAATAACACCATAAAAATCCATAAGGACAAAGGCGACATCAAAATTCTAGGCAAAATATATGCCATGTGAGAACAGAAGAATGCCCCAAAGATTAAAGATTTAAAAATAATCATTAATTAAGCTATAAGAGCTAGTTAGAAACAAGCCTAAACTAAAGACCAAGCTTTCATAAGTAATAAGTCTCCATGTCATTATTTGTGAGCTGGCAGCCAAAAGAAAAGTTTTGACTACAATGTATACGTCATGAGAAAATAAAAACGTGGTTATCTTTGGGAAACAATTTTTGGCAAGGAAGAAATTAATATTATGGAAATTTAGATGACAAATCTTAGTTATTGCTGTACTGCAATGGTTTATTCCAATCCAGCTATGCGGTTCAACTCAGTTGTGGTTGTGAGGATGAACGGTTCTGAACAAGTAGATGGTATATGAAATGCGAAGGCATCTCTCCTAACTATGAATAGCCATGGCTTAATTAAAAATAGAAATTAATTTGAAAATAAGCCTTCTTGAAATCCAAACTACAGGGAGTGTCTATTCATTTGAAGATTTCCTCTTCAATTGCAAAGCAAAGTGCCAAATATCAGCCTCAGCCAACTCTGACTAGTTTTGTGGTTGTGCTGTTGCACTGGTGCCAACCCAAAATTTTTTTTAAATTATTAGGAGCTGAACACTGGCAAGGAATGCCAAGAATGAAAAATAAGATGAAACAACATGAATGCACTTTAGTTCTAATGCATTCATTACCAAGAGAATGTAATTATGATCTTTAAAAATGAGTAGTCATTTACATGAAAGAAACCCACAAATTTTGTTTCCAAAAGAAATATGTACAAAATTTTATTTAGTGCTCAAAGATCTCAGCAATGTCCTTGGAAAAAAAATCTAAATCAAGTGTAAAATAGAAACAATATTAACTAATGGTGATATAATCATTGCTTTAATAAAATATACTCAAATATTCTATTTTCTGAAAATTGGTTATAATGCTAAATTAAAATGAATCTGCAAGAATTCATATTTATGCTATGAATGTTAACCTTTTTTCTAATATCTTTGTCTGGCAGGTACATTTTGATTAATAAATTACTTCTTTTAATACTTCCACCAATAAAATAAAGGTAGCCAGGTAATAGTGGTGCACACCTTTAATCCCAGCACTTAGAAGATAGAGGTAGGTGGATCTCTATGAGTTCAAGCCCAACCTAGTTTACAAGAACAAGATTCAGGAATCTAGGATTGTAACACAGAGAAGCCTTGTCTTGAAAAACCAAATAAAAGAAAAGAAAATAAATGTAATTCAAATACACACTAAAGTATTGGCAAAATTCTACTTTAAAAAAGAAAGAAAATTATTTGGATGTAATTGCTATTTTTGGGTGATGTTCTCCTTAATTTTCTACACTCATTTCTGCTTATGTATCTGAGACTACCCACATTTCTTCTGATCTAGGTCCTGGGGTTCTGATTGGTACCTTATTCCTGGAAAAGGCTAAGTCATCCTCAAAGGAATACATTTACAGTGACCTCCTTTGAAACTTCTCTGATGCCCTCATGAAGAATTAATGATTCTTGGTTCTGATCCCATCAAGCATTCTTATTATACTTTTGACTGTAAGTTCAAAGCTAACTACAAAACACTATGTCTAAAGTAGCTATGTTATTTTTGTCATCAAATATAATCTTAAAAAATCAACCTCAGTAGTTATATAGGTGTGAAAGTTACATGAATATATTTAGATAAATAAGACCTATACACATATATTCATCAGTTCATGTGTAAGAGACCATAACATATCATTAATTATTCCTATGATGCAATGATCATAGTGCTTGTACTGTTATTTGGTTTTCAAAAGTATATGAGTGATGGATAGTATAGAGAATAACAACAGTAATATGCTAATGAGATTATCAATGCCATCATATTATCCCACATTCTGTTGCTGACAAGGTTGAGTACATAAAAGAAAAGCTTATTTGTTTCCTAGTTGTAGATGTTAAGGGTATGGTGTCCATACCAACTGAGCTCTGGTAGGGATTTTATGGCAAGTGGCATGTGATTGAGCACATGCCAGAGGGATATATTGCATGGTAATATGGGAAGGTAGAAAGGTTAAAAAGCCATGCATCACTTCTGTACAATGAATTGCCCCTTTGGGATCTAACACAGGTCCCATTGTTAAGGACCGGCCTTAGAGCAGTCTCTTGAACAACATAAAGAACTCCTTCTGCACTTCATCTCTTAGAGGTTCTATACCACTACCTGACACATGTGGGGACCATGTTTCCTATAGATGAACTTGGGAGGCCACATTCAAACCATAATGATGATACAGAATTTAAAATTTTACACATATATTAACTAAGAGCAACAAATCTAAGGGACATTTATATCTGTAGAGTTATGATTAACAGTAAGAAAAAATATTCCTCAAAGCATAGATGTCTAAAATTCAATGCTTTTTATTCTACAGAATAAAAGGATATTGAAGTAAACTTTTACTAATTAATTTAATAAGCACTTATTGATAAGTTATCAATGGGTACTCTGCAAGGGAAATCCTGGGCAGACAACTAAAAACATTGCACCATCCATCCTCAAGAATAATTTGTGCAATTTGGTAGACAAGAAGGATCTATGAACAACTAACGCTGAGTGCCAGTAAGTTGATGTCACACTGAAGGTACAAAAATGATACTAGAAAACTAACCTAGGGAGCTTCAGACATGCCATATGCAATTATCCATGGAATACAAGAAGCAAACCATGCGAAGGTAGGTTCTTTATGGCACATCCCAGGGTTAAGGATGACTTAAAAATGAGGAACTTATAGGAGTGAAACTAAAATTGATAGAGAAACAGCATCTCTATTCTTGGAAAGCTCCTTCAACTATGACATGAAGGGAAAGTTAGGATTGAAAAGAGTCACAGGGCAGAGAGCAAGCCTTGCTCAGGATCTAAGGGGAAAAAGAAAAACCTTAGATGGCATTTGCACCACATGCAAAAGTCTAAAAATGTTGTAAGGCCTGAATTATACAAAATTTTAGTTTTTTTGAAATTTGCAATCTTCAATGGGATAATGTTCGATTTAAAAAATTTTTAACAATAAACATGTTTTCAGTTGTCTAGTCTTTTCATTTTAAGTGTGGTTATTTA
Source organism: Dicrostonyx torquatus (assembly GCA_028555095.1). Classification (NCBI taxonomy): domain Eukaryota; kingdom Metazoa; phylum Chordata; class Mammalia; order Rodentia; family Cricetidae; genus Dicrostonyx; species Dicrostonyx torquatus. The sequence continues at coordinate 1,336,488 of JAQHUG010000072.1, read as the reverse complement.
TTGTTTTAGGTTATAATGCAAGTACAACACTTCACCCTTACCTCCAGATCCTACCATATACCCCTCAAGCTTTCATGGCCTCTTTTTCACTAATTTTTATTGCATGCATATATGCATCAATTAAAACTCATCATATGGCACCATATATAGATCTATAGGGTTGTCAAAGATACTGAAAGGCAAGCTCCATCCTCTAAAATTTTATGCTGATAAAGAAATGTATGGTTAATATAGAATACCACAGTGAGGATTTAAGCACTGTTATAAATAAATGATAAAATATGAGTGAGCACTGCCAATGGGGACTGACTGAGAAGCCAATGATAATGGAATTGGGACCTATCTCTTCTGCATGTATTGGCTTTTTGGGAACTTATTCTATATGGATGCACATCTTCTTAGACCGAGATGGAGGGGGGAGGGCCTTGGGTTTCCCATAGTGCAGGGTATCCTGCCCCATCTTAAGGAAACAGGGGGAGGGCGGTGGGGTGGGGGGAAGCGGGAGGGCCGGGAACAAGGGGAGTAAATGTAAATTTTTCTTGCAATAATAATAATAATAATAATAATAAAAGAAAAAAATAAAGTCAAAAAAAAAGAACAGCCATATGCCTTTTTACATACATTTGGAATTTGAATGCAATATTTCAAGGTTGACTAAACCAACTATAGATAGAGGGCAGTTCTGAGGTTATTGGAGTGTCTGAATTCATCCTTGGGAGCTTTAATATACAGGATTAGGAACATAATGTTTTCTTCCTATACACAAAACTTTCATAATATTCTTCTGAAATAATAATATAAAACCGAGTTTTTCCATCTCATTGCATTCATATTTATATATTATGAGTACTTCTTGGGTATTTAAATAAATTTAAAATTGCCCATAGAAAATAAATGGTGAACCACATGCAATTCATTTACCAAAGTCTGTGTTGCATATAAACAGTATATTCAAGATTTGAAAGAAAATATAATTCAATATTCATTTTAATGCTATCAACACAGGAAAAATAGAAAAGAAATTTAAAGTAAAGAAACACAGAATCTAACTTTTACATTCTCAATTTTGACATGTAATTTTTCAAACCTTACAATCCTTTAAAATAGCTATTTATATTCTATTTTCTTCCTAAATTTAACTATGCGTTTTCCCATATGAGACTCAGAAAGATGACCTACAAAACAAAAAGAAATTTCAGGGAAACGACAAAGGTCCAAGATACATGAGGCTATTATTCAAGCTGAAAATAAGTCAGTTTTCTTTTATAATAGATCCTCCTTTTAAATAGAGTATGTGTCAGCATCTGCCTGCTCTCTTGTTTTGTGCATACCACCATGCCCTCTAGCCTACAAGATCTGAACCACTTTTGATTTACAGAGTCTATGGTCATTCTCACCCACTGGAAAGTAGAAAAGTCCCTTCTCATGCTCTCAATCTTCCATCTCATTTCTTAATTCAGCTATACTGAGGTCTTAGATGCTCTCAATGAAAATTCTATCTTATTTCAGGAAGTAGTGTCTTCCCCACACAAGCTTCAAATTTGGAGTTTGAACATGTCTCTATACCCTGTCTCTGAGTGTTGAATCCCAGCCCTATCCTGAGATCCTGCTATGTAAGGTAAATGTCCTTATTCACGCATTTTGCTGGGCAACTGGCCTTTCAGATGGCAGCCTGCCATTCACTGTTAGACTCCCTTGCATTGAGTTCTCGCTGTTCTTCTAGAACCTAAGATTAGTCCTCAGAATTCTATCACCAATGCCCACTCTTCTGTACTACCCCCTACTGTCAGAACCCTGTGATATTGGGGTAGGTGGGGGGACATAAACGGTGAATATTAAGACATCTTCCCATTTCTGCTTCCAGAAATGATTTATTGAAAACTTACTTCCCCCATAAAAACACTTATCTGTAATCTAACATGTTCCTGTTAACTATCCCAGATTGTCCAACCATCAGTTCTGTGCATCATATGTGTTCAACTGATCAGTTGTTGAAAAAACCATGCTTATTAACCAAACTTTGCTTCCACAATTCTCTCTTTCCCTCAGGCCTCCATACTGTCCCCATCTGCATACATAGCTCACTCTTGGCTACTTTGGAGAATAAAGTGATAGTGGTAAACACTATCAAGCCTGTGGTCAGATAAAACCACTTTTTTTTTAACTTCTAATACTGGCTGATCCAAGTCTTGCTTTGTACCCTGCTAAAGGAAAGTCCTTGTTAGCCAGGCAGTGGTGGCACACGCCTTTAATCTCAGCACTCGGGAGGCCGAGGGAGGCTTATCTCTGTGAGTTCGAGGCCAACCTGCTCTACAAGAGCTAGTTCCAGCAAAGGCTCCAAAGCTTCAGAGAAACCCTGTCTCCAAAAAAAAAAAAAAAAAAAAAAAAAAAAAAAAGAAGAGCCCTTGCTGATGAAGCCTGGATACGAGCAGGTGAAGTGAGAATTTGCTTTTTCATGATGTGTTACAATAGTCCTTTTGCTTGCTCTTGTAGTAATACATTCTTCCGGTTGTCTGTACTTGAGGTCACCTCTGTTTTTGTTAGACTCTAATCAATAAACTTTCTGCTTATATACCTAAGGAGGCTGGACTCCTTGAACATACAGTAGCTCTTGTCTCCTATCTTCACTAATCACACCTCATTTTATATGCGGCTTCCCAACTACACCCAGAGATTGCTCTGCAGATCTATTGCAAAGCAAAAACAAAAAAAAAAAATCTTGAAAATCTTTATACTACCAGTTATTGGCATTCAGTTCACAACTTTTGATTAGTCAAAAATTGAAAATAACAATATACACTGGAATTCTTTTCACAGAATATTAATCCAAGGTGACCTAGACTCATTCCCACCAAATTTTATCATCTCATACATTTGGAATGAGCAGTCTAAGAATTTAAAGTAAATTAGATATTCCAAGCAAGGAAAGAAAGAGAGTGGAAAAAAACTGAGTCTCATTGCTTGTGAGGAGTATTGATCAGTAACCATGTCTGAGCCATACCCATAAGAACACACTAGCATGACTGCCCAAATGTGAACTGAACAAAGATGACAGCAAAGGACATGCCAAAGTAAATGAGGAAAAGCCAACAAGGCCTCAACCCTATACAAAGAACTATAGAAAAATGAAGAAAGCTAGGAACAGAAATGGTAACCCACATAGAAGAGTGCAATTGGTTTCCCAACTCCAAACTGCCAGTCCTGAAAATATCCACAGAATTAACCTTATATGGACTAAACAGGTTATGTTTAAGAATATATCTGTCTATAGACAAAAGTATATGAGTGAAAGAAAAACTAGTGAAAAAAGAGACCATAAATTTGAAGAAGAATAGAGAAAAATGTTGGGAGGGTTTGAAGGTAGGAAAGGGAAGACAAAAATGCCGTGATCTCAAAATTTCAAAATAAAGTTGTATCATTGTATCATTCAAAATTAAAAAAGCTTTGAAAATGCAAGTTTTGCTTCAGATAAATTCAGAGATATGTTTCATTTTTGAAAATTCACAGTTCTCCCTAAAATTTCCTTGTAAAATAGCATTACTGCAATTCTCTTTTCAGGAAGTTGCTAGGCTTCAGATGGCATGGAAAATACCTGGGAAGCAGCCAGCCTCCCTTTGTGGCATAGACTCTGCTGGGGCTTCTCTTACAAAGTCAGATAAATATACTTGCAAATATGCATCACACATATACATATGCATGTAGTTAGTTCGTTAAAAATATTGGTAATGCACACAGCATGACTAAGCAGGCCAAAGGCATTAACCGTTCTTGCCTCTCTACCCATCATGAGGCATTACCTTCTGATTGATGCTTGTGTTGCTTGAAATGATAATGGAATACATGCAGGAAAAGGTGCCTCTTCCCCCATCTCCATGCTTCTTGTTTCTAAAGGTTGCTGGCAGGGTGCATAGACTGAGCCTGCTGCAGACAGAGAGGAGGTGCTGAAGCGCTTGCACACAATTTTTGCGCATAAAAGCTCCAGTTTAGGAACTAGAGAGATTGCCAATGAGTAAGGTACTTGCTGTGCCACCAAATCTACTTGAATTATAATGCCCAGCCACCTATGCAGAAGCTGTGTGCAAAGGCAAGCATCCCCAGCGCTGAGGGCCAAGGCAAGGAAAGTTCAGGAGCATTGGAAGTGAGCACACTGAACAAGCCACACAGATAACAACAACTAACAAACGCATAGCAGGGAGGCATGTCCTATGTAATCAGTAAACAAATGCTCCAGGGAGCTAAAGTGCACTGTGATAAACAGGTCATTGAAAAGTTTCTCATCTCAGCAGGCTGAAGTTACATTTGTGAAAGAAATACTGCATTTCTGTTAAATTATTACTGATTAATTTGTTTAAATTCCTATCAATGTTGGTTACTTTAAAAATAAATGACATAATGTGTTTATGTCAACATTGTTGGAAATTTTTTCTATGGCTGTCAAATAATGTAAATAATTGTAAACACTAGAATCAGTGATTATACATCAAAATTATGCACACTGCCTTAATCACAATCTTAAGGCTTTTGAACATTCATAACATTTCTACAGGAAAGACCCTAAATGACAAAAATCATTTGTAAATGTATCAAGATGAAGATAGTTTTACCACTTAATACTTTTCAACATCTTTCTTTCTGTTTTACAATTGTTGATTGAATGTTATCTGAAATAATGGTAAGGTCTTCAAAAATGAATGAGTCAAAATGTTTGCAATTACCAATTCTTTCTTAAAATAAGATATGCATACAAAGTAAATGCCAAAATTCATGCTCAAATGTATGAAAGTTGATCAGAAATAAATACTAATCACATGGAGCTATTAAAAACAATACATTAGGAAACACTAGATCCTTCTCATTAATATGACCACATATGTTATTCATATGTTTCATGTCCAAAATGAGTTAACTAGATATGTGGTAAGTCTCTTTGATTTTTATTTGTTTTGTTGCTTTAGTTTCTTAGCTTTGTTTTTTAGTTTTAACATTTAAGCCAAACTTCAAATTAACTCCACATTTCTATAGATTGTCAAGTACATTGTTCATTTTTAAACATTTATGGACTTGTAGATTTATACAAAAAACTTTAAAGGGAACAATTTTTTCATCAATGAAATATTCCATTCTTATTAAGACATTGTTACTGGAAAATGACTGGACCAAGCTCCATTCATCATACACATCACAAAGGACAAACTCTTGCAATTCCTTGTAGAGTCAGTCATGAGCCTGGCACTGAAAATGCCCTAAAATTATTTTCACTTGAACCAAGTTTTGAAAAGGCAAAGATTTCCTTAGCCTGAACAAACTCTTAGTGCTTCATCTTTTTAAATTTTAATCTGTCCTACTTTATGACAAGACATTAGCTAATACTCTTTTATGAAATGAATGCCTTGATGTTAATTACCAAGCAACTCTTTCATTTGTAATAAAGCTAAGCAATTTAACACCTTCCATTCACTTTCTAGAACAAATGCATAATCATAATTCTTTTAGTGCATTGGTGGAAGTACATAAAAGCCCTGGAAATTGTTCATTTTGCTTACATGAAGCTGTTAGCCTCACTAATTATAAGTCATTGTTTTGCTATTACTTTTTTCATACCACTTCTTTCAACACTGCAATTGATTTAGCAAGAACTATACACACTTGGGAGCAGCTAAAGAAGAAAAGAAACACAACGGTAATTGGAAAGCACGCTCTATGACTGCTCATTCCTCAGACCCACTGTACCATCCCCTCTCTTGTCTGTAGGTAAGTGGATAATGGCTGTCTTTCTGTGTTCACTGTACCTAATTGTTCATGAAGATACTCATTGTCTCCCTGTGGTGGTTTGAAAGAAATGGTCCCCAATGGGAGTGGCACCATTAGGATGTATGACCTTGTTGGAGTAGAAATGGCCTTGTTGAAGAAAGTGTATCACTGTGGGAGTGAGCTTTGATGCCTTCTATTCTTAAACTATGTCCAGTGTTAGAGATTACCTGTTAGCTACAGATCAAGCCGTTGAACTCTCAGCTGCTTCTCCAGCCTCCTGCCATGACCATAATGGACTGATCCTTTGAATTGTAATCCAATAATTATATGTTTTCCTTTATGAGAGTTGTTATGTTTGTGGTGTCTTTTTAAAGCAATAGAAACACTAAGACATTCCCTATCTCCTCTTCTACCAAGCCTTCCTGTCCTCAGGACCTGGATGCTATAATTTGAATGTCACTACTAAAACTTTTAAATTTAATTTACAATGGGAGGTGGTAGGAGATGAAATAAGGTGTGGATGCTTAGACCAAGCTTTATGAGTTCTGCCCTGGTCAGTAGATTTACATTCACCCATAGAATAATGAACTAAGAGTAAATGGTTTGCCTCCTAGGTTCTACACTACACTCCTGCTAAGCATTGACTCTAGTATGCATTCCTCTTGCTATGTGATGCCCTGTGTTGTGTCAGGTCTCTCAAGAGATCCCTCCAGCAAGAAGAGTTTCATCATACTGGCCTCTTCATTTTGAATTATGAGTTGAACAACAGGTACCAATTACAAATAGTATCTTGGTTAGGTTGGAATTTTTGTGTCCACTTATCTATGTTAGGATTTTTGACTGATTTGAAGTTGTGCATGCTTACATATGCTGTCACAGTGTCTATGAAGTCACAAGTGTGTCAACCCTGTTGTGTCTAATAGATGCTGTTATCTTGGAGTCATCTACCATGTCTGGCTACTGTAATATTTATGGTAGATCCCTGAGCCTTGAGGGAGGAGTTTGTTAAAAATATCCCAATTAATGCTGAGTGTTCCAAAGTTCCCAACTCCCTATACAGTCAAATCGTGGATCTCTATGTTAATTTCTCCCTACTGCAAATTCTGCTGAGCATTGAGTGATGCACGTTAGGAGTCACTTCATTGCTATGTTCCATTACCAGAACCCTAGGGCTTGCAACCTATCTAATCTCAGGAACTGAGCTACTATGGATTTCAACTCATAGGATGAGCATTTAATACAATCAGAAAATTTATGGATACTGCCAAATATTTTGTGCCACAATTGTTCCTCTAGTATATCTTACAGGCGAGTGCCTATCTCAGGTTGCAAGGTTTGTATCTTAGTGATATTAATAATTACTTTTCTTTTCTGGTAGAACTTCAGAGGGACTATCATCCCCATAAATGCTAGCTAGCAAGAGTGAAGCTTCAGCAGATAAATTTCTTCATGTTCAATGGCATAATCAAAAACAGGCCATTACAATCAGGTTATAGAGACTAAGCAATAGCCTTGGCAATAGCTTGGAATGTTTGGGCAGAAGGCCTTCTGTAGAAGACCTTTGGCCAAGGACTCAACAAGGTATAACCCATTTATGGAACTGGAAATTTCACTTGGTGCCATAAATTGTACAGTTGGGGAATTGCCTCCCCCCATTATATGTTGACTTCAAGAAAAGTTAAATTATGACATTTGAAGGCAAATGGATGTAATTAGAAACAATTATTCTGAATAGGGTATCTCAAAGGATAAATATTGTATTTTTTCTCTTATATTGCTCTGTACCTTTAACAGATTAGAGGAAATAAAAACACAAAGAGTCAAAGAAACAGATCTAAATAGAAAGTTTCCAATAGAAGAATAAAAATGACTAAATACCTCAAAAAGTGCATATCATCCTTAGCAACTAGAAAAATGCAAACTAAACAACTTCAAGATTTCACCTCAACTCAGTCAGTTTCAACAACACAACTGACAAAAAATGCTTAGTGAGGTTGTGGTTAAAGAGGAATCTACATTCACTGTTGGAAGAAAGTCAATAAAGAAAAATATAAAAAAATCTAAAAGTGAGCCTGCATTTATTGTTCAGGGAACATCCTGGAATGGGGGCAATAAGATGGTAGGAGCCAGAATACCAGGAAGTCTCTTGTGGGACATTCTCTCCTTAAAATGGGTTGTAAACAAGAGAGGACCAACGACAACATTAATTTCTAAGCTAATATGCAAAGAGAAAGGTTTTGCTGGGTCTCATTGCTAGACAAAGAACTATAGGCACAACTGTTGATCGAAGGAAGAATAGGTCTCTCCCAGCCATGAGTCTCCTTATTGGTTAACTGATACAGAACTACAGAGAGTTCAGCCTTGAAACAATATATACACAAACAACAAAAACAGACTCAGCCTCATTAATATATAATTTATATTATGTCCTTTGTTTATTATATAATTATATAGGTTATATATTACATAATTACATGAATATACATTTTTGTATTATGTTATATGTATATAACAAATATAGTCAAAGAAAAAGAAGTTACCAACTTGAGAGTCGAGGGACAAAGGAGAGGTGAGATTTGTGGGAGCTAAACTGAAAGGAGCTGGTAGGAGAAAAGGAAAAAATGGAAGTGATGCCATTTTATTTTAATTAAAAACATTTAATAGTTAAGTTTGAAAAGCAGCAATAGATGCGAAATCCTTCTGAGTCTCCTCTTACTATATGTTATATTTACTTGCTGAGCCAATGCCATTCTCATATCTTTTTAAACACTCTTCTTTTCAAATTGCTTTTTCCTAATTGCTGCATCAGATGTATCTGCAGAGTTTCACTCATGAGAAAAAAAGAAAATAAAAACCTAACAGCAACAACAAAGCATCAAAACATCTTACCACGCACAAGGATATCTTCTGTGCTTTGTTTCAATGCATGAGTTAAATGTAACCCCAAGAGCAAAACAAACTCCAGGGCTTCACAATAAATTAAGACAACACAGACCATATTCAAGAGGTTGGCAGCTGAGTCTGTATTATCTCTGTGCAGGTAAAAGATATGGTTAGATTCGTAATTACAAATTTCAGAGGACAGTATTAATATCAACGTTTAGAAAAAGTTAATAATTTCTCTTACTAATTTTCAATGAAAAAATAAAACCCTATTTTTTAGCAAGCGTAGAACAGGAGATCTATTCCAAGTTTCTGTTATTTAATACTATCAATGAAAATAAAACCAGGAAATTAATATTAAGCATATTAGATTTGGAAGCTTTATCTTTTAAGCATGTGCTGATTAACATCTACAATATACTTGATTAAGGCAGATGACTGAGGCCAATTAATTTTGTATTTCGCCTTTGTAAGGATATTTCATAAATATTTTAGAACCTTTTTTAATCAAGCCTTATTATCTGCATTTATACTGCTTTTCCATTTATAGTAAGAAGAAAACTAGAAAAAGAGTCATCGTGGCATTAGCTGAGACAGCTTTGGGTAATGTTGTCTCTCAGTCTTACCTGAGGCATTAAAGTGTTGGAGCACAGGGAATAATGGACACAGGGTTTATTTTGTGACTTTGAATATTTGATTTTAAACCCTTAAACATAAACTTAATTATAGTTCTTCATTTGTCAATGACAGGGATATGATGAGGCAATTTTACCTTTTATGAGCATCGCTGAGAATGCTTACAAAAGTTGGCTAAGATATTAAATGCATAATCTGACTATACCATAAATGAATCAGGAGGCCCATGGCTGAACAAAATTTTGTTGTGTGGCACATGATTTATATAGTCAATGAACTCCTAAAAAAATCTTAAAGAATTTAAATTATGTGACAAAGCCATGTCCATGAAGAATCACAATCTCTAAAGCGAAAGTCTTTACAGACATAAGTAAAAGGTTTCTATACAGTATTAAAATTGTTTTCATTTTCAGATTAAAATTTGTTCAATTTTAAGATATTACTTGAAACAAAAAACTTACAGTGGCTATACAATAAGAATGAAAACACTCTTAACATAACACACTCCTCTTGGGATATATATGCACCACTTAAGGACTTATAGCTAATTGTATACCATATAAGTAAAATTTCTATAAAATATTTTTTGTAGAAAGTTTTATGGATGGTGCTTAAAAAATATATTCTTAAATAAACCTGGAAAACTCCAAAAGAGAATACCTATGTTAGAACTCTTAATATATCAATATGCTTTTTGAATTTTGGAAGGAGGGGTGTGTACAGTATCTTTAAAATACATAAGGGAATGAAACAATTTTACTCAATGTCTGGTTATCTTTTTGGATGGACAGTACTTTAAACTGTATTTGTAGAAAATTGGTACTGCCAGAGTTTGAACCAGCATGCCTCCACTCTCACACTAATAACTACAAAAGCAGAGCGATTTGACTTCATTGAGACACTTTGCTTACAAATGCCCAGCATGTGGTCTTATACCGATTTCAGATTTGGAAGAGTCTATTGGTGATTTTTGACTCATTCCAAATTAGAGATAAATTATAGCTCTGAAGATTCAATTTACTGTTTATTTTTTCTGTACTATTAGGTGAATTGAACATTTCTTAGATGCAACTATTTTAACAATATTTTCTCCCTGACATACAACTGGAAACTTTCAGATAAATAAACACGTCAAAGAAAGCAGATATGCTTCAATTGAATCATTTTCACTGATTTGGTATTTTAATCTAGTTTTCACTTGAAAAGAGAGCTATGTGGTGACAGAACATAGAAAAATGACATTCCATAATACTTCCATTCACAATATCCAAGCATATGAAGGAAACAAAGTCACCTTGTCAGAAAGATTCAGCAGCTTATTAAAATGTGTAGAAATCTGTGTATAATGTTTTCTAAACATTTACAGCTCTATAAGTGGGGCTGCATGCAAATGAGAAATGCTGTCAGCATTGTTACCGTACAGGTGGCAGGGTTCTAGGAATCCTGGTTACTCCACTGATCCTTTTTATTTTGTGGAATAAATAGCAGCCTTACAAAATAATGTATAGAATGTTTACTCTCTTTCCATGTTCATTATGTAGGGCCAGGATAATATCAATATGATTTCTCTCAATCAATGTCTTCTAACTCAACAATAAGAGCATTGTGTGGCTCATACTTTAAACCATCTAGAAAAACATGTCAGGGTCTAGACATTTGTATGTGTTCTTGTCTGTGTAGCAGGTGTCAGACACTTCTACACATGATAAAAAACCTCCCTTCACAGAAACGTTGTTTATGTTTGGGAAATGGAAAGAATGGGGGAAACTCATCTGGGAAGTACAGTATAAGGGGTGTCTTTGCCTTAGGAGGTGGAATCAAAAGGAAGACTTGAACTGAAGGCATAGAAGACAGAGTTTAAAACAGAAATGTATAATCTAAGTTAGATTAAGAAAATTCCAGGTAGATAAATAAAATTGTTTTGCACCATCATTATAGAATTATCTGCCATCAGATAAACTTGTATCTATGCTAAGGTTAAGAAGGACCAATGTTGAATATTTTGCTTTCTACATGTTTCCCAGTATTTTCTTTCCAGCCCAACAAATGGGGTAAATAAACATCTGTATGGACAAAGCATATAGTGGTCATTTCCTGAGGGTTAAGCTGTCCCCGGGTTTCTGCTTGTAAATGAGAGAATCATCACCAAACCCAAATGATGATCCACTTCCTTGTACAAAGCTTATTCTAAATAAAAATAAATAAGGCTTTGGGAGATGCCTCAGTTCGGAAAGTACCTGCAATGCAAGCAAGAAAACCTGTTTTCTGATCCTCAGAATGCATGTCAAATTTAGGCCCGCTAACACATGCTCCAGACTGGAGAATAAAGGTAGGTGGATCTCCAGAGCTCGTGGGCCAATAAATCTAGGCAATCAGTGAACACCAGGCTCAGTGACAGACTATGTTTCAAAATAAATAAATGAAGTGGAATACAGTAGAATAACGCACATGATATCAGCTTTCAGTCTCTGTATGGATAATGGTCAGGGTAAAAGCTGAACAGTGGAGCTAGTTAATAATAAGCCTGAGCTAATAGACTAATCAGTTTATAATTAATACAAGCCTCCTTGTGGTTTTTTTTTTGAGGGGGGACTGAAGACCATCAGGACGAAGTAGGACAGAAACTTTCTTCTGCATACATGTTTGTACACAAGCACATATATATATATATTCATATACACACAAAGACAAATATACAGAAAACATATGAATAATTAAATACTCAGGATAAAAGCTTGTAAATAATCAATACCAAATGTGGAACCCGTGGGGAAAGTGAAGAGACCCACTGAAGCTGTTTCCACTTAAATATGCTGTCCCTAAATCATTGGGGATAAAAACAAATCCCTCACCAGAATGTCAAAAAGATGTTACAATTAACTCATAAAGAAGTCAGTTTATTCCATATTTAAATTTTCACTGTTTCTGCCAATGAAGTTGTTTTAATAAATACAGTTTGCTATGTGGATTTCACATTTAAGACACATTATTTTGAAATTTATATTGTAGACTACAAAATAGTATTGAAGATCATCTTTGTTATTAAAGATATTCTAGAAACGACCATGTTACAATCACTGCAATTGTACCATGATGTGTCACATTCTAGCAACCACTGTAAAAGTCATTACTACTTTGAGCTGATTAAATCCTAAGGCATGTTTTTGTAGAAAATTTCAGTATTACTCTTTATGTGTTGACCTGGTAGGTAGTCCATTGTTTAAGATTTTACTTAGAACCTTTGAACAATATAAAAACAGTAGGAGCTAAATATAGTAGTATTCTTGAGTACTTTGTCTCACTAGGCAGATTTAATCTCCATAAAATTCAATATCCTGGTCTTTAAATAAGTAGAAAAAAATCACCTTTAAGAATTAATTAAAATAGTATATACTAAGAGTTGATTAGTATTATTAATGATTAGTACTATTAATGAGTCAGCAAATGTGAAGTGCCAACTAATAGTACTAATATTAATTCTAAAAGTCCAAATATTAGGTCACTGCCCACCCTACAATGATTTTATCAATATTTAATTAACATAAATAACCGCGAGTTATGCCCTCAATTAGTAGTGGTGTATATATCTTCATTAGCTTCAGAGGGTAGCTTTTTTTTGTTTACTCTGAACTTTACCTGTTATCTGTCAAGACAGTTCCCACGACCTATCTGTATTCCAAATTACATTTATTTCCATTTTCTGTGATATACTCAGCAGAGTAGAAATAGAGTGTGAGGAGAAACACGAGTCTTTTTTCAGTCATTGCCATGATGAGTTGTATATAACTGCAGAAGTTATAACCACCCGATAAGTAACAAGAAACTGACATAGCATTGATCTAAAGATCTATTTATAGATAAATAAAGAAGGTGTGGTACAGAAATGAATGTGTGGGAGGTAGGAAATTGCAAACCTCCATTTCTTCTAAAGCTTCTTGGTAGTGGAAAAAGTTGTAATATCATAGCAAGACTTCTTCAATGCTGCCAAGACTACTTTCTGCCTGTGTAAACATTCCAGCAGACAGGTGCTTCTGTTGATCTCTGCAGTGAACTCTGAATACTGGGTGATGTACCATTGATGGCTGTACATAGAGAACTGCCAGGATTAAGGAAGTGAGAGGATGGAGTGAGGAAGAAAAAAATCTATTTGAAAATTCAACTTTGAACTAAGAGAGACAATTTTAATTGTATGAAGTCTAACTATGAGATGTCAGGCCCTTAAATAATACACCATCATAAGTATTTTTCTATAAAGTTATATGTTTAAGATGTCAAAATCGATTTACTTGATGTGAGAGTCCTCTCTGTGTGCTGATTACCATTAATGAAAAAAGAAACTGCCTTGGCCTGTTGATAGGGCAGAACTTAGGCAGGGAAAAGTAAATGGCATGCTGGGAGAAAGGAAGCAGAATCAGGAAACCACCATGAAGCCACCAGAGTCAGACATGCTGAATCTTTGCCAGTAAGCCACTACCACATAGCAATATACAGATTAATAGAAATGAGTCAAATTAATAAAAGAGTTAGCCAATAAGAAGCCAGAGCTAATGGGCCAAGCAGTGTTTTAATGAATATGGTTTCTGTGTGATTATTTTTGTTCTGGGTATCCTGCAGAAACAAGCGGCCTTCCAGTAACATTTATTTGTTGTACTTTGAAGGACCTTTAGAGAGAGACCTTGATAATTTATACAACAAAGGTATATAGATTGTATTCATTCTAAGATATAATGTGATGATTTTCACTTCTATAGTGCTATATGTGAAACAATTATTGATTAACCAATATAATACTAAAACAAATAACTTGACATGCTGTCACTATCTATGCAATAGATGGATATGTGTACAATAGAAAGGAAGCTGTAAGTCAACTAAACACTCAGCGTACTCTATTCCACAGCTCATGTTTTCCTGGTAAGGCCTACAGTTTCCACACTTCCTTTGCACTGCAAAAAATCAGGTTAACTTTGTTACAAATTATGAGAGTTGGATTAATATTATATGTTTGTCATGAAGTTAGGACAGTCGGACTATCTGTAGTTCATAAACACCAAAAGAGTGTGCACAGCAATTACTAGATTAAGGTCCCTATAATTGTTGAATTAGAACAATTTGGAGGAAACAAATTGACCTTCAGTGATGACAAATTGAAGTGAATGGTTTGTTGCTTGCACAACTGGAAATATTTCATAAAAGGTCTTATCTATAAAGGCTTTGAACAAAGTATGACTGCCAACAAGGCTGTTAGAAGGAAAAGGGAAGGGCCGTGAAGCAGCTGATGGCCTTGGGAGATGGCTTGAATGCATTCAAATTGCATTAGAAAGCACAGAAATGAAGGTCCTAATGGCCTTATGACTTGCATGGTCCAGAGAAAGTGTTGAACATCTTCCATAGTTAGATAGAAAAAGCGTGAATTTAGCATCAGTCTGAGACATATACCACAATGTACTTATTTCTTATCAATACAAATTAACTCTGCTGATGAAACGACTACATGACTCTTCACCACAAGTGAGCAGATGGCTTTCTAGGAAAGAACAAAATCATTGTCAGCATGAATTTAGGTAGGCAGTGAGCAGGATGATAAGTGATCATACTCTGAGGAGTTCTGGCCTATAAACATAATGCTTGTATAATTACATATCAGTTACCTTAATATGTGTAGTGATTTAAATGAGAACATACCTCAGAGGCTCCAATATTTGAATATTGTGTTCCTATGCCATAGGGACTGTTTGGGTAAGCTCTGGGGGTACATCCATTTTGGAAGAAGTATCTCACTGAAATGGGTTCGGATGCTTAATTCCCTATCATTGTTAGTTTGGTATCTATGCTTCAAGCTTATTGGTTGAGCCTTTAAATTCTGCTCCAGTCATCATGCCTGCTGCTTGCTACCATGCTGCCCCACTACAACAAACTACTACCTTTAACATAAGCCTAATTTAATTCTTTTTCCTACAAGTTGCCTTGACCATGACATTTTGTTACAGCAAAGTAATTAATAGAATGTGGGATACTGGTACATTTTTATAGATTTGATCCTTTATATATTAAATTGGAAGATTCCAATGCCCCAACGTGTTCATTTTAAGCCCACTAAATTCAGAATGATGTTCAGGAAAACTACATGATTTTGCTTGAGAGTAGGGTTTGCATCATATGTATTCCTTCAAGGAACAGAGTTGTCTGAGTTGAGTTAGTAGAGTGGCAGATAATTTATAAGCATGTGAAGCCACAGCAGCATCTTGCTAGTCTGGAAAGTGGTACTGCACCTCTGTTGCCCACCACCTGCCAATCAACCTGACAAAGATTTCAGATATGCCACCTTTCCTTCATCCCTGTCATTACAAAAACAGTGCAACTTCAAACATTAAGAAATTACCAGGAATAGGTGGGGTTGGGAGGGGAGGAAAGCGAGGAGGGAGCAGGAGAAGAGGGAGTGGAAACAGCTATAAGTGTGTAAAAATGAATAAAAAATTTAAAAATTAAAATAAAAAAAAATTTAAAAATCTGACTTTTTACCACTTACTAAAAATACTATGCATTAGATTAATAAATAGATTATGATGAGAATGTGTTGTGCTACAATATTTCATGACTAATTAATTTCCTTCGCTAGGTATATTTTCAGTTGCTAAGGAACCAAATATCACAGCCATGGCTATCAACAGAAACATTTGTGTATAATGTAAGAATAATTATAAGACAGCTACTGAAAAAAATATAAACCATGGACATTAGAAGTAAGGAGAAATTAATTAACTCACCTGTTTCAAACATAACATAAAATCTGATTGCCCCCACAAGTAATATTTATCTGGAAAGAACCTTATATATTAGTTTACCATTCTGCTCCTCTAGCCAGCACAAGTCTAGCCCATAGATGTTTCAATGCTTTCCTACTAAAGGGACAAATGACCATACTTGTACTCGAAAGCAGAGGGATGTCTCTAAGATGCAATCAGGTAAGTATATTAGAAAGCATAAATAGAATGTGCTCAGAAAAACCAAAGTGGGCTGGGTAGTAGTGGTGCACACCTGTAATCTCTGAACTCAGGAGGCAGAGGCAGGCAGATTTCTGAGTTTGAGGTCAGTTTGGTCTACAGAGTAGGGTTCAGGACAGCCAGGGGTACACAGAGAAACCCTGTCTTGAAAGGCAAAAGAAAACAAGTAGAGGAAATATTGCACTCATCATATTCTGAGTCTCCAGTTCTCAAGGGGTATACTTGGAACAGCTGAATCATCAGAACTTAATCCAGCACCTTTTACATTTTGTTTGTTATAAATTACAATTTTTTCTACAAACCATGACAAGTTTTAAAGGCATTTGATTTAATAATGTTGTCACTACATCTGATAATTGTCACCTTCCTCTTAACATTATCAGTATAATATGTTACTTATCTGTGTCATTATGTTATTTGGACTTAATGTAATATGCACTTCATTTCTTCTGTCAAGGTACCATGAAACATTAGCTACCAGCATCTTTGAGTTAGTGAAATAAAAAGTGATATGTAATCAGAAAATAGATTTCCACAGTGTTGATGTCACAGTTTTTGGCAGTATATATATAAAGTACTTCAAAGGTACGGTATTTTTTCCTCCATTTTATTTTGTTCTTTACTGTACAGATCTATAAAGTTTTAAAACCAACTCTGTTATTTTTATATTTCATGATATTTTAAAAATTGACTTCTTCCCTTATTTAAAGGTATTTATTTCCAAAGCAGCAGGTTTAGAAAGTGGCTCTTCAGTGTTATTCCATTTATTTATTTACTTATTTATTTTATTATTGAGACATGTTTTGCTTTTGTAGAAATATGATTCATCTCAAAAGGCTGAAATCCATCCTCTCAGAAGTAATTAGTTTCAATCAGTTTCCAGTGTCAATAGCTATACATGGAGTTTCGCTCATCCTAGTTATTTCTTTGCCTATCATTTTGTAGTGCACTGCACCAACTGTTCTGTTAAAGCCCACATTTCACCCCCTGGTTATAATTGCTTCATTCATGAGGAAGTTTTTCAAAGTAATAGAAGTCAGAATTGTTTAACATGACCAACTCCTGTGACTAGTAAACTCTCCTCTTAGGTTTTACATATTGTGTTTTACTTGATTTCCAAATTTCTGCACAAGGTCACTGGATATACTTTGGTCAAGTGTGGCTATCTCCAGGCTTTCTGGATTCTCTTTTCTTCCTGTTTTGATTGGATGTTAAGTTAGGTGGTCCAGCGATGAAGCTAACTAAACATATCACAAAAAAAATTAAAGTTGATAAGAAAGTATTCTCACAGCTAGAAAGTTGTCAGTAAAGTTAAATTAAAGAGTGAAAGTGTAGTGAGTGAGACCAAGCTATGACACCACTGATTCCTTTGAAAACCCAGACCTGCTAAATGGAAAACAGGAGTGATGAAGCTTCTTCATCTTTTCTCTTAGAGAATGACAATAGAGACAACAATGCTTATACAGATGTGATGAGCAGAAAATACCTAAACAACATGGCTGAGAAGTGCATCACTCCTGCAAGATAAAAGACATGTTTTCATTCCTCTGCCTGCTCAGAATTGAATCAAATAACAAAAGGAAAATAAACAGGAAAACAGAAGGGTAGAGGCAGGACCATGGAGCTGAAGTATCTTCTCTGTCAGCTCCATCTGTTCCATTGGTGCCTGGGAATTGATGAAGATTTAGGAAGCTTACAAACACTTAGAAACTTGAAGTCTGTGATGGAAAAGGATGTAGAAAAATAACTAAGCGAAATATTTGAAAGAAACATTAGATCTGGTTGTGAAAGGGGGTTATAATAAACCAAAGAACAAAGAACCCAATCCTATGCCATCTTCACAGGACAATGACAGCATTGATTACAAGGTTTTTACATGTGCAAAAATATGCAATCATACATTGGTGTTTGGAATACAAAACAACTGATTTTTTAACATTTCAGGATCAAAGTTCTAGAAAAGTTGAGAAATACTGTTAGCTGAGTACTTTGTTTACTTTGAATTACAGTTTTGGGGAATTTTGCTCAGTTTTTTCTATGTATTAATATAATAACTAAAGGTTCTTGGGGCCTGAAAGAAATTTTTAGGTAGAAGAAGAATATAAAACAACTACTCATTTGCATTACGGTCCTCAGAGTATTATTTTTCTTTTGAATTATATATGAATTAATTTGGAATGAAACTGTATAAAAGCAATAACAAATGCATGAAATTATTAAAGTTATTCTTTAATATCTGCTTATTTATTATCTTAATGAATGTCATTTTGTTGGAATATCATAAGTTAATTCAATTAAATTAAAACTATACAGCAATACAAGAGAAATACAATTAATCACCCCAAAGGTCCTAACATAGATTCTCAGGAAAAATAATATATCAAATGTTCTTCAGTAGATGATTTCCCTGTGAGTCTGTAAAAAACAGTAGTCATTAAACTTGATCTAGATCAGCTTGAAGCTGTCTGTCAACTCCGAGGTTATCAATTATTCAATATGTGTGTCTATATTCAATGGTCAGTGCTAACACAGTACATGAGCACTGTTGGTTGAACAATAATGTTAAGCTCAATCCAGCAGAAATCTGGAGAACAGAATCTGCTTCGGACATTAGTGAGTTGATGTTTCTCACCCCCTGACCTACCCTTGTCCCTCACAAAAAAAGAAAAGGAAAATACAAACCATGAAAAGAAAGAAACTGGGGGAAGAAACTTCATGTCCCTGGTTAGATTTGTGTTTTTGGGCAAAATAAAGCTCTGGGAAAACCACTTAAGGAAAAAATGCCCCATCAGAAGCTATTTCACAATTACCCTTGACCAAAGACCAAAGAGGACCCACCCAGATGAGACCCCAGCACAGACAGATACTGGGAAATGAGAGTTCTGCAGTCAGAGAGATATTTTGATGTGGAGGGTAGAAATTGTGAAGATGTATTAATTTTCTCATATAATATGTAACATAAATTACTTGTCTTTTAACTCCTGAACAGACTTTATAAGCTGTTCATAATTTTTAAATTCATAATGGATTTAGGCTTTTTCCCCTGGGCTTTTGGTGAAGAAGTGACTGTCTAACTAGGGGGACCAGAAGCCCTACTTTCACCCTACATTCTAATTTACAGTTATGTTTTCTTCATTCCCAGAACCATCCTGAATCGACTTATAATTACAAAGTCTCTTATACCAAGGTCAATAGCAAGGCCACATTTTGGAACAGAAGATTTTTCTACTTGACTAATTCTTTGCAACAATCCATTTGTAAAATAAAACATGAACATTACTACCTTATAAATAAAGTGCATACAGCAGCTCTCTCTCTTTTTGACAACAATAATAGAGTCAATAGTTGGGGACAACAGTAGTTGGGACAAGCTGAAGATTTGATGTTCATTATACTGACACAACACACTGAGTTGAGTGTGCCATCAATGGTCAATGAGCATTGTTTTAAAGAAGAGATGCTTAGATGCCAGTCTTGATTTTTGTTCATTTCCTGCCTTCCCATAAAAGTATGTTAAGGGTGTTGCCCTGTGACCACAGGTGTTATAGCATGACCACTTCCTCCAAAATTAATTATCAAACCAATGCTTAAAGCAGTTTTTTCAGGAGTTGGAAGAATGACAGTGTGCTCTTTTAATATCCTGTGTCTCTTATCAGTCAACAACTTTTGCCTGACTAATACAACTGCTGAATTTACTATATTCTTTTTTGATTTAAATTTTATTGCTTTATAAATAATACCATTCAAAATTTCCACCTCCTCCCCTTCTCTCATTTCCCTCCCGCTCCCCCACTCAACCCTCTCCCTCCCCATACAATCCTAAGAGAGGTCAGGGTACTCTGCCCTGTGGGAAATCCAAGGCCCTCCCCATTCCATCCAGGCCTAGGAAGGTGTGTATCCAAACAGACTAGGATCCCAAAAAGCCAGTACATGCAGTAGAATCAAATACCAGTGCCATTATCATTGGCTTCTCAGTCAGCCCCCATTGTTAGCCACATTCAGAGAGTCCGGTTTGTTCAGACCAGCTGGCCTTGGTGAGCTGCCATTAGATCAGTCACACTGTCTCAGTAGGAGCCTTAATTATACTGTGGTTGGTAGGTGTGAAGACACCAGTAATGTTCCAATTTCAAGTGTTTGTCAAGAGGCAGTGGGGCTTGTTCTCCCAGCAAGCCTAGATGTTTGAGTTATAAACAAATTTCACACACGAGCTATTTCAAAAAATTGAATGTTGGATGCCATAACAACATTAACTCCCAACATGTTAGGTTCCAGGAAAGGGGATAGTGAAATAACCATATCAGTGTGTGCCTTATCAAAACCTGACAGGAGAGAAGAAGGTGGTTGAGAGAGAGAGAAAGAGAGAGAGAGAGGTGGCCAGGGAGGATGAGGAGAAAGAGTGAATTAGGCAATAAACTCACACCTGCACAAGAACTGGGGGCGTTAGCAAGCATACAGCATACATGCATCATTTCATAAAAACCAAAGCAAAAAGAACACAGCAAGTGCTCTGAGTAGAACAGAGATGGGCTCTGATACATCACTGCAAGAAGGAAAACAAGGAAATTCTCAGCATCCCTCAATAGTCCCTGCATTGAGGAAGTAATCAGTAATCATAGACACCCCATTCTATCTCAGAACTGAATAGTTCTCAAAGCTAAATTGAAAAGAGGAGCAATTATTTTCTAATTGTCATTGTTTGGTCAATAACAAATTAATTATGATGACTCTTTAATGATGATCCCAGTTCTCATAAGAGAGACAGTCAAAAGCCAGTAAGACAGGGCTGAAATTTAACAATTCTTTGTCACTATGGTATTCTCATGCCATCATATAAATTTCTTACAAGACAGAAAGTATAACTTAACTTCTGAAAATTGTGTCCACAAGATAGAATTATCAGCACACTTTTGTAGACCTACCATGACAGGTTGAAAAATTATCTAGAGAAGAGGCATATGTCTGTCTCCTCTTGTCCCTATTTTTTCATTTTCTCAGTTTCTTGAGGTTCTAGTTAAATTAATATGCCCCAGAAATCCTCTCGGTTTAGAAAGCGATTTTAAAATGTGGATGAAATCAACATTGAAATATCACATCTCACTTGAAATAGTGAAGTGTAAAATGTTTTTAGGAACCAACAGCATCAAGTATGGGGAAGGCAGGCACCCCCAAAGAATGCTCACAATTTGTAATGTATATTCTTGACTCAGCTATTCCACTTCTAAAAATACACACTATCAGATAAATATGAAAGCAAAAATATATTTATAATATATAGATTTGTATATATATATATAATATATCTTATTCTATCTTATTGTTAATAAAGAATAGCTAGAAACTAAAAAGAAAAGGATATTAAAAGGAATCTGGAAAGATGGAACACAATTTGAAGATATACAGAAGAGCCATTAAAATATTTATATGCTTCCATTGAGGGCACCTAGGTTGTTACCAG
>JAQHUG010000072.1:1268399-1297848 GCA_028555095.1 Dicrostonyx torquatus | reverse complement strand
CCCCTTACTCCACATCCTCTCCAGCATAGGTTATCATTGGTGTTTTTGATTTTAGCCATTCTGACAGGAGTAAGATGGTATCTCAAGTCGTTTTGATTTGCATTTCCCTGATCACTAAGGAAGTTGAACATGACCTTAAGTATCTTATGGCCATTTGAACTTCTTCTGTTGAGAATTCTCTGTTCAGATCATTACCCCATTTTTTAATTGGGTAATTTAGAATTTTATATCCAGTTTCTTGAGTTCTTTTTATATCCTGGAGCATTCTATTTTGTTTAGTTTAAAGGAAAAATAATTTAACGTATTTTGTAACAAAATGCAAATCAAATAACTGCACCTAACTCAAGGACAGACACTGGATGAAGATCTCAAAAACTAAACAAACTGTGTAATTATTTTAGGTCTCATAATCTTAGTTTGTAAAATACTCAAACAATATCTAAGGTTTTCTTCTAATCTGGGATGTGTAGCTAACAGAACATGAAAGAAACTCCTGACCAGATCTTACAGCAGAGCCCATCTCAGACAAGTAGCTCAATCTTGGAGTCCGTTCAAATGTTTTTCCTGGAACAGGATTTTACATTTGCTGAAATGCAAAGAAGTGCTTTCACGGGATATTTAATCACTTCAGAACACTTGGCCAGAGAAAATGAAAGATGATACAGTGATACAGATACAGATTTTACCTGCTCTCTCTGTGTCTTTCTCTCTCTCTCTTTCTCTCATATGTGTGCATGTGTGTGCATCAAAGGGTGAACTTCCAGCACTGCCCTGGTTAGTTCACCACTTGCAGTGATGACCAAGAGGCGGGCCAGTTATCCAGCTTTCTTGTCCTTAGGGTCAGTTCTCCCACAGCTACACCTTCTAAGCCAACTCTATTGTGTTTCCTAGGCAAGGTGTAGGGCCACACAGAATGCTGCTCCTGATGAGGGGCAGGCACGGGTCTCCTCCTCCTATAACCTCAGAGCTAGCTCTTCTAACAGCCTCAGGTGTTGTTGGGGGGTATATTTCTGCCCCCATGTTGCCACATGACAGATGAGTAATCTGGACAGCTCTCCCATGCTTACAATATCGGGGCTGTCTCACCAACACCTTGCCAACAGGATCAGTTCAACTGTGCTGCCCAGGTGAGGTGCACGGTTCATTTTCCTGATTACCCACTACTCGTCTGTCTTGTGACTGGGGGAGACATGCCCCCCTTACCATTTGCCCCTCACTGCCTGCAACAGACAAGGGAGCTGATCCTCCCCTTACCATCTATGACCATCAGGAAAGCAGCCCTGTTCCTTGCCTGAGCAATATAGTAGAGCTGGCCCTACTGGTAGAGACTGAGATGAGATAGCCTTGCGTGTGTGTGGGTGACATAACTGACCACACCGCCATCATCTGCAGAGGTGAGGGCAAGAGATAGTTGCCCACCCCCTTACCCCTGCCACCTATGGTGGGCAAAGGAGCCATTCCTCTCTTTACACAGCAAGCAGGGATGCATGCAAATTGAATGCAAAATGACACAGTCTTTTGATGAAGAACATATTAATTATGCAAATTATGACTATATGAATTTTGAAAACAATTTAAATGAATGACTGAAAGAAAGAAAATCTACTATTTTTTTCTAGTCATATTAAAATGAAGATTTAAGCTATCCATGATTTTGGCATGCTAAAGTTATAACACATCAACCAGTAGTTTAATTAAACATTTAAAATTCAGAGGCTTTAGTTCTGCCCACCTTCTGCATTGGAGCAGCAAATTTACTCTCTAGTGATAAACTGAGAAAATCTAATCATAAATGACTGGTTCCTTTGGCTGTATAATAGTATGATCTTTCCTTTTCAAATTTCACATACCAAATGTTATCTTTTTAATTTTTAAGTTAATGATTCATGATTCTATGAAAGATTTTGACACTAATAAACATTTTGCATTTCCTAGCAAGTGATCAAGTTAAAGACCAAAACACATTTGTGTTTAAATAGTCTAACAAATGAACATACCAAGTTTTTCCTCAAAAAGTCAAACTTCTAAACATTACATCAATGTTAAATGTACTATAGAAATGCCCAAATACTATTTCATGAAGATTATTATGTGACATAACTCACATTAGTGAATAATCCAAAGTCAATGATTAAACAGTAAACTGAAAAAGATTAATAAAAATTGTTTTCTCTGCACAAAGTAGTATCAGATTTTTCTCAGACAAACAACTCTACCTTTTAAAAATGCCATATGTTGGGAGCACTGAGTCTTGTGATGTTAACTCTAAGGGATTAACTTGGAAGTGATTATTGTTCTTTCTACATATTGCAAACTCAAGGTTCTTAAGTTTATTTCATTAAGTCAAATATGAACCTCAGTTAAAATCAATAATGATTCAGAATCAAACACTTGCATATGAAATAAAGAATCCAATGTGACAAGCAGGCATTATTTTGGTATGCTCCAGTCGCTAAATTAATGTATGTGATAGAATGTAGGTCCCTTTCACAGCAGATAATGGATAAGGAAAGAGATGCCAAAGCACCATATGGACTAAAATGCATCCTCTAGGAACTAGAAAAGTCTCATCTCAATTGGTACCCAATTAGATGAGAAACAAACAAGTGATTTAGCAATTTCCTTCATCCAGTGGCATTCTATAGAGCAAGACTTTATTTTATCCTATCTATTTATGCTAATAAACGAGGTGATTATTTGATAAGGAAAAGTGAAAAAATAATATTGAAATGGAAGTCATAATAGCAGATATTATATGATGAAATGACAGAAGAGATTTGAGAAATGTTGACAGAATCATTAACTGATTAATTTGGAAAAATAAACTGGTGAAGGTCAGTATTCAAAGCAAGAAAAAGATCTAATGTGTAGTGTGAAAATATTAGCCTTCTAAATTTAAGATAAGGTCTCACACAATATATCATTTTGTTCTCTACAAACAAGGAGATGAAGCATCTTTCCTTGTGAGTCATCGTCCTGTCCTATTATTCTCCAAGACGCTGTAATAGCAGCCTTTGCAAACCTTTCAGGTGTGGAGATTCCTGTCCTCTGTGTATATACTTATGGGATCTGTGAAACCATGTATTTTAATCCTCAAATTCAGCTTGAAGTACCCCCTTCCCCACATCCCATAGCTCCACTCAAGCCCTGTGCTTGAGACCCGAGCTTTCTCCATGTTCCTTCCAACCACTCTCTTCTGCACTCCCTACCTCCAAATCTGATCATTTACCTTCATAATAAGGAGCATAGGGGATCTCTTTAGCATACTGTGGAATATATTCAAGCATTTTCCTTTCTCCTGCCCCTCCAGGGCATCCTCTACAGTCACTTCAATACATAATGACTTGAGCTGATGGCCAGAAAAACTACTATAATCTTAATGTTTAACTGAGGATAAGACACGAAAGTGGAAAAA
Organism: Dicrostonyx torquatus; assembly: GCA_028555095.1. Lineage (NCBI taxonomy): Eukaryota > Metazoa > Chordata > Mammalia > Rodentia > Cricetidae > Dicrostonyx > Dicrostonyx torquatus. The sequence continues at coordinate 1,294,433 of JAQHUG010000072.1, read as the reverse complement.
ATGAGTAAGAGACATAAATCTTCTAGAAACTACATATTATACTTGAATATATATTTAATAAATTCTCTATATCCAAAAATCAAGTATGTATTTTTAAGTGTAAAATATCATATCAGTGCTAGACTTGGACTTAAAGTTGTGTTCAAAATTATAGAAAAATTGTATGTGAATTTGACATTGATTACACTGGGCTACCGATACCACCTTTCTGTTAGCATGCTTATGTACTATATTGATAAACTACAAATTAGATATATGGACATAAATGTGGGAAGAATAGTTTGTTTTGTTTTGCTAGGGAGAAGAATTCAGAAACAAGGGAACTTAAAATAATAAATTCCAACATTCTTGAGATATACTCTAATACTCTTGAAATATAAGGTATAAATGATATCAATTGATCTTTTAAGGTATTTTTGATTATTAATTGTATAGTGACCTAACAATAAAATAATGAAAGAAAATCTCAATTGATTTGGTTCTGGTGGAAAAAAAAGAAATATGGGTTAAAAAAATATTCTCTCTCCATTGAATCTCTTTCCCTAACTCATTCTCTTCAAGAGAAAACATAATTTAAAAAAAAAAAAGAGGTGTGGGAGAAAAGACCAGTGTCATTGTATGTTTCTGTTATTAGACCACAGAACTTCAGTTTTGATATCTTATTAGCAATCACCCCAAAGTAAGCACTAAAAGGTTCTCAGATTTCTAGATGCTCTGATAGCTATAAGCCAAAAAACCAAAAATGACAAGTAATTGTCATTGTTTCGGGAATGTGAACAGCCTGCAATTCAAGCTGAGAAATGCATTATTCGGGGTCTTAAATGACTGGAAGTATGTACACAGCCATTGCTTTGTGAAGTAATTTATGACTGAGGGAGAAAATGAGTAGTGTTTTGGTGTCACCCTAAGGGGAAAAAGAAGTGACAGCCTCAACAGTGTAATTCTGCAATTTAATCAGAGGAGAATGACAAGAAATCAAGTAGAGGTGCTGAAATAAAAACAGATTTAGAAAACACCTAACAGGATCATTAGCAAGACTAAGAGGAGAGAACTCTTCTGACAGCGTGTGACAAGGTCAAAAGAAAACATAAGCAGTGTGTGCCCCATACAGTAGCCCTGCAAACTTCAGAACAGCTGAACTGCTGGAGTCCAGATTATATGGGCAGCCACTGGTATTCCTATACCCACTCAATGGTGGGATGGCTAGGCGTCACACATGACATAAAGCAATTCCCTTTTCCAGATCTCTATTATTTTTCCTGTAGGCAGTCAAGTATTTAAACAAACCGTTGCTAGAAAGTCAGCGCTGATGGTGATCACATGGAAAATACACTATTTTCTAGACCAACAGAACTGAAATCATGCTGTTATTAGACGGATATGTTACAGAGTTTCCCGATATCATTTAAGTGATTCCAATGTGCAGAAAGCGATGGTCAGCACAGGCACATGAAAGGACCCTCTTTTAGCTTTGACACCAGCTACGGCAGATATGTAACACTTTTGTAGGAATTTCAATTATGCTAGCGTGGTGATGTGCTGACCTGATAAGCCCTTTATGGAATATTATTTGCAGTATTATGTTCTTTGAAGTCCAGAAATGTGCTGAAATATTTAGACTGAAAATTATCCTCCATAAGCTCTTTTATTTTTTTGCTCTGTTTTATGTAAATTCAGTTCAACAAAAGCAACACTCACTCTGATCTAGAGATAAGAGCGATCACAAATTTAACAGATATGCAAATACTAAGTTAGAAAACAGAACAAGACAAGATACCAAAACATAACCTATATCTAATACTAAGCTAAATGACAAAGAATTGTACACAAAGAAAGATAAGAGATAAGTTCATACGATTAACTTCCCTAGACTAACCTCATTAGCTTTGAAAAAGTCGTGTCATTTGTCAAAAAGACAAAATTGGAAACAAATTTCATAAATTTTAATAGGAAATTGTTATCATCATAATTTCATTTCAATCCGAAACTCCCATTTTGTATATATACATACCCCAATCTGTCTACTTAATAGTGAAATATTATATATATGATTAATAATAATTTTAAATAATTTCTAAACAAAATAAATCATTACTAAATTATTAAATCGTTATCATCACTCTGTGCCTTAAATATCACCAATTATCTACCTTTTAAAATTATAACTACTTTCATTCAACAATAGTTCAAAATGAAAATATGACACAAATACCTAAGTCTAAATAATGGGTATTCAAGAGCATGGATGCCCAAGATAGTATCGATGTTCATAAAATCAACATATAAAATCTTTATACAGAAAGGTTATATTTCACATCTTAATCTTATGATAAAGATGAGTAAATCAACAAATTTTGCTTTAGCTTTTATACTGGTTACTGAATATATACAAAACTATTGAAGAAATTTCCATTATACCAGCAAGCTGATGTAGTGAAACAGTACAGTAGAGTTTACTGAAACCCAGGCTGACCTTGAACTCAAATAGCTGAGGACATCCTGAACTTCTGATCCTCCTGCTGCTTCTGCATCGAGAATACTGAGTCATAGGCATGTGCCACCATGCCCACTTGATGAGGTACTAGGGATCAAGTCCAGGGTTACCTTCCTATGAAGCAAGCACTCCCAACTGAGCTGCACTAATTTTTAATACTTTTCACACTATAGATTCTATATATTTGGCCTGAAGTCATATTGTTGATCCATCACATTTTATATGCCACAATAAAATTTTTGAGATGCTGTGAAAATATTTTTAAAAGATAATCTTCAATAGTTACTAAGACATAAAAAATATTAACTAGTTGTTATATGAGGTTTATAGCCATATATGTATGTGTTTGTGTTTGACTATATTCCTTAACTCCATGACGTGAAAAATAAACAAAAATCTTTAGGTTATAGGAAGAAAAATCAAAAATATATTATTTCCTGTTTCCACTCTCTTGATAGTTTTTTCTAATGTTTTTATTGTTTCAAACTGCAAATTATGTCCTTTCAATACACATCATTCAATACAAATTCTTAATGGAGAGCATGGAAGCCACAGCATAGCACATTTCCATATTCCTGCATTCTGAACACACTCCTTAAATGGCCAAACGAAATTATTTCAGTCACCTAAAATTAATGGAACACCTAGTCCCAACATAGAAGCCCACCTTAATATTTTATTCGCCATCAAATATAACCAGTTACATGTATCTAACCAATAGTTCTAAGATGTTCAGCCATGTTGGGAATACCCTACATTTTTCTTCCTGTTGTTGTCATTCATAATTCTATCAACAACAGGGTTCACTAAGAAGCATGGGTAATTATGAACTGTCTTTTTATTGCTGAAATTAGGCGTATGTTGAGTAACATAATGCAAGTGAGAAGTATCTGAGAGAAGCAGGTTAATTACAATCATTGGGAGACTCTTAACTCTCAAATTGGGAACAGTGTCCAAGGGTTATTTCCTTGGAAGGAGCTTGACCGTGTCTTGAGGATTCACTAAAACAAAGAATCCTGGTCATCCTGCTACATTTATACAAGTTAAAGAAACATGCTGAAAGAGACATTAGAAATTGACAATATGAAATATAATGTACTAAACCTTGGAAAACTCAGAGCCAACTCTAACTTCATGTAGTTTTTTGGATCATTTTTAATGTTAATCATTACAGGGCTCAAGTTTAGACATGAAAGTCAAGTGTACTGAGGTTAAACCAAAGAAGTCCTATAGCGTATTATTTAGGTTGTCATTTGGTAAATAACAAACAATTATTAATATCTGTGTTATTCTTTGTAATCTATATTTCCTATGAAATCTTGGGATTAAATTGTATATAGATAGCTTTCTTGATTATTTTTCTTCCTCAGAATTTTTAATCTAAATAAAGAAGGGCATATTTACTGGGTACTTAAAAGCAGGGTGAATATCAGTCAATTTCCATATAGATCACATATACACACATATCTATTTTTCATCTTGCACTACAATTTCAATTAATTTTTTCAATTAAAATCTGCTATATTCTTAAAGTGCTTGATTCTCTATATCATGCTTGCTTTTGAAAGAGAATTAAGATTCTAAACTCTTCATCATTCCATGACACATAACACAGTAATTTGTTTTATACACATTTGTCATAGAGCAATGCTTCTAAAACTGTAGATTGCAACTCCTTTTTGGGCCAAATGACTTTTTCACAGGGGCACATATCAGCTATCCTGCATATGAGAAATTTGCATTACAGTTCATAACAGTAGCAAAATTACAGATATAAAATAGCAACAAAAATAATTTAATGTTGGAGATAACCTCAGCATAAGGACTGTATTAGAGTCACAGCATTAAGAAGACTGAGAACCACTTTTATATAGACTTTAGGTAGGAAATGAAAACATTTTCATGAGACCTAGAAAACTAGAAAATACAATTATATAAAAAGTTAAGCAAATACCAAGATAAAAATAATAAAACATTATTATTTAGTATTGGGAAAACTAAAACAGGTACATCCACATCTCCCCTAACACAAAGTATCCATATTGAAGTATAAATTCTTTAGGGAAGTACTTCAGTTTAGAGCGCTGAACTGAAAATGAATTATGCCAGTTTACTCTCTGTTTCCTGTTGCTTTCCTGAGCTCTGTAGTCCTGCTCCATGTCTAGAGTGACCATCTTATCCCTCACTGCCATCCACTCACCCCAGGTCTCCTGCACTCTGATTCAGTAGTTTCAGGCCATGCGAGTCAGCAGAAGGAGGCAGTAGGAGGTAAGGCAAGAGACTGCTCCCTCTTCACCCACCATCTTCTTATTTTGGTGTTCTAGAAGCCGCCGTCATCTGTCCAGTCTACTCTAGGTTTTTGGTAATGATGAGTAATGTTGATTCTTCCTCTCCATTTCAGCCTTGTAATGGTTTCCAGCTGTTTCATCTTTGTCTGTTTCAACATTCCTTGTTGATTCCCTTTAAATAGTCCCTTTGCTAAGATCTCATCAAAATTCTAGCTAAGTGTACCATCTGTTTCCTGCCTAGACCCTGAGCAGCAAGTGAAAACTAAAATTGGAGAGTCAAAGGGCAATTTTTTGTCAAATGCCCTTCCAAGGAGATCAACCCTTTATTCCCATGAGTATGCAGAAGTCACCCAGCTTCTCAGAGCAGTCAGTATGATCACAATGGCATTTAATTAAAGACTAGGTAAACCTCATTAATTCTTTGAAAAAAAAAGTTCTTCATTTGAGCCCTACATAGTTAGGAGAAAGAAATCAGAAGAAACGCTGAGTTGCAGTCTGCTTGTCAAGGGTATCTGCTTTTCAGAAAAAATTTCCTTGGTTTATGAAAAGGTTTTCAATAATCATTAGGTGATTATTACACTATCTAATGTTAATTATATTTAGTCTCCTATTTCAAAGTACTTTTTTATGTACCTACTGACTTTAAAAAGATTCTATTATTAATTCTACATCTGTATTTCTTGGTATTGATATCTATATGATGAGTCTCTATATACCTATCTCTAGACAGTTGATAGATGACATGTAAAGTAGATAGACAGACAGACAGAGAGATAGAGAGAGAGAGAGAGAGAGAGAGAGAGATAGACAGACAGACAACAGACAAATAGATAGATGCCATTGTTTCTCAAGGGATAGCAAGTGTGGAAGAGAGCCAGGGGAAGATAAATGCAGTACCAGTAATAGAAAAGAGGCTCAGAATTGTGTTGCTTATGCTGCACAAGACATTCTAAAAACTAAATCCTGTGTTTTCCATTGTTTCCGACTGTGCAGTCAAACATCATAGCTGTGAACCATGTGACACAGTGACATCTAAACTTCTTAAAGTTAGAACTCCAGTTCCTTTGTCACATAAACCAAATTTCATAGGCTAGTGACTGTCATACTGAACAGTACAAGATATATCTCCTATGACCATTGCAGTAATTGCTATGGGACTAATATGCTTCACATATTGTGATTATCACATAGGAGTGTAATTGCATGCTCAACCTTATGTACTATAATTTAGGATAAAATAAACTATCCTTCAGATCTTCAACTTGGAAAATAGTTACAATAATTTCCTGTGTAAAATGCATGCTCACGGAGGTAATCTAACAATGATACAAATGATATATTTTAACTTTTCTTTTCTTTTTTTTTTAAAGAGAGAACCGTCCTTCTACCTAATAGTCACAGGCAAACTGTTTGATTGGGATTAAATATCACTGCATTTTATGTTTTAATTTTTTATTTTTCCAGCCTCAACCCATTCTTACAGTTACGGTTGAAGATGCATATACCTTTAACAAGATGGAAAGAGAGAAAGAGAGGGCATGTGTTCATCCTAGTATCATCTTTTCATGTCAGCTAATATCGTGTGGTTGAAATCAACATGGCATGAGGATCCCTGGCATTCCCATCACAAGTGTGAGGATTTAATTCTTTATATTTTTAATTATGTGTATGTATGTATATTTTTAAGTGTATATGAGAGTTGTCTGCATGTGTATCTTGCACCACATGAATGCCTGTTCACCATGCAGACCAGATCAGAGTGTCAGATTCCTTGGAAGTAGAGGTACAGAATACTGTGAACTTCCGTGTGAACTGAGGGAATCAAAGCCGGGTCCACTTGGAAAGCAACAGGTGCTCCTAACTCCTAAGCCACCTCTCCAGCCCCCAAAACAATTTTTAGATTGTTTGTCATTGACCCAGATCACACTGCTTTCTTAAATGAAGAGGAGAGAAAATGTTAGAAAAACAAACATTTAATTACTTTTTCTGTTGTAATGGGTTCTACATTTGAATTTTCTTTTTGATCAATTAATTTTCTTCCATCTGGTAAATAGCATTGGAGATCATTTACAATATTTAAATAAATAAACATTTAGAATTAAGAGAACTATAATGGCTACCTTGGAATCTGTAGATGTTTGAGGATTTTTTGGATTGATGCCTTGAATTTCATAAGCTGCTTAAGGAAATATAATAAAACATGTAGCAAGAAGCTATAAGGATAGTTGACTAAATTTGAAGTATGTTTGAGTAAAAATTAAATATAAAAATCTCCCAAATCAAGTATATAAAAAGTTTCCCCCACACACAGGTCCCTAAAGAGTTGATATTGAGGGATTATCTTTTTGCGTACTATAAAAATGTTTCTCTGCCTAAGGCACCCTGTGATTGGCTTAATAAAGAGTTGAATGGCCAAAGCTAGGCAGGAGAAAATAAATGGGATAACCAAGGAAAGAGAGGGACTAGGCACATGGAAGATACCAGGGAGACATTGAAGAGGTCAGACATACAGTATAGAGTAAATGCAACTGAATCACATGGTTAAACATAGATTAATAGATGCAGCTTAATTTAAGTTATAAGAGCTAGTCGGCCAAGCTTAAGCTAAGGAACAATCTTTCATCACTAATAAGAAGCCTCTGTGTTGTTATTTGTGAGCTGGCGGCCCAAAGAAAAGTCCAACTACAAGTTGCTTTGGAATTAACTGAAACCCACATTCTAACCATTTGTTTAAACATCAAGATTATCTTGAGTAAGAAAGGCTGATTTATTAATTTTATAATTAAAATATTTATATAGAAAATTGTTTTTGGATGCAAAAGTGGTGGTCCAATAATTGAGAGCCTTGAATGTTCTTTCAGAAAGTTGGAGTTTGATTCTAGCACCCACATGGTGGCTCACAACCATCTCTAGCTCCAGTTCCATGGAATTCCAATACTCCTTTAGCCTTCACAGGCACTGCGTTCATGAGATAGGCAAAATATCCATATATATAAAACAGAATAAATCTTTTTAAAAATAGAAAATTTAACTTTTCATGCTTGATGTAGAGTAGAAAATGTAAAGAATACAGTGATTTATTTAACTTATATGTATATATATATACTTATAATATACTATAAAACTTTAAACTATTATTTTGCTAATCTTTTTTCTGCTATACATTGGGCTATGATTTAGAAATTTAGATGCTGCAATTGGTTTGTTGTTGTTTTGTTTTGTTTTTTGATGTCCTCACCTCTTCTCCTCCTACATTTTTTTAATATTTATTTATTTAGTATACAATATTCTGTCTGTGTGTATGTCTGCAGGCCAGAAGAGGGCACCAGACCTCATTACAGATGGTTGTGAGCCACCATGTGGTTGCCGGGAATTGAACTCAGGACCTTTGTAAGAGCAGGCAGTGCTCTTAACCACTGAGCCATCTTTCCAGCCCTTCTTCTACATTTTATAGTTGTAGTTTTTTAATCTAACAAGATCAGTATTATCTTAGGAAATGCTTTGCATAAAGAAATTCCTTTCAAGTTTCAATTTAGAACTTTTCTTGAGTGTTAAATTCTTTTTCTTATTCAAAAGGAAAAAAAGAGACCATGATGACAGACCCATATAAAGAATTGTCCTAAGTGAGCTCACTCTGGACTAACATGGGGGGAACCTGCATATGACCAAATTAAAGCCCTCTGAATGTGGGTGACAGATTGTGAGGAGCAGTCTTTGCAGCCAATGGCTGTGCAACCAGGATTTATCTGGAGTGACTGAACTGGCTTTTGGGAGACCATTCTTTTTTGAAGGGATCCTTTGCTTAGCCTAAATATAGAGGGGAGGGCCTTGGTCCTGCCTAAAAGTGATTGTCAGATTTGTTGAGTCTTCATGGGAAGGCTTACCCACTCTGGGAATTCGATATAGGTGGAGTGGTAGAAAGGTGGGGGAGCTGGAGGAGAGAAGGGTGTGAGACTGGGATAGGTATGTAAAATGAGAAAAGATAGTTTTTAAAAAACAAATAAACTAATTTAAAAATTTAAAGAAAAACACTTCCTTATCAAACAGCTTATACCTGACATCATTTCTAGGGAAATTCTGTCAAACTTTGGCTTGGATCTAGAATGCAGTGTTATGAGGTAATGCAGACTAACAGATGGGGCCTACGAGGAATTATAGGCCCATCCTCTTTCACTTCCCAACTACAGTTTAAGTGAGGGTTCCCAAACATAATATATAAAATCAATAAGGACATTCAAGCATTCAAGCACAACCAAATCCTTTTTTTGTTGTTTATTTTGTTTGGTATTTGTTGTTGCTGTTTGTTTGTTTGCTTGCTTGCTTTTGGGGTTTTCGATACAGGGTTTCTCTATAGCTTTAGAGCCTGTCCTAGAATTCGCTCTAGTAGATCAAACTGGCATCAAGCTCACAGATATCCGCCTGCCTCTGCCTCCCGAGTGCTGGGATTAAAGGCATGTGTCACAACCGTCCAGAAACTAAATCTGTTTCTAAACCTTGTAGCGGTAAGAAAGAACAAACTCACACAGTAATAAGAATTTTTTCCAATATATTTAAGTATTCTAAGATTATTTGACTCCAGCGTATTTCTACAAGGTAATTCATCAAGCTGGAATTTAAATGAAAAAACAATCTGTTCAATAAAATAAGCCAAGAAAAGATTCTGAGAACATGACTACCACTAGCAATGCATGCCTGTTTTTCCTTACTTGTGAGCTTTTAAACTGAGTCAGTTCCTAGGCATCTACTAAAGGAGGATTGCCCTGTATAGATATATTCTCTAACATATTTTAAAATGTTCTCCTTGGTAAATCTATAGATCTAAATTAGCTAGATATGAACACAGAATTGTTAGATGACAATTGAAGAAATAAATTAATTTTACTACAGAAAACATTGTTTTTCCTTTTTCCCATGTGGCAGTCACAAAGTATGTGAGGGCCAATAGGCTTTGTTTTGCTCATTGGTGTGACTCATTTACATTCCCCACAAAAAACAGCTTTAAATATGAGAAACAGTCTTCAAGGAAAAGTCCTGTTGTGCTTGTTTAAGGAAACAGATAAGAATCATTTGTACTTAACAGAATTTATTTGCATATAAACAATTAAGGTGCTGGAGTTTTCAAATCTGCCATTGTCACATGAATAGCAACCGCTCACTCTGTGATCTTATTTGCATGTTCCTGCTTCCTTGAAGATATGCATTGTCATGATTCATCATGAAGTCTTAACTTGGAAAAAGCTGGAAGGAGGCAGGAAGAAGGAAGAAGTCCCAAGTGATGTAGTAATGTTTATGCACCACAACAGACCCATTTTACCATCTACACCCTAGTCACTAAAATAATCATGAGCTATCATGAAAACCATGAATCAATCTTTCAGATAATGGTTAGCAGTTCAGCACATAAGAGAGAATATTAAAATAATTGGTGATTAAAAGAGGCTTAAGGAGTTGCTATTTTTTTCATTAATTTAAACCAAAAGATAGTCCTACAGGACCTTTTTCGCTTTTTCTGTATAAGAGGACTATACAGAAGACATTCTTCCTTGCATTGAAAAGGAAATTAACTTGCATTTGAAAAGGAAGTCAATATTGTGAGAGAGCAGCTAGAACTGAGAGCAAAAATTTGATGAGGGTCTAAGCAAGGACTATTATTTGTTTATGAGATTAATAGGCTTATTTCACCATTTACCATAAGACTCATGACTTGTTGAGAGAATGGTTCCCCACCCCTCTCTTCAAGCTGTTTATTCTCATGTTTTGAAAGAAAACCTTTTTCTCTAAAAAGATTCACTGACACCCACATCATCAAAGCTAAAGCTCTCAATACGGACTTGTAACTGTGCAGTTATCTCATTAGAATATTTTAGGAGGACCTTATAAGCTTTCCCAAGTGAAACTTCTTAACATCTTTAGGATGTTCTTCAGTTCATCTCCACTTTGCCTTTCACTGGCCTCCTATGCCCCACCTCCTTGGTCTTCAGGTTCATGACAACCTAGTTCCAAAGATCCCCCTGCTCACTTACTAACCTACCTTCATTCCCTGACACTCTTCCCAAACATGGAAGCATCACAAGGGATCCTCCCACGCAACACTGCACAAACCAAGCTCTTTTACCCGGTGTCTATATAAAATCCCATCTGTGTACCCATCGTCTACTCCCACCATCATCTACATCACCAGCAGGAAAGTTCTTTCTCCTCTGCTTCAGCCTCCAACATCAGAGTGCCCTCACCTTCTGATAAGAGACCATGTGTGTTAGTGGAATGAGAGGACATTATCTCCCTTCCATCAACTATTCATCAACTCACCCAGTACGTACTGTAATAGACTTCTTGTGTGGATTACAACCAGACTCTGAAAAGACAGGTTAAGTAAGATGAAGCGTCTGCTCTAAACTGATAGAATAATCAGGGAATAAGACAAAGATTAGAAACTGGCTACAGTAAGACTACGGACCATGACTCCCACTAGTCTCAAACTTTATAATCCTTTTAGCATAAAAAACGGTACAAATTTTGGCAATCATTATTCAGATAATTTGCAGAGAGCTTCAAAGCCATCACTGTTCTTACATAGAAACTTATTTAAAAGTGTGTATTTGTGTGGAAGTATGTGTGTGTGTGTACATGAGTGAGAGAGAGAGAGAAAGAGAGAGAAAGATTAGTTTTATATAAATCAAAAATTTTTGGTTTTAACACAGAAAACTATCAAAGGGATTGACAATTGTTTTCTTCAGTAACAATAGCATTCAAAATAGTGTTTAAGAAATCAATTTGTAGCATCTAATTACTAGGATTTCTTTAATTCAACAGCAGTTGGAAAATGTGTGCAGTTATATATATCAAGTCTTTTTTTAATTTTTCAATTTATTCTTCTCTTATATATAACTTCCTTAAAGAACTTTCCCTTCACATTTCTCACCCCAATACCTTTTCTCCCACCTCCCCTATTCCCAAGATCCACTCCTCCTCCGTTTTCCTTTAGAAAAGAGCAGACCTCACGAGGATATCAACTGAACACGGCTTAACAAGTTACAATGAGTCTAGGCACAAAGCGTCATGTCAGTGCTGAACAAGGCAATGGAGTAGGAGGAAGAAGGGTCTCAAGAGCAGGTAAAAGAGTCAGAGACACCCCTACTCCCACTATTAAGAGCCCCTCAAGAATACCAAGCTAAACCACCATAGCATATATGTAGAGAACCTAGCTCAGACCCATAAAGCCTTCCAAATTATCACTTCAGTCTCTGTGAGCCCCTATGAGCCCTGGTAAGTTGATTCTGTGAAACACATTCTTGTGGTGTCCTCAACACCTCTGGTTCCTTCCTTGCCCCACTCCACAGAATTCTCTGAGCTCCACCAAACATTTAGCTGTGGGGCTCTACATCTGTTCATATCAGTTGCTGAATGAAGTCTCTCTGATGACAATTATGTTAGTCTCTGGTCTTTGAGTATAGCAGAATATAACTAGGAATCATTTCACTGACTCTTTTCCTCCAATTGCATTTGACTGTATCACAGGTTATTCAGTCTCTGGTTTCTGAGCAACCAGGCAGGGTCAGGCATGGGTTCCCTCTTAAGGCATGGGCCTCAAGCTGGACCAGTAATTGCTTGGCCTCTTCCACAAGTTCTGTACCACTTTTATCCCATAACATCTTGCAGGCAGGACAAATCATAGGTTGAAAGTTTTGTGGCTGGCTTCATGTCATAGTCCCACCACTGGAAGCCTTGCCTGGTTAGAGGATGTTGCCAGTTAAGGTTCAGTATCCCTCATTGCTAGGGATCTTTGCTAGGGTCATCCTCATAGATTCCAGAGAGTTTCCAGTGCACTAGGTTTCCACAAATCTTATGTGATTTGAAAATAGTTTTCCCCAAGAGTATAGTATGTATGGATTTAGTCTACTGATCTATCTGATTCCTATTGCATTATTCATTTAGTGTTATTTTATTTAACTCAAGATAAAATTAAAACTTCCATATATTCTTCAATATAACAATAATTATACCAAGTCAAATATTTTAACTATACAGTGAGTGTACAAATAATAATTTAAAATTTATGAATTTAATGGTCCAGAATAATTATGGCCACAAAACTCATCCATTGATATCCTGTACCTTTAAGAGACAAGCTCCATCAACTCCTAGCCTAGCTCTTTCTTCTGAAGAGGTAGATCTCTTTCTCTCTCTCTTCTGCTCTCTTCTGTTTCCTTCTCTCTTTCTCTTCCCCTTACCCACCCAATAAACTCCATCCCCCCAAAACTCATTCCTTGAACTTTAAATATATACATTTAAATAAATTCACTGTGCAAACATGAGAAAATTGGAAAAATTTTGTGGCCTATTGCATAATGAGTTTCATTTCATCTCCAAAAGAAAATATTTGGTACTCATTTCATGTTCTCAAGAATACCTAACCCAGCCAGGTAAACTAATCATAACAAATGATGTGGAAACTATGCTTGACCAAATTGAATGTCACTACTTAAGGGATTTGAACTCAACTATAAACTTGAAATGTAAATTGTATTTAACTTTGAAAGCAGCTTCAATTAAGGTTTATGACGTTTATTTATTTATTTATTTTTGTACCAGGAGGGCAACTCAGTGAATACTGAATCTGCCCGTGTTTAATTTTCATATGCTTTTATACCCCAATACAAAAGTGGGAGGGGCAAAAGACTACTTTAACACGACACACAGGACAACCAAAACAGTTTCTTGCTTCAATACTTGAGACATCAAGCCATTATTTCCTGAGTAAGGCATTGGATGTTTTGGGCAGGATATGCAGCTAATACACCCTAGACCGAGTATCCTGTAGGCAGCCACTCCATCAAACCTCTTATTTTAAAATGAAGTCACAGGAATAGGCTTGAATTCTCTAACTTTCGGTCAAAGTGGAGAGGATATACCTCTATGGGCCATCTTAACATCCAAAACACCAAGTAACCACACCCTAGGTCGTGTTGTGTAGCTACATCTGTTGTCAATAACATTGAAAGAGGAAAAATAAGCTCAAACTCTTTGACCTCCAGTCAAGGTGGAACAGGCTTGTATCTGTGGGTCCCTCCAGGCTTCTCAGAGAAGAGCTACAGTTTGTCAAAAGATATCTTTAGCTTGTACTTTGAGCACAGACTTCAAGAGAAGAAGTAACAGAGAAAGAAATCTTGCCCAGGTGTGGGCATGGGCTTCTCATTCTACAAGTATACTATTCTGGTGGTTCTCAAATTACCTCAAAGCTGAGGAGCCATCGATAATGGCACTGGGACCTATCTGCTCTGCATAAATAGGCTTTTGGGGAACCCAGTCTATTTGGATGCACACTTTCTTGGACCGGGATGGAGAGGGGAGGGCCTTGGAATTTCCACAGGGTAGGGTACCGTGCCCCCTCTTAAGGAAGCAGGGGGAAGGAGAAGGGATAGCGGGGGAGCAGGAGGGGACTGGGAGAAGGGGAGAAACTGTAAATTTTTGAATGGAAAAAATATTTTAAAAGGGGGAAAAAAAGAAACATCTCCTTTCCTGGTTGTAAACCTACAGATTTTCTACGAATCTCGGGAGGAATTCTACTGCAAAACACATTCTGTGGGTGACTCTAATAGCAACTGGTTTTACCTTCGCTGAGTGTAATAGCATCCAAATGGCCTCCACAGCTACCCCCATAATCTCACTCATCAAAGATGAGAGAGAGAAAATTAAAACAATATTCCTAGGTTTATGATGTTTAAAAAAAACACATTATATTTTAAACCATAGATGCTAGACTTCAAATTTCACTAGACAGTGTCTCTGTGAATTTACTGTTATCATCAAACTATCTAACTGAACATCATATGAAGGTAGGGTATTTGTGATTTAAATAAAACAGATAACCTAGAATGTAAAATCACCATGTTTAAAAAGGGCCTAATAGGATAGTTATGTATAGAAAGTGAGGCTTGTGTACAAAGAATAACCTTAGAATAACAGTACTTGAAAAATGTCATTGTATTTGCAAATAGGACTAAAGCCTTTTTAAAATTTATAATAGCAATTGAAATTATCCATTTAATTATACAAAATGTCTATTAAATAATAAAGGTAAAAATATGACCCAGTATATTTTTTTAACTCCCTATACTCCCAGGCTGATGTTTAAGTGCACACTTGCTTAATGTAACGTTCAGTTTGAATTAGAGAGAGAACCTTGGGTGGACAGACTGGTACAGTTCTCTCATAGCATAAGTAACAGTAAAATTAGCAGCAAAGAGTTGTGATGGTCATTAAATAGTTAATGTCTATACAATATTTAGAATCTTATATAATAGATATATAATAAAGGAATCTATAAGAGAGGAATTGGATGGAAGTGTCTATTATTATATTACTGTGGTCTTTGCTCTGCCATCATAACCTCCCCTCCAAAACAGAGCAACTTTAAAGTAATATTGGCTCACGCACTGCTCTGTAAAAGCTGCTCCCAAATCCCTGTACGATAGTTGCCTTGGAGACATCCTCTCATACCTTTTGCTAGTCAAAGTTTCTGAAGATGAGAGGAATACAACTTTAATACTTTAAAATGATGTTTTGGTGAACAACGTGGGAGGAAAAGTGAAAGTGAATACTAATTGATCTTTAAATATATCTGAACGCTAAATCAACTTTGGAAATCCTGGCATGTTTCAGTAAACCTAATATGCTAGAGAGATATATAGACAAAAAGATTGGCACCATTCCATTTATATATCTTCAAGTCATCATGACTAAGCATCTCTTGAAAGCTTTCCTCCCTCACTCTATTTTGCAAATAGAAATTGAATTTGAAATTTCAATCTCCAGATTTTTTTCATAAGTTGGAAATCCACATCTCAGAATCAATGCTTAATGGTTACTGGCACCGCTGCTCAGCAAATCAACAGATTGAATACAAAATAAATCAGCCACACAACCAGGAAGTTCCATGACGCTCTCTTATTTGGGACTTCTATAGTTTCTAAAATTATCAATTCTATTCAAATCTTCTGCTCTCTTGCAGTTCACTTCAGAGAGAATTTTGAGCTGCTTTGAGGAAATTCTGCTGGGTTTTGTATCTTTGTGGTCTGTCATTCCAAAGAAATAAAAATAGGCTGAGCTGCTTTGCTTTGTTTTTCAGAAGTAAATATGCAGAGGGAAAAAATGACTTTCCAAAGGTGTTCTAAAATAAAATCCCTACATAAATAGATTTGCACGAAGAACATGTTTTATGTGGTGATAGAACTGGGACTCTTTGCTACTAATGAACCTTATTTAATCTCATCCACTGAGTCCTGTTCCTTTAAACAGTGTGCATTGAATGTGACAGTGGAAGTGGAAGTGGGCGATATGGCTGTCTGAAGCTTAAACAGGCCCCCAACAGTGCTTGGTGGGAGAAGCTGATTTCGCACATTCTAATCTCCCTGCATTCAACAGTACAGTACATTTGAAGTCTCAATTTCCCTCAGTGACTAGGAGCAGACATCAGGACGGCTTTCACACAGGCCACTCAGTAAAAGCATGAGTTGTCAGAAACATGGAAGAGGGTTTGACCATGCACTGAAAAGAGTTTTGTCAAGGAAAGAGCAGACCAGTGAACTATGTAGGCTCAAGATAGCCCAAATGATATTTCACAAGCATCATTGTGCACATTGTTAACAAACTTGGGCTGATTTCCTATTTGTTTGAACATCTACTGAGTATTGTCTGTGTGCCAAGAACTATTTTAAGCATTTACTGTATAAAATCATTGGATTCTTATTAAAAAAAACAAAACACAAAAACAAAAAAAAACTTACACAGTAAGATTTCTGGAATGGTATTTTGCAGATGGCAAAAATAATCATCAAAGGAAAGAGAAAGGAAGAACCATGCATGTTGTATTACAATTCTTTCTGTAGTTCCCACAAACAGCAAACAGAAAAGCTGCGAACTTGAACTCAGGTTCTTTGCTCATGGTGCCACATTTCTGCAGCTCACATTGTTAAAACTTTCATTGATTAAACATCTCCATAATCCCACATCTGGCCGAGATTTTGGTGGCTAGTAATGCCCTGTGAAAGTCTCCAGGAGCAAGTTCATTTACACAAAACTTTCTGCTGGTGACAACATGTGACCTATGAAATCTGAAATCTTACTTAAACAGAGGAAGATCTACTTCATTTAAGGCTAAAATGTAGGCAGGGCCTGATGATGCATGTCTTTATCCCAGCATTCAAGAAACACAGGAAGCAGATCTGTGTGAGCTCCAGGCATGACCGGTTGATATAATATATGCCAGGCCAGTCAAAGTTACATAGTGAGGCATTGTATAAAAATAAAAACTTAAAGTAAGCATTTGTTATTTCTCTTCAAATTGTTATTTTTAACATTTCCCCATGGTAGAATTATAAGAGGGGGAAAACTGGGCCAAAGTTCTCAGTGGTATTCTTCTAAACAATATTGCTTGGCAGAGTGCATATTCCTCTACTTGTAAAATGAGACGAAACTATTTTCACTTTGCCTATAATAAAATCAGGGCCATTAGCATTTAATGTTTTCTGTGTTGACCCTTATGTAAAAATATTTTTAAGCAGAGTTTTAAACAAACATAACTATTTATGCATAAATACTTATCCTTCACAGTCTTTGAGTATTTCATCCCTGATGGTTACTGCAGGAAGTGTCTACACGTACTGTCCCCCCCGCATCTGAGCGCACTCACACTGAACTCTCTTTGATGCATTAAACCCAGCATGAAAATCAGGTAATCGCCAGACTATCGTGCAATGCTCTCCTACAAGTGTGACATGGCCGTTATTCCTCAGACTGTCAACATCATTGATAGTTATTATTATCTGAGGAAGAACTGTACAAAACAGTGCTATTAACTTCCTGTCATGAAGGTGGGAAGGCACTCATGAGGCCCTATCCAAAGGTGTTTATGAAAGCTAAAGAGTGTAAGGAGAGGGTCTCATAGGGCTGTCCCGCTTTTATGGTTTAGAAAAGAACAAGGTTCGTTGAGAATTTGGGGGGAAGAGAGCTCATGAAACTTGACTATCTCCAAGATTTACAGAGTTAACAGCTATGAGGAAAACTGGAGAATTTTTTCAGTGATATCTATGT
The DNA here is from genome assembly GCA_028555095.1 of Dicrostonyx torquatus. NCBI lineage: Eukaryota > Metazoa > Chordata > Mammalia > Rodentia > Cricetidae > Dicrostonyx > Dicrostonyx torquatus. The sequence continues at coordinate 1,276,559 of JAQHUG010000072.1, read as the reverse complement.
CCATAAGTTTCTCAGGCTCCACTAAGAAAATCCACGTAAACTCACTGACTTATCAAGTAAGATGTGAGGGGAACTATTTATCAGTTGGCTGCTGGTGATCTATCAGGGAAAATATACACTTGTTCATCAATCTACAAGAAGCTCCCACAAAAAAATGTTAGACCAGTACTTTATTCTATGATGTATAAAATAGATAGAACAATGAATCCCCTTCAGCAAGATGCCCAACCCTATATCTGGTAATCTGCATGTATTCACCTTTCCTGGCAAATCAGTGTACAGTTGTCTCATGTTATAGATGCTCAGATGGGGAGATTATTCAGGATAATCCCAGCAGCTTCAAAGTAATAACAAGAGTTCTTATAAGATAGTCAAGAAATTTAGAAGAACACTAGATTCCAAAGGGGGAGAATATAAAGGTGGAAGCAGAGAAGAGAGAGGGAATAAAGGACAGGATATTGATTAATTGACTGACTGATTGATTGATTGACTGATAAGAGAACACTGTCTTTATTGGATGAGAGGGGCTCAGTAATGCTTGATAGCCTTTGGAGGATGAAAAGGGTAAAGAAGAATATATTCTCCTCGAGAGAACCAGAAGAAATTTGTAGTCATGATGAAACTTGATAATAGCCAAGTGAAATCCATTTGGACTTACGACCTGATACTATAAGATAATAAATTGAAAGTGTTTAAAAAAGTAACTTTGTGGTATGTTTCAGCCACAGTAAGGTGTACTATATTTGGAAAATATCTGTAGCTTATGACATAGATTCATAACAAATACAAAGGGTAATTTTAAAAATGACTAATCACTGACTTTAGAACAAATTTCTTACCATCCTTTCTTACCATGTATGTCAGCCTAATAAACTACTGCTAAGCAATGAGATCTATAGAACATGAATCAGCTTTTCATAGCATAGGAACCACAGAACCACAGAGAACATTTACATTCTGAGAAATTAAATAAAACTGCTATTCCCCTCATCACTTTATGGGTACCCATATGTTTTCCCGAGAGACGTATTCCGCTGCCAGGTTACCTATAATCCTGATGATGACATGCAGGATCTGTGATCATGCCTACAATGTCAGGCGATTGATTTCTAATATTTCTTCACCCTCCAACTTCAAAACCCTTTGTGCTGACTGGGGATGCAAAGGCATCTCTTGTCTACAGTCTCAGCCCTTGACACACTCACTCTACATCTTTGCTCTGGACCATGCCGCCTTTTGTCTACTGCAATCTTCTTTGCTGTTGTTATCGGCTTTCTCTTTGACAATGCTAAAATAAAGCCTCATATTTTTACCACTTCGGTGACAAGATTGCAAGCCTGATTAGAGCTCAAATCTTGTCAATGTGCCAACACAGTTGAAGTTGTTCAGTAGCACAATTAAACATCCTCTTGAGGGATTATTCTGAAGCCCAAATTTAAGCACAACATTGAACTGATGGCTGCAGCTCACTTTTCACCTCAAAGATTTTACTACCCACATGCTGAGGTGAATTTATAACTAGTCAGTTAAAAGTTCTAATTACCATGATACAATGCAAGCAGATATATGCTTTTATACATGCATGATAGGTTTTGAAAATTTAGGCTCACTTTTATTTTCTCAATGCCAGAACTTCAAATTACCCTACTACTGTTAGAGAGTCTATGTTGTAACTTCAACTAATTTCTTCAGAGGAAATACATTAAGTTTAAATGTATGCTTGAAATTTACTTATATATTTATTTAACTCAAGAGGTGCCCCCAAATGATAACCAGATATGTGTAGTAAAGAGCTTTAAAATTACTTTAAAATAACTTATTACTTAATATTAACCCATTTTAAGGTCTGAAACTCTTTTTGTCACCATTATGAAAATAAATGAAGAAAGCAAATTTTGTATCAAGATCCCCACCGAAGATGTGCATGCCTTTAGTTGCAATCAGCTTTGAGTAACTGTATATGCAGAAGCTAGACTACATGAAACATCACAAATGAGTTATGGATGCAATTCCCTTGGGTCCTGAAATTTCCCCAGTAGTATAGATTCAATGTTTTATGGGAAAATGAGTGATAATTGTTCAGTTAACTATAATATACAATGAAGCATCCAAAAACTTAGTAGCCACACACTGAAACTTCATTTTCCCTTAATTGTGTGGTCCACAGATTGTCTTTCTGCTAGTATTGCCAGGGCTCATTCTGGTAGCTTCATTTACCTGATAAATAACACAGGACAATGGTCTGGCATTGTCCCTGGATAGTTTCTATAACTATTAGCATTATTCCGTCTCCATATGGCTTCCTCACTCTAGTGCAATGGTTCTCAATCTTCCAAATGCTGTAACCCTTTAATGCAGCTCTTTTTCTTCCTGTTGTGCTGACCCCAACCATAAAATTATTTTATTGCCACTTCATAACTGTAATTTTGCTACTTTTATGAATTATAGTTAAATATCGGATATGCTCCCTTGAGGGATTGCAACCCACAGGTTGAGGACCACTGCTCTAGTAGGATAAGGAAGGTCTTTTCATAGTGGGGAGACAGCAGTTTCTCAACAGTGCAAAGTGCAGCTCTGTGAAGTCTCTGTGAACAAACTCAGACTGCCTGTGTGCTGGTGGAATAATGCTGTGATCTTAGCTATGAGTCATGGATGGAGGAACTCAAGCTTCTAAGCAGGATGGACTTAGCACAGTGACATTCGCACAAGCTACATAGTGCGTTTCACGCTTGCAAGGTGATGGCACTTTTGAACAGTCCTGTTCTGAAAATTACTCTAAGAAAGCAGAGAGCAAAGCCCAAATTAAACAATGTCATGACTCTCTGAATGACTCACTTTAATATTTTCTGCAGAATAGATATGAATACTTCTTTTTAAAGAACTAAATGCATATTCTTCCTTCATGCAGGGCAGCTTTTACTGCAGAACGTGGCAAGGAGAACATTAAATAATTGATAATATTTTAAACAGAAACTAAAGTATAACATAATATATAACTGAAAATAAGAATATGGTATAGAAAAGTTGCTATCTTCCTAGTTAGAAATCTCCCCTGTGAATCACCAAACCTGAAGCAGGAAAAGAATTTAACACATTAGTTACTTCATAGAGCTTAGTGAGAAGCAGACAGACATGAAAACCGCCACAATGCCAACATCCACAGAATGCCAGGACTCACCCCGCCCTACTGAGGGTGGCACAGAAGTAGTCTTTACGGTGACTGTATTTTAAATAAAAATAACACAGTAGAACAAGTCAAGTGTCAATTTTCACTTATTTAATCTGTTTTACATAGGGGATTATAAATATATGTATGTATATATACTAATATGCATGTATGAATATATTTACATAGATAATGCCAAAATATAATTCTAAATCTGAACACAGATTGAAGTGCTCGAAACCAGAAATGTTTCAGGTTTTTTCAGATTTTTGCTATGTTTGCATGTGCATAATCAGAAGTCCTTGTGTAAGGACGCAAGACAAATCCTGAAATTCATTCACATTTACTATGCACCTCATACATATAATATGAAATAATTTTGTGTAATGCATTAAAATGTTAATCACTTTATAAGTACAAGTAAGTTTTCATCCATTGAAACCTAAGAAAATGTCACTGGGTTGTTATTTTGGTGCTCAAAATATTTGATACATGGGGAATTTCTAAGTTTGAGTGTTTTAGGTTAATATTCAACTTGTAATAATGGTGTGCATCTGTGTTATAGAGAGTGAATTAGAAAATAGCATATATAACACAATAACAAATATTTAAACATAGGTTAACATTAAATAGAAATACTCAAGATTCTTGTACTTTAACAGAACTTGGAGTGATTTTTCTCCTGTATCATTCATTCACTCATTCATTCATTCATTCTTCATCTCTTCATTAGTTTATAAGCTTAGGTGATTTCGGCAATATTGTAGCCACAGCATTACTTCTTCTTAATGTGCTTCTTAAATACTTCTATCATGTCAGTGATAACAAAAAACAAAAAACCTGCAGCTCATTTCACTCCTACATCGATGCAATTCCCTCAACCATTAAAGTAATTTAATCCCCATTAAATACAGAAGTTATTTCCGTCTAGTGTTTAATTTTTTAATCTTTTAAATTTGTGTAATAAAGTTGAACAACACCATTACTTATGAGACTGGAATGATCCATGTCACTCTGAAATACTCTAGAGTCATAACTAATAATGACTTCCAGTCAGCAGGGAAAGCATGAAGGAAATTATGGATTTCACTTGGAATTTAGAAAGCTTATTAATAGATATTCTTTATAAACAAGCAATGAACCAGCTGGTGCCCCACTACAGGCAAGAACGTACAAATCTAAATTGCTTCTACCTGTCAATAAGTGAAGTAGAAAACAGTAGTTATCTCCATGAACTGTCTCCTAAGCCACTAGTGAAGCACGCCGATCAGGGCATCTTTGTTATTACTTATAGAACAAATGGAAATTGTGATTCTTGGTTTAACTAAATGAAAACTGTAAAATATTGCAAATGCATCTATTTCCTCTCTAACCAGCTAACCCCCAGCATGATAAAATTGTAACTGCCAACTAGAACATATGTAGGAAGCTTTGCGGCAAAGAAGGATAGCACCTTCCTGATTACATAACGCTATACTTTTTCTCTATTTAAGATAATTATTTGATTAAAAGGGCCAACTGTAGAAATATACATCTCATCAACCTAGGATAAACCATCTGGGTGAATGTATGATGGTTTTTTATTATGTTCCAGTACCAAATCTTCTGATGATGTAAAAGGTGCGCTGTGTGTTGGGGGTCCCAGGATTTAAATAAATCAGCTCTTATTCTTGGGTCTAAAAATTTGACAAGTTCAGTTAGAACCTCATTAGGATTCTGCCTGGGCTTCTGCTCTGCAGAGTTCCCTCTCACTCCCTGTAATGACAGAAACCCCCTACAGGGAATCAGAGGGGATCTCGCTGCTCAGCTGTGAGCATGAGAACTTTGGCAAAGGGCTGAGCTTCAGAAAGCCCAATAGCAGATACCATACATTTCTCAGAAGAGTGTCAGGGTTGACCAGACAGCCTGATGGTATGATGTGTGAAAAGTCTCTGCAAATTCAAGCTGCCATAGTTGCCCCTTCAAACATATTCCTGGCAGATGTAGTCACTCCTTTCCACCTTGTCAGAGCTCACTCCAATTTGTTAGTGAGCAGAGTATATCTGAAATGGAAGTTCTCTTTAAAAGTTCTCTAAGTGAACAATTATCATCCTTCAGAAATGAGAAAAATATGCATATGAGAGAATACGCTTAGCTGAGGTGCATATCTACAACTGGCTAACTCCAAATTCCTCCTGTCAATAACACTCCCCCTCAGGCCCACTCTAAACCCACACGTAACATTTAGGATAGGAATCATAATCAAAATTACAAACTAAATACAAATTTACAGCCTAAATCTGCAAATTCCTAAGTGTGATATTGTAGAAATTTCTAGACATTAGTTTCCTTTAAGTCTGTATTGGCAACAACGGAGTTTGGCATCCCCACTTCCAAAATATTCTCAACTAAATCCACTTCATTATATGTATAGGGAGGGGGGCTTTGGGGCAGGTGTGTTTGGGTGGGTGAGTAAATACATGCATATAAACTTGAAAATCAAAAGGCAAACGTATTTATGGTTCCTCCGGTGCTTTTTAGAATCTTTACTCTGATTGGTCTGGAACTTTTCCAAGTAGGTGAGCTGAGCAGCCAGCTTCCCATCTTTCTGTCTCTGGGATTACAAATGCACAGTGGCACAACCAGATGTCTACTGTGATGTTGGGGATATAAACACTGGTCCTCAAACTTGTGAGGTGGCATAGCAACTGAATCATTGTACCGGCCCTATGTCCACTTTAAAGGGGATGGAACTAAATATCCAACAGTTATTCTTGATTCAAGAGTTCTTCATATTTAATCACCTACAATCACAATTAGTCCTCACAACAACCCAGCAAGCTAGTAGAAAGAGCAACATCGTTTCTGTGTGAGGAAATTTTCTTAGAGAAACGTTACTTGTTTAAAGACACACAGTTGCAAAACGCAAGTTGGAGGCCAAGACCAAACCTCTGTAAGTCTCCTGAGTTCATCTATTTGGTCCTGTGTCTAGGCCTTCTGCCAGAAGTCATTGAGTGGTTCATGAAGGAACTATAGTACCATCTTTAGTTCATGGGGAAGGTGTGTCCAGCCGTTGCAGTTATGTAAATGATAAAATAAACACATATTGTATCTCATAAAAATCTGTATTCTGTTTTTTTTCCTTTTGTTAACATATTTGAAAATTCAGTTACAATGGGAACATTTTCCCAGCTTCGTCACTGTCATTATTTGTCCCAAAACTTTTTATTTTCTTAATTAGCCAAGAGTTATGTACCAACATGTCAAGGCAACTAACTTCACTTTGCATACACTATATTCTAAAGGGTTGATTCATAAATATAGGTACATTATTTCTCTTTATGCATAATTAAAATAATTAGGAATATTTTCCCCAGCTGAACTATTCTTGATGCCAGTGATGTCCACCTTAACTCCAGAAAGATGTCACAACAATATTAAAATGCAATATCATCAACTGCCTAACAATGACACAGTTCAAGATCTTGGCTAAACTCTTAAAGTAAAGGAAAATTTCAAATACAAGACTCTTCCATTTATCATTTGCCTACAAAAAGCAATCTTGACTAAAATCCTCCAATAACCTGACATTTTTACATAGTCCTGAGTGCTAGGAGTTTATATTATTTAAACAAATAACCTCCCCTACCCCCCTACACACACACACCACAAAGAAAGATCCTCCTGCCTGTGGCATTCTGTTTTATTTCACATGCCTGGAACTCTGTGCTCCATCCCATGATTTGAAATAATATTGGTTTACTATAAATATTTTTTTTCAAAGTTCAAGCAAAATTACATTGTGAAAATTCCTAGACATTCTTTTGCCTTTTAATTTTGTTGTCACAGGGAAAAACAAAATCTATAGAGATGAGACTTTCATTTGGCTTCTTAATTATACCAATGCTAAGCTTAAGTTTACAAATGCCTTGATGGAACTGTTGTTGTATAATGTATATTATGAGTCTCAGAACAAATAAACTGCACTGGGCTGATGTAAAACAAAAACTTGACTTTATAGATTTAACTATAGAGCAAGAGAGACATTGATTCGTCATGCAAGTGCCACAGGCTACTTTTACTTAAATTGGTTTTGGTTTTGCTAACTCAAGTACTTTTTTTAATAGAGGAATTTGATCTCCATATATGCCATATAGTTATTTTATCAAGTGATGAAAATAGTAAAAATAAAACTTGGAATGATTGAAGTGTCAAGGTTTTGTAGAGCAACCATCAGGAAAGTCATAAAATATGTTTAATTAGGATGAAATATTACATTCAAGGCATGCTTTAGGATCTATAATTTTCATTTTCATCAAAAGAAATATCCAAGAAATCACAATGATTTAAGAACAAGCAAAAGCAGTGTACTATAATTTTATAATGATTTGCCATAGAAACAGAATTCAAATGATATTTACTTTATATACAATTTGGTATCAAAACTTAAGTATCTGTTGTTATTAAAACCCTTTGGCCTTCCACCTTCCCTTCTCCCCCTAACCCCATGCTCCCAATTTTGTCAGGTGATCTTTTCTATTTCAACCTTTCAGGTGGTTCTATACATGTTTTTCTTTGAGTTCGCCTAATTACTTAGCTTCTCTAAGATCATGAACTATAGGCTCACTGTCCTTTGTATATAGCTAGTACCCACTTATGAGTGAGTACATACCATATTCATCTTTTTGGGTGTGGGTTGTCTCACTCAAGATAGTGTTTTCTAATTCCATCCATTTGCATGCAAAATTCAAGATGTCATTGTTTTTTTGCCATTGAGTAGTACTCTAATGTGTAAATGTGTCACATTTTCTTTATCCATTCTTCAGTTGAGGGGCATCTAGTTTGTTTCTAGGTTCTGGCTATTACAAATAATGCTGATATGAACATAGTTGAACAAATGCCTTTGTAATATGATTGAACGTCTTTTGAGTATATGCCCAAGAGTGGTATTGCTGGATCCTGAAGTAGGTTGATTTCCAATATTCTGAGAAACTGCCATATATATTTCCAAAGTG